>JARJHM010000208.1:412500-447792 GCA_033356055.1 Carex pumila
ATGGCCATTTTGGCATAGGTAGATCAATAGTGATATATAGAATTGAATTGTTTATGTGTAACAATAAGGTTACAACAGAATTTAGTCTTAAATTACCATCTCAAAATGGTACCCAATAACATATCAAAATTAACACTAATCAATCCTTGAATGCAGTAATACACACAAGGCCAACCATACATAATACCACCCACCAAAAAGACAACAGTCAACAGAATGCGGAACAATTAAGCATAATTCATGTGTAAAATCATTTAGTAGATAAATCTGTCCGGCAGTTACCAAGGCATCTAATGCCATAGTATATGTGAATTCATTTGGTATGCACTCCCTTTCACCCATGTTGGTGAAAAGAAAAAAAATACTTTTTCAACCTTTCCATTTTTTTTTAAAGCACTTGAAGTATGGTGCGTTGAAGCATGTGAGGTTTGGCTGGTGGTCTCTCAATAATATTTTGTGAAGAGAGAGCCTCCTCTAATGCACTAGGAACACCTGCCATCCGTGTTAGGATGGTGTAAGTGTACAAGTTGGGTCACAGCTGTTTTTTTTCATATCCTCAAACACCTTACGAGCATGGTCAACCTACTTAAACATCATGCATTAAATAAAGAGTAAAATGGGTAATTTATAAATTTAAAATAAATATTATCAGAAAAAACAATAAGTTGGGTAAATTTGTGAGTTTTTGAACTTTAGAAAGGTAAATATGATATTATAAATTTTAGAGGGGGGAATACGTAATTTCAAGGTTTTTGAGGGGTACACATGAAATTCCCCCTATAAATGGGGTTAACATAGATTACAGGATTTGTTCATCAATTTTTATTTTTATTTTTGACGAGGATATATATACGGGACCAAAGTTGTATAAAATAACACCAGATAAATGAACTAAAAATCCAATATTTACTAAAAATGTACTATCAGATGAATTTAAAAATGTTCTAAAATTTAAAACTTTTTGAAAACTCACCTAACAGTGGATTACCATTCTAATCATCCAATATATAATCTCATTAATTCTGATTTCGGAGAAAATATTGTTCCATTCGAAAATCCTTAAGTTCCATGATGTAGTACACAACGCCAAGAAGAGTGTTTATGATGTCTTCGATAACTGGTATATGAGATTTTAGAGTATTCTCACTCTCGAGGGTACCAGGTGACTTGCTTTAGAAGCATCAACGAGTTGATAAATTTGTCCCTTTTATTTGTATACTGATTCACAGCTACCATAAAATCTCCATATCATATTGCAAAAGCTGCAAGAACAAGAACTATCTTGACATCCGGTGAATAGTTGGAGAGTAAAGTCTGTAGTGAATTTGTCCTTTCATGGACACTACCTTTTTCTAGGCAATCATATTTTTGAGAATATATAATTTATGGAAGGATTTTTATTTTTCTAATGGAGAAAACTTTCCTTTAATTAGTTCTATAATTAATTAAGTGAGAGAGAAGAAGTGAATCCGATAATCAATCAATCTATTTAATAAGCAAGGATAAATTGGATATTTAGAAATAAAAAATTCTCTCAGCTCTCAAAATTTGAATCGTTGCTCTTAATATAGCAATCCCCTTTTTTTTTGTTAGGATCTGTTGAGTGTAGACTCTAGTGCGCTGTGCGCATGCAAACATTCAGTAACTACATTGTATGTATTTATGGAAATTCACTAAAAAAAGAAAATAAATGCGCCTCACGAATCACGATAGTGGACTCCCAAAAAGGTGCCAAGTATACTGGACCGGATATGTACTTTTGGAGGTATTAGAATAATTTCTAAAAAAGAGAGGCCGTTCGCCAAACTTTCATGCTAAAAGTAACATAAAATTGCCATAAACAACATTTTCCAGGGCTACAGAACTGCCCTGTTGCATTAAAACCTATCTGGCAACCGAAAGCACTGTACATGAAGAGCAAGCTACATATGTCAATAGAAGCTAATGAGAGGGGGAGAGAGAGAGAAGTAGGGGTGAAGCTTCTTCTTCTTCTTCTTTTTTCCTTTTTTTGCCATTTGACTAGGGGAGCGGAAGGGAGAGAGAGAGGGATAGATCACCAACCCATTAGTGATCTCCTCACTCTATCCACAACCTGATTTCTATTGGCCTTGGAATTTGCCAGAGGAAATTCTCGGCTCTCGTCTAATAGAAATCTGTAGACTTCCCATTGCCTCTCTGCTGCCATCTGTCTGCCTATCTCAGCCTAAAAACAATTAATCGATTTTTTTTGCAAATTAATTCGGTGGTTGTTTAGAATACAAAAAAAAAAAAAAAACAGAGAATTTAAAATATTTTAAGTAATTGTTAAAATCATATATGAACTACTACAGGGGAAATTTAAGGAAAATTTATTACCGAGAATATGCAAATTCCAAGCATCTTTAAGGCAAGTGTAACATCATAAAACACACGAGGTCGTCCCTTCCCACAAAGCTCTACTGGGTTAGCAACTAGTAGCTCGGTGTCGGGCCCACGGCTGACGATCATGACCCTTAACGGATGCAACATCTCTGCTTTTAGCCTAGAAGAAAGAGACTCTTGCTTTTCTGCATCTATAACCTTCTTCCCGTCTAATTGTTGAATGAAAAGGTCGACATCCCTGAATCCTTTGATGTCTTTCATGATTCTTCCATAGTTTATCTAAATACAAAGGGTGAATGTCAATAGTTGTTATAACACCTTCGAATTTCATAGTCAAATAAATTATGTCATTGGATTTCGACTAATAGGAAAATGAGAAACACAAGTATAAACTTTGATCTACAGAGTGACTTTTATTATTATTTTTTATTTACAGAGTTGTCAAGTTCACCTTTTTTGTTCTCAACAAAATGAAAATAACAAAAGCAGGGAAAGGAACACCGAGTATTTTTTTTTTTCAGGAATTGTAATCGCAAACAATGGGTGTGAACATTTTTGGCTTATAAATTGCAACCAATTTTTGCGAACTATTTAGTAGCACATATTAAAATTCTCGGGTTCATTGTTCTTTATTTCTCATTTTTATGCTATCAATAAAGACAACTGTGTGAATCATTAAAGAGTGAAGTTTGCCAATCCCTACTTGCCAAAGAGTTGACTTTTTCAAATTAAAATCACATATGTAAATTTTTTTCCAAAGAGAAAACAAAAATAGTAAAGCTTCTTTTAACTTTTTAAAATTTCCAATTGTGATTTATATTATAGCAATTCAAAAGAGTAGGTAATATTTCAAATATTTCAAAATAGAAAAAAGATTACCTGAATATTGCAGTCCTTTGTAGTTCTCAAAATATCATAAAGAAGTCCCTTCTGGTCGACACAATTTATCTGAAGGAGAGTGTGTGCCGGGCTCAAAGAATTGTCAAAGCTAACATTAGCCTTCTTTAGATTTCTCATATCAGGGCTGAGTGAGAGAAAACAAAGCTCAGATTCTGACAACTCAGATTTAAACAACTGCTCAACTACTACTGAGCAGAGAGAAGAGAAACCCTGCTTGAACCCCTCTGCCATCATTATTTCACAACTGACAGTTGAGCCCAGAGTATCTGTTATTTTTTCACACGTCTCTTCCTGTCTTTTTTTTGTATGCAATTGTTCCCTGTTATCAGACCAAAGAATAAGAAATCATCATTTGAAGGCAGTGAATTCATGTGGATAATATATATCAAGTGTAGTTGTTACAAAACTTACAATTCATCTGTAATAAAGAAGAGGTCGACTACTCTGCCATCGGGAGTAGTAGAGACCTTTACCCTGTGAATTAGCAATTCCAGCTCAGATAGAACGCGAGTTACATCTACATCCGAAAGGGAAAATTATTGTTTTGAAAATGAAAAAAAAATACTGTATTCCATAACCAATATAGGAGGAAATTAAAATATATAATGTTACCATGGAGTAATCCTTTTCGATCTGTAGAGAAAAGGTTGAGAAGGTAGAATTGAGGAACCCTAGGCCGACTTAGATCGGGATAGAATGGAATAGCAAAAGTTGGGCATAGAGACAGGAGCCGGTTCTGCAGGTTTGTCCACTGGATGGTCACGGAATTCGGGCAAGGAAGAACCCAATACACCAAGTAGCACCACTGCCCATCAGTCGACACATCTGCCAAAGATACAACAGAATCAGTTTAAAGTATTACAAGCTCAATTGTTTTGATTTTGATTTAAATTTTTTTTGACAATAAAACAATGGTATTATTAATCAGCATGTTCTTCCCTTTTTTTTTCCAGTTCAACTTTACTAATTGTTTCTTGAAAAAAATTTAATAAGAAAATCAGAGCCTGATTGAATCATTAATCTTATTCTAAGGCGTAAAATCAGAACCTAACACAAAACTTATATTTAAAAATACGTTCCAGACTCCTTGTTTTAACAGCTGAGATGTTAACAATACCAGAGTCGGCATACCAAAATTCCAGCAATCAGAAAGCTCTTAAGAAAAAAAAATAGAGCAAAAAAAGAAGGGCTAAATTGAAAGAATTACCTCCGCGAGAGATGCAAAGCCCAAATTCGAGAATGGTGCGACAGACGTCGCATCCGAGTCCGGTCTTATCGGGGCAATTGACGGTGATGACGCTGGGCTCTCCTTCTCTATTTGCCACCTCTATCAGCACAGCATCCTCTATCCCTATCCCTCCTATTCCCATCCCCATCCCCCACCCCTCCGATCTCAACCCCGCTTTCTCCACTCCGGCTGCCCCAGGGCCCACCACAGATTCTTCGAATCGCCCCAGATTCAGGTGCGCAGCTTATCTCGTCTCCTCACGATGAATATATTGTTTACCTCTATCTGCCTTCTCGCGCTCTTCTCATTTTCCTACCTTTTTCTCTTCTCCTGAGTCTCCTATCGCCTCTTGTCCACTATTTTCTGCTCCGGTTTCTGCTTTCTGTGCTCATTATTTGTGGGTGGCGTTGGTGCGCTTTACATAAATCTACAGGAGGTATCGTGGGCCCCACTGTTTCTCCTGCCACGTCATGTTGATGGGCTTACCATTGTCCCCCACGTTAGCAAATACATAATCGTTGGACGTATCGATCTTCCTTCAAGATGATGCCACGTAATTACAATTAGGCAGCTGGTCGCTTCTCCTTTTAAATCTGAACCGTTGAATTTACAACGCATGATTAGGCGAATGGAGAGGAACTTGCGCAGGTAAATCCCAGTCTGACCGTAGTATTGTTAGGAGTCAGAGAGGCAATTGCTTGTAACAGGTTCAAACGGGTATCGTACTTTGTTAGACTAGTGCCGCCAGGATATGAAATATATTTTAATTCGGAACAAAATGTACGGAGAGATCTATGCGCATTTGTTGTAAGTAACATCGTCTGACCAAATTTGCGGTCATTTTTATTAATATTTCAAAAAAAATAGATAATTTTAAAAATAACTTTTTTTTTTTTTTTTTATTAATGCCCTAACCGCTTGGAAGCGGAGCGGGCCAATATCAACACCAAACCGCCCGTATAGTGGGCGGTCCACTGTTTTTTTTTTTTTTTTATAAGTTTTTTTTTTAAAAACAGAAATTTTTTATTTTTTTATTGAAATATTAGAAATGTTGAATATATTTCTTTAGAAATAGATGTAATACAATATAATTTAATTTATTAGAAAGACTGCAACAAATAACCCGGATCAATATTTTTCAGGCCGGATTTTTCGCGGCTGTAAGAAAAATTAATATATCTCTTTATGTATTATTGGACAAAAATAAAAATGCTTAGATTCTGAGTTATTGATCCCGGTTCAAAAGTCACTTCTATGTAATCTAGAAAATATTATAATCCTTCTAGGACATTTAATTTATAAAAAGTTGTATCTATTTTGAGAATTCTTTTTGAATAACAATTATTAAATAACTTAAAGTTTTTATTTTTTTTCAAAAATAGATACAACTTTTTATAAATTAAATGTCTTAGAAGGATTATAATATTTTCTAGATTACATAGAAGTGACTTTTGAACCGGGATCAATAACTCGGAATCTAAGCATTTTTATTTTTGTCCAATAACACATAAAGAGATATATTAATTTTTCTTACAGCCGCGAAAAATCCGGCCTGAAAAATATTGATCCGGGTTATTTGTTGCAGTCTTTCTAATAAATCAAATTATATTGTATTACATCTATTTCTAAAGAAATATATTCAACATTTCTAATATTTTAATAAAAAAATAAAAAATTTCTGTTTTAAAAAAAAAACTTAAAAAAAAAAAAACAAAAAAAAAAACAGTGGACCGCCCACTATACGGGCGGTTTGGTGTTGATATTGGCCCGCTCCGCTTCCAAGCGGTTAAGGCATTAATAAAAAAAAAAAAAAAGCGAAGTTATTTTTAAAATTATCTATTTTTTTTGAGATATTAATAAAAATGGCCGCCAAATTTGATCCCGACTCCGTGGTGAGATTAAGAGCAACAGTGTTCCGCATCTTAGGTGGCGTTCTTTTCTGGAGGCAATTTAAAATGCAAGTTTTAGCGAGTTAAATTAAGTATTTCATAATACTCCTATTAAACTTGGAAATTAAGTATTTCCTCCTCTAAATTCTTAATATCATATTTATTCTATTAAGTTTCAAAAATTTACAAATTTACTCATTTTAACATCTTTCCTATTAAAATTCATTAATTTTTTTGAAATACTCATTTACTATTCATTAAAAAAATTAAAGAATATATGTATAATGTTTTAGAAATATTCTAGTTTTCTAATTGGTCCGTTTACATAGTAACATTTAGATATATGCTCGTGTAAGCGTCTGAATTAGAGAAATGATGCATTTGTCCTAGTAAATGAATTAATTAGAAGACATACATTTTTATGAAACATGCTGTTAGTTTTTATTTATTTTTAATGAAGATCAAAATATGTACTTCATAAATTTAAAATGAGTTTTAAATTTTTAATAGAAAAGACAACAAAATGAGTAAATTTGTGAGTTTTTGAAGTTTAGAAAAATGAATATGATATTATGAATTTTAGAGGACAAAATACCTAATTTACAGTTTTTAAGGGTATACAAGAAATTCCCCCTCAAAAAAAAAACTTAGATGTCATGGGAGCTCTGCGTAGCGTCCGAACTAATATTTTTTTATGACGGTTCTTATCTTGATATTTGAACGAATTATAAAAATAATACTTAAGGTCATATCATATGCAATGCAACTTTTATAAATCATTTGCAATTAGATAATTTCGAAACCAACGTCTTCACTAAAACGTGATTGTTTGTATCTTTAACAGACTGCGGGTGTGTAACGGTGGCGTTTAATAGACTCACCTGAAAATATTGTTGAAAAAAAAAAAAAGCATTCTTTTATTTAAAAAAGAAGAAGAAACAAATGCGTTATTTGCTATTCTTTGGGGAGTATCACCTATGAAGTTGTGTGGAGCTTTTAATTTGATTTGTTCGTTTTGATTAGATGAATCAGATCAAATCTCAAAATTTGAGTCTCTTCTAATTTGATCCGTCTGATCAAAATGAAAAGATCAAATTAAAAACTCCGCAGATAATACTCTCTCTAAACCCTAAGCCAGCTAGCTACCGTTTCTAAAACTTGGCACCTAATCACAATATTGTCCGGATATGAATTTTGGTCGGACATATTGCTGAATATTTAGCCTGCCCCTTGTAGAAAATTAAACACGCAACCTAGTGGTTGGTGTTTGTGTGAGTTGTGACTCGTGACACATCACATGTTATGTTAATTTTGAAGTTAAAGATAGGTGCTGATTAGAAACGGAATTATATATTAGATTTTCAAATTATGAAAAACAATCATATGGAATATTTTTCAGTGTGTATATATAGGAATTAATTTCACAGAATTAGAATTTCAAACTATGAGAAACAGTTATATAATTTTTTTCCAGTGTCTATAGGAATTAATCTTATTGTATTCTGAATCCATCCCTGGTGTTGATATGCCGTGTCTAAGCGTAAGACATATTGTACCACATGTTTTAGTTTTTTTTTTTTTTTTTTTTTTTTTTTTTTTTGTCTAATATACTTTTGTATTGAAGATAAAACATTGTTTCAATCTAGATTAATTGTCGTATTGTTAAACAACTATTCAGATTAATCACACACTGCAAAACAACACATCCAGCTCTAGGTGAGGTCACAAATCAGTGGTTGTTAGTGTGAAATGTGATTAATTAGCTCCGTTAATTCCACTGATATGACGATCTATATTGAAAATAATCATATTTCAGAAAAATTAGGAAGAACTTATAAAATGTAGAAAACTTAGGCCTGTCAACAACAATTTGAAATGTCAAATTTGAATGCTTGACTTGAATTATTGCATTTATATATTTTATTTATTTTCTTAAAATTTTATACGATTTTCCGGCTAGATAGAAGAAAAAACATTCTTTGAAAGAAAGAAGGATTGAAAGGAGAGGTAGCACAATTGGCTAAGAAAATGTCTTAGAGTTGTTATATCCAAAGGTCGAGAGTTCGATTCCCCCTCACGAATCTTGGTAGCTACTACCAAGTTTTCAAAAAAAAAGAAAGAAAGAAGGATTAAAGTCTATGCAACATGTTGCGTTTTGGTAAATTATTTGTCATGATTAAATGTGTTGATATTAGGTGGAATGGTGTCCCGTGTCCCGTGTCCGGCATGTTTTACGACACGGCAGATCAGATATATTGTGTTGTGCAATATGCACATCAATGACGTTTCGTTTTACCAGTGTTGTAAAAAACGTATGTTTAGACCGATTAATTAATGGTCAATTAGTTATTGGCGGTGATCAAACTGTCATGAATTTTTTGACTAATTGATCGATTACTTGCAATTATAATCGATTATTCTTGATTATTCTCGATTAATCGTTTGAAGGTACTTTGTCTGTCTAACAATCGCATACCGTTATTTACAACACTGCGTTTTACATGTCACCTGTCAAATTTAATTAGATACACTGTAAAATTGAACAGGTTTTGTGTATGACCTCCCGAATAAAAACTACCACCGAAATTCTAATCAAATCCAATGTTTTCTATCGAGAAGTGACAATCCAGCCTGTCCATGCTTCCATTCACTGGGACCTTACAAATGCAATTCGTTCATCTAATAATAATCAACATCTGGCTTTCAGGTCCCAGAAATATAAAATTATGGGAATTTTTTTATTGCTACAGCGTCCCAAGTTGTCATAATATCTTTTGAGTACGGTTAAAATATTTTATTGTTTTCATCTCTTTCATTTCTCATATTATTGTCTTTATTTTTAAAGTTTAAATCATTGTCTTTATTTTTAAAATTTAAACTGTTATTGTAAGCAATCTTTTGCGTTGTTTGATTGCAAAATATATAAACATTAAGTTTATAGTTTGTTTGTTTGAGATGTGTACATGTTTAATTGTTATGTCCGAATGTCAGAGAAAGTTAAAGATACATAACATGATGTAACACCCCGGTAATGTATATTATTTCATATTTTGGGTGTATTTATAATATTACAAAATTTGAAGGTTTCAGTTGAAAAATTGCAAAAAAAAAAAAAAAAAGATTAACGTGGCATCCATGCCACGCGGCCCCTCCCTGTAGCCCCTTTGAAAATGGTTTTCTTCTCTCTTCCGTTAAAAGTATAAATAAAGAGAAAAAAAAATTGAAAACGAAAAGAGTTGAGAAAGATGAAAAAAAAGAGAGTATTTTGATAAATATTCTTATATTGATTGTTATCTGATTATATGTCTGACAGGAGTTTCGATCCTATGTTGCAAGTGATTATGAACTAATGCACCTCAAATTGAATTGATTTGGATTGATCGCTATCAGGTAATCAGACTTCTCTATAATCTGAGTTTTCAATTTGTATGGTTGACTGGGTATTAAATTAGATAATCAGATGATGATAATATATTTAACTAGAATATATGGTATAGATACTAAAATTATTTTTAATAGACTGGAATACTAGGAATCGCCTGTTTCATGGATTTCAATTGGAATAGAACTGTTGTTATTGAAAACTAGACCAACTGATATTATCGTTTAAATATGCATACGTAATTTGATATTTAATTGTGTGGATTAATTCAATTCTATTGAAATGATTATTTACTGTTATTAAGCCAATTATAGAGAAGCTACGTCGATAAATAACTGGTTATTCGACTTTGTAGCTGACTCCATATTGTTTATGTTTTTTTTTCTGTTGCGACACAAGCCGGGCATACGACACATGACAAGCTGACATAACAAGTTACATGGAATAATCATATACATGATCTACATGAGTTATAAAAAATGATTGGATACATGATGATGGGATATTGATTCGCACGAGCTATATGGAATAGTTGGATATTGATTGGATGCTACATCACGAAGATTACAAAAATCATACTTTACCATTTTTATTCTATCAATTTTAATTTATGTTCTAAAATATAGTAAAGTAGATATGAGTTTGTGACTGTCTAAGTATTAGCCCTTGCAAGGTAGAAAATCAAATTAATCAAGCAAGTCAATAATGAAAACTAAGCACAAATAAACCAGGCAAACCTTGGGTCTGTGAATCTTGAGATATGCTCCAGCCATGGTGACGATTAATTAATTATCACTACAGGTGCAGATCAATCATATATTTGTTTCCATTTATGAGATTATGTAATAATATCATTATAAATAAAGGTTCGGTCATTCCCTCAATCTGACTAAGATTATTATAGTCTTTGAGCCTCTACTTTTGAAATTCATTGAGAGATTTAGCGCATTCATTGTTACTTGTGCTTAAATCATATATATTCTTGTAACAACCTCAAATTCACTTTACCTAAATTGATTAGTGTGAAATTAGAGTGAAACTTATGAAGTGTTTGTTGAACTTCGAGTTATTGTGCTCGCTCTATATTTGAGCCTTTTGTGCTCCTTTTCTTTGAGTCGTAGAAGTGTTGTCTCTTATCAGTTTCAACTTGTATTTCTTTAGATTGAATATGAAGTGAACATGCTAAAGTATATTTATATTTGTATTTTGTTAAGTAGATACCGATATTAAGTCATTATTTAATTTTTTAATTTATTATCCGCATGACACAGATACGTAATAATATATAATTAAACAAAAATTGGGGAATAGATTCAAATTATTAATGTTTACCACTAATAGATATGCAAATACAAAATTATATATTTTTAAAAAACATGACAAAAAATTGCATATACTATTTGATATTAGTAATGGATAACCAATATATAAAGTATATAAGAGTCTTTAAACAAATAGAAAAAAAAAACCTAATATTCGAGATACACAGATAAAAGTTAGATAATTCGAATATCTGTATTTTTTTTAAAGAAACTAAATACTAATAGTGTTTGTTCCGTCATTGTTTTGTATAATAATTGTCTGTGTCCACACAAATTGAATAGCAATAAATTTTATTTACAAATATATATATTTTTTTTTGAGAAAGATTTACAAATAATTATGTTTGCAAAAATATCCATTCGATTTACACCTCTAAATGATCCCTTTTTAAAGCATTGTTGCTATCGGCGGATGTTTGCACCTTAATTGGATTATAAAATTAAGCACATAACTAAGTAAGCTTAGATATGCTTCAATTAAAAAATGTTTTAACTTCTTTTTTATGCTGGTAGCTTCTACCATGCTTTTCCAAAAAAAGATAAAAAAATGTTTTAACGAGACAATAGGAACGTGTCAAAGTTGCAATGTCTTCATTAATAACGAAGAAACCTTTTTTACGAAGCAAAATTAAAGTCCAGCTGAAGCTTTAGGCAGAATTTTGAGAGAGATTCTTTTTTTTTTATTATTATTATTAAAATTGAGATAAGGTATATATCATTTGAATGAAGAGTGTTAGAAATTATATTTTATACTTTTATAGATTATATTCAACCGTCCTCACATAGAAAAGGAAAGTATATATTTATACAACCTAATGGCGACATTTTGTTAGAATTAATGTCACATGTCCTTTTTTGAATAATAAAATTTTGAAAGCAACAACTAAAAAAAATGAAATTTAGAACCATTCTAGGAGAGGGACGGAATACCTTTTTATTGGATTAAAATCCTTAAGAATTTCAAATAATTTCAACGAAATAGATTTCAATAGAGATGATTTAAATTGAAATTTGTCGATTAATATGATTCTTCTAGTACAAAAATTCCATCGTTACATATAGGGGTGTTCATTAGATTGGTTCGGTTAGAATCAAATAAATTTTAGTTTATTTGATTGAAACTCTATAAGAGATTAATTATTGAAATCAATATGGTCAAATCCGAATTTGATTAATTGTTCAAGTATTCTGCGTCCAAGACATTGTTATTTTTTCTTATTTTCACTTTTTTATTTCATAGTCGGTTCAAAGCCCTTTTCTCTTTTCTTCACATAAAGTCCAAACCTGTTTATTTCACTTGTCTATTCGGTGATTTCATTAAAAATTGGAGTCGTTCAGTATGATCCAATTGGTTTTAATATTTTTTTAGAGAAAATATAATGTCCCCGGACTACAATCCTCTAAAAATCTCTATGTATAAAAGTTTTTCTTTTTTACTTAGTTCTAATGAGTTTTTAACTGCCATAGCTGCCATAATTTTAACTGTTATAATTTCAAGTATAATATATATGTTTACAAAATTATATGCGTATGTTTATAGGATAATATGTGTATGTTTACAGAAGAATATGTGTATGTTCATAGGATATTATGTGTATGTTCACATAAAGTGGTCCCCAACAGCTGTTACACGTTTTTAACAGCTTTCACGCGTTTTTATATTTACAGGATTTAGTATTGATGTTTATAGAATTAGTTAAAAATATCCGAAGATTTTTTGAAAACTGGAGTTGGGAAACTGTTAGCTGCTTCTTTTTTTTAAACCGACCCAATAAAAATAAACCAAATTAGATAAAAAAATGAACTTAACTAATCCATTTAAATCGAAAAACAGAACCGTTTAATATAAAATGTTTTGGTTCGGTTTAAAACCAATTAAACCTCACCTGATGAACTATTAGACTTTCAAGTATTTCTTAGTGTTAATTTTTCGTACATCTATGCCACAAATTAACACAAGATTCTGCGGGTCTATTCTTCAAAGTTAAATCCACATGGTGAAAAAAAGGTGAAAAGGATGTACAAATCTCAGGTTAGCATATAAGAGTTGTTGGAAACACACTGATAGAACTATCTAACCACCTTGTGGCCTGAGAGGGAGGAAAATATCACATGTCACATTCAAATCAATCCAAAATCATAACAGCCATTATTAGCCATGTATTTTCTCTTTCTCATGTTTTCCTCTAGACTCCAGAGAGCAGCTCCGAGTAATCCTTAAACACGTCAGGTTGCTTTTCACGGAGAAATGAATTGAGAAACGATGCACCGTACACGTAGCTTTTATTTCCCTTGCTTTATTTCGAAATGAATTTGGAGAGAAATTACTTAGGCCTTCAATTAAACTAGACGTGTCAATTCCAGCCTATTGCTTTGAATCTGTACGGTTGAAGGGCCTGTTGCGTGTCGTATTAGTAATTCTGATTTGCTGTTATATTTTGGAATCAAATATGCTCCGATTTTTTTTATTAATATTCAAAAAATAAATAAAATTAAAAAAAAATTCAAATCCCGAACAAATTTCAAAAACTACCCAAACAGGTTATCCAATAACCGGATTTGGGACAAATTTCCGGTTCATGGTTTCCCGGACTCAAAACAGTATATCTGGTTAACCATTAACCGGAAAGTTATATTTTCATTTTTTTTAAATAAAAAAATTCAGTTAATGGTTAACTGGACTTGTGTTTAAAAAAAAAAAAGAAATTTCTAATTTGTTAATTTTTTTATTAAAATATTAGAAATGTTGAATATATTTCTTTGAAAATAGATGTAATAAATATAATTTGATTTATTAGAAAGATTGCAACAAATAACCCGGATCAATATTTTTCAGATCGGATTTTTCGCGGCTGTAAGAAAAATTAATATATTTCTTTATGTGTTATTGGAAAAAAATAAAAATGCTTAGATTCCGAGTTATTGATCCCGGTTCGAAAGTCATTTCTAGATAATCTAAAAAATATTATGATCTTTCTAGTACATTTAATTTATTAAAAGTTGTATCTATTTTTAGAATTATTTTTTAATAACAATTATTAAATAAATTAAAGTTTTTTTTCAAAATAGATACAACTTTTAATAAATTAAATGTACTAGAAAGATCATAATATTTTCTAGATTACCTAGAAGTGACTTTTGAACCGGGATCAATAACTCGGAATCTAAGCATTTTTCTTTTCAATAACACATAAAGAAATATATTAATTTTTCTTACAACCATGAAAAATCCGGCCTGAAAAATATTGATCCGGGTTATTTGTCGCATTTTTGCTAATAAATCAAATTATATTGTATTTCATTCATTTTCAAAGAAATATATTCAACATTTCTAATATTTTAATAAAAAAATAAACAAATTAGAAATTTCTTTTTTTTTTTTTAAAAACACAAGTCCGGTTAACCATTAACCGGATTTTTTTATTTAAAAAAATGAAAATATAACTTTCCGGTTAATGGTTAACCAGATATACTGTTTTGAGTCCGAGAAACCTTAACCGGAAATTTGTCCCAAATCCGGTTATTGGATAACCGGTTTGGGTAGTTTTTGAAATTTGTTCAGATTTAGATATTTTTTAAAATTTTATTATTTTTTGGATATTAATAAAAAAATCGGGCTGCTTAATTACAACTGTTAATGACACTCTTTCATTTGTTTTTTGGATATGTATTGTATCTAAAAATAATGCAGGTAAGGGTAAAAATAAATTGCATTAGATTACTAGATACGGATAAATATTAAGGATATGAATAAATACTGTTTCTTATCCGTTATTGAAAGCATAAATCAGAATATCAATGATATTTTTTAGTCTATTTATCCGATTAGTATCTTATTCAAATAAACAGGTAAGGACAATTTTTGTTTCCGTTAAAAGTTTTTTTTTTTTTTTGTTATCGTGACAGGTGTGAGTATGAATATGCTTATGTCTGACCCGTACCGTACCTGCTGAATGCCCCTAAATTACTGCTCTAAACTATTGAAAATTTAAAACAGTTGAAAAAAAAAAAATAGTTACTTTGTTGTTGTTTTTTTAACAAGAGCATATTCTCAGCCCTAACATTATTTAGATAAATATGTTTTATTCTAAATATTAGTATATATATTTATGCGGAAGTTAACAACTTATATGAACTACACGTCTATCACAAATGATAATGAACATTGGCATTCTACAATTAGCGTTGTTGGACCCTTGTTTCAAAAAAACAAAAACTAAAGATATGAATTTTATTTTGATTAACAAATAATTATTTGTTCATTAACAATCTCAAGCCCATACCCGTTTTAAAATAATCAGCCAACGATATCGTTCTTCTTCTTCTTATTATTATTTTTTGAGATCACGCTCTTACTAGTTGGTAAAAAGATTATCTTGCAGAACCAGACGATAGCATAATTTATTTGTCTCGGAGAAGTAATAGATAACAGCCCAATAGCCAAGGACGGTCTTAAGGCCTTTAGAACAGGTATAGTCATACAAACCTATCCAAAAGACGGCCTTAACTCTTTTAAGGCCTTGTTTTAGTGTTTATCTGTTAAATGCCTTTGTCCAAGTTTAGGATCAACTCGCTCTTTTTAAAAGGGCTGTCAGTCTGATTTCAGTGGTTACGGTCCATACACCATTTTGAACACGCTAAAGTCACGCGCAATTGTGTTTCCCTATGCTGACAAAAAAACCCGGCCCATTCTAAAGCCTCCCTTGTTACCCTCACAACTCACAAGGCTCTTGTATCTCCTGCTATTCAGAGATGAGATATTCTATCTGAACTGTTTGCTTCAATTTTACTGATTATCTCGTAAGGGCTGCAATCCAATTAATGGATTATTATTAGTATAACTCAGCTGGCGAATAATCTTTTCTGGTACCTGCAGTTGTCCTTGAAGAAAACAATCTTTTATAGTTATTTAATTTTGATTTCTTCACTATTTCATCACAAGTGGTGATTTTAAAATGTGCTTCTGAATAATGAATTCTGTTATTTCAGTATGTCTCTTTCTTAAGTACATTAGTTTCCGGTGAAAGGTAGAGCCAGTTTTGGATTTCTTAAAAAAAATTTGAGTTCTATCCGTAATCGGGAAAATACAGAAAACAGAAGGAAATCGTATTAAGTGCCACATTTTCCAGGAACAACCACAGTCGAAAGTCATTGAGATATAATATCACATTCTTTAACTCGAATTAAGAAATGTAGAAATACAGCTATAATGATAAGGGAAAAGTCCAAGTGGAGAAAAACAAAAGGAGTACAACAAAACAGATAAAACATCATCCAGGTTTACCGACTATGCAAGTAAACAAAACCCCTAACACATTCTTCCACATAACTACCTCACACAGTAAAAAAAGCACCTCTTTTTATTAAATAGAACCGCCCAGTCAGTGGCGACTCAAATTAATAATAATAATGCGGTAAACCCATCTTTGTAGTAGTGACTGAGCCCAAAAGGGAAGCATTTGAGAAACCGGTAAGAAAGAGCTTAATTGGTGGCGCCTTTCTTGGGGATGGCAAGGCGCTGCCTAAAGTCCTCTTCCATAAGAGGGAGGCCCTCTCGGAGGGTTACTTTCGGCTCCCAACCAAGTATATCCTTTGCCTTTGTGATGTTAGGCTTCCTCTGACGAGGGTCATCAGGGGTGTTCTCAACCATCTTCAGTTCTATCTCCGGGTTGATCAGCTGAATTATAACACCACATCTTGTTAGAAATAAAAAAAAGATGGAGGGGGGGGAAAATTAGAAGGTAACAAACGCTGATGTGACTAACCTCTTTGACATTTTCAGCAAGTTCCAACATGGTAAATTCACCTATTATAAAACAAATAATGAACAAGGGTCAATAGAAGACACTGTGTACTGTAACTTCAATTACTATTACAATGTTACTGCCTTAAGGATCACGACATAAATAAATAAAGGCAATCCTTTACCTGGATTGCCTATGTTAATTGGACCAGTGCTGGGACCCTCCATGAGCTTAATAAGACCATTGACCTTAACAAAAAAGAAAAAGAAAAAGAACAAGTGTTAGATTTCCGGAATATATGATTATTATACTATTAAAGATAAATAATATAGTTGGAAAGAGAACATAATACCATGTCGGAAACATAGCAGAAGCTACGGGTCTGTGTCCCTGGCTTTTGAACAGTCAGAGGCTCACCACTGCATAACACAATGACAAAAAAATAGATTGATAACATGCAAAGGCAAAGGCAAAAGAATAATGCTTGATCAAATAAAAAATGCTAGAAAAATCCAAGACAAGTAAAACAAATTACCGCAATGCTTGAGCAATGAAGTTGCTCACAACACGGCCATCGTCAATGTTCATCCTCGGCCCATATGTGTTGAAAATCCTTGCAATTCTAATCTCTGTTCAATAATACACAAGTCAAATTAACACTAACAAATATACAATTAATCACCAGAGAAAGAGAAAGAGAGAGGGAGAGAGGATGTGCATACCAATGCCATGCTGCCTGTGATAATCAAACATAAGGGTCTCAGCTACACGCTTTCCCTCATCATAACAGCTCCTAACGCCTGATAACAGACAGATTTTCATGACACCAGAGTTAGAAATACTTCCATGATTATTACTTATAGGCCACAGAAGTCATTAAAGAGATAGGGAGACGTACCAATGGGGTTGACATTGCCCCAGTACTCTTCAGTCTGGGGGTGCTCAAGGGGATCACCGTACACCTCAGATGTGGAAGTAAGCAATATCCTGTTATTAAATGCAAAAATCAAACAGATAAAGTATTACATCTTTACCTCTTTAGTAATAGTGATGTATTGTAGTGCCACTACTAACCTGGCTCCAACTCTCTTTGCAAGTCCAAGCATGTTCATTGTGCCCATCACATTTGTCTTGATAGTCTATCACATTAAAATTAAAAAATATTTTAACAACTAAAAAAGACTAGTTCAAAAAAAGCCTTTTTCATTTTTTTATTTTTTTATTTTTCTATTAGGGTCCTGATGACTTGACTTAGGTCCCAAGTACCAACTACTTGCAATGAATCATTTTAACATCAATTTCTTCCAAAACTCTGAATGTTGTTATGTAAAACAAATACAAACCTTGACGGGGTTGTACTTGTAAAATATCGGGGAAGCAGGACAAGCAAGGTGGTAGATTTGATCCACCTCCACTAGCAATGGCTCTGTAACATCTGAAGTGCAGAAACAAATAAAGGGAAAAAAATTGAGTAGGCGAGAAAGATTTAGTCACTGCAAGTAACGATATTTGTTCTAACAAAAAAAAATAGAAAAAATGCAAGTAGGTCAATGCATGGCCATAAATGCCTTTAAGGAACTTGGGAAGTTGACTTCTAAATCCATTAATGATGTAGGTTAACATGTACCTGCAATCTATTTTTAAAATTTTTCTCTTAATTTGCAGCTCATTTGACTTTGACAGGAGGATCTACATTTTCTAAAATGCAAAGAGAAATACGTTTTCGTAGGTAATCTCAATATGAAGAATTTTTCTTCCAAGCTTGGATTTAATTACCATGTCGAATAAGTTCAAATCTGGGATGGCCGATCCACTTCTTGAGGTTGTCTTTTGAACCAGTAAAGTAGTTGTCGGCAACAATAACCTACATTCAAAGATATTGAATAACTATGCAAGTTAGAATATCCCATATTCCATTTCATTTTCAAAAAAGAAACCCAAAGTTTATATATGCCCATTTTTTATCGGACATTTTAAGATTCAAGCTAAAACAAATAGATCTGACAAATAAGGGGTGGGTTCTTGTCAGAATATTACATTCACTATTTTCAATGATCTAATGGCTGTAATTCATATGCCATGAGTACCAGGTGGATCTGATATTGTACATTTTCAGATGTTGGGGGAAGTACAAAAAATATTGTTTCTCTTAAATCTTCATCACACATAAAGAATTGAACAGAAATCATCTTTATCATATTAATAATGCACAAAGCCAAAGAGATGTAAGCAACAGTACCATACCTCATTTTTCTCATTTTCCATCAATTTGTCTACCAAGTGGGACCCGATAAAGCCGGCTCCACCCGTCACCAGAATTCTCAAGTTAGCCTATCACAGATCAAAATCATCACAAATCAGCATTTAGTGTAAGAAGACTTCCAGGAACAGTTCCATAAAAGAGATCTAACAGTATCTTTATGTGATCCACATCACAAGTGTGAGATCTAAGTTGTTTGCATGCAAAAAGAAGCAATCACAAAACAGAGAAAACAATTCTCTCATTGAATCTATACTTCATGGTAATGGCATTGAAAAAATAATGAAACCTGAAAAAATTTGGAGAAACGGAGTGGAGATGGGGTGGGAGGTGGCCTTGTGATCTTGCACTCTCCATTTGTTGTGTTGCTTCCATTTGTGGCCTCCTTTGTTGCCATCTCTGAGGCTATTTGTCAAACACCTAATCTGCAATCAAAGAATTTAGAAGAGATCTCCTCTCAGATCTATCTCTTTTCTTCCCTCAATTAAGTAGCAATGAAAAACAAATATTCAACGAAATAATTTACCAGTAAAATGTATCGCTCTGTTTATCTATAAACTGAACAATGAATAGATTTAGCTTAAATAACAAAACATAAGTCTCCTAAGATGGAGCGAATATATAGACCGAGGTCACCGAGCCAACCTCCACCGACCGAGATTATTGAGAGACTAAACCTTCCATATATTAAAATAATTGCACGAATCGATTAATTAAAGTTTGCCATGAGAGCAACAAACATTACGCTTAGGATTCAAGCAAAGCAACCAAACCGACAGCGACCCCTCAACGATCTCGGATCTCAACTCCAGATCCGAATTCACAAATGTCACTTTGATTAAAGTAAAAATGGGAAATCAGAGGCGATAATTACCTGAAGAGGAGGAAAGAGAGAGAGAGAAGAGGAGGAATTGGTTCAGGGGTTTACGCGGGTCGATTTGGTATAAGTTAAAGAAAGTGGTTAAAGAGATAGAATTAGATGATCTTATTCTTATAACAAGAGAAGGTTGAAAATGGAATCGGGATTTGTAAAAATAGCGGTTTATCGAACAGTTTACTGATATTACATTTAGATAGACCGGGTTCACAACCTACGGAAGCACTTAAAGGCCATGATGAGAAAATTCGAAAAACCAAAGTATTTTTAAATTCAAAATCTATATAATTTGGAAATAAAATAGCAAATTCAACTCGGATTAAAGCTTTAAATAAAAATACTCGAAGGTTCTATCAATATTGTGTTTCTACAGTTCTAGTTCCAAATTTCTTATTAATACTTGGTACTTTTTTTATTGATTTACTTTTATATGGACACATTTCAGAAAACAAAAAAACTTGTTCTTATATAGAAACAGAAGCTTTTCATTGACAAAACCAACATTATTTATTTTTAATTTGATGAATTGATCAAACCACCAAGCTTAAATATATACTTGAATTACATTCATGTTTTTTTTACTAAATTTATATATAATTGGTTAAGGATAAAATAATATTATTAACTCATTTGGAGTCTAGATGTGTAATTATTTAGAGACATACACGATTAATTAATATATTATTGTTATATTGTACGAAGATGACAAAGAGACAGATGGAGAGTTAGTTTATCTTCTATTGTTTTTTAAAACTTTTATAATTATATACAACTTTAACAAAATATTATAGATATTGTAAAATTTATTTCATTTACAGTGTAAATATTTATATGATTGATTTTTATAGTAAAAAAGTTTGGCTCCACTCTAGTTGGAGATGTTGAATTTTTTTATGGCTAAAAGTTTTTGAGTGGTGCACCGAGTGCAAGTCTAAGAGGATAGTCAATTGTGTACTGTTAGGCTTTAGGACATGTTCTTATGACTAGGTGAGTGTACCCCGCTGAGCTGGCTCCAGTATAGAAGCATTGACCGATCGATAAGGTGTTATTTATTGTGCGAAGTTAATTAAAATTGCTGATTGTCGGTCGTAATTCGTAAATCATGTTTATCAGGAGTCATGACGGGTCGGGTCCAATAAGGGATGGTTCCAGTTCCGGGTTTCTTAATATCTGCATCCGAAGTTCCAGATCAAAATTAAATTTTTGGATTCTCTGCGTCTCTGTCAGTATGCGAACAGTGTATTGAAGTTTCCCTGAACTAATTTTTTTCAATATGACCCCGCTTAAGATTACCAGAAAAGAACCTGTGACACAAAATGGTGGTATACGCCTGTCACACGAGAACTTAAGAAAATTATTAGGGAACATTAGAAATAAACATTTCTGAATTCTTGTGTTTTTTGTACGAATATAAAGATGGCAATGACTTGCCTTGATGGCTTGATCTGTACGTCTTTACTGGTAATTATTTCTGTCAGTAAGCTCGCAGGCATCCTTACTAATAATAATTACATCTTGGTCAGTGGAGCTGGTTTGTGGAATACAGCAATTTATGCTATCGGGTCAAATTAGTGGATTTACGGTCCGAAGATAATTTACCAGATCCATAGGACAGTAATTGACACTAGGGAGAGTCAGCATATGCTTGGGATAAACTCCGCTTCTCTTTTCGCCACTTTTGCACATGCACCTTCGCAACTTTAACAAATTATGTTATCAACACCGTTCGCACAGTTACCTATGTTTTATTTTTGAGAAAAGGTAACCTCTCCGAGTTACAGTTCTCCGAAAATTTTCGTGTATAAAAGTCTTATTTTTTTAGCTTAGTTTTGATGTGCTTTTAACTGCCACAGCTGCCATAATTTCAAGTACAATGTGTATGTTTACAGGATAATATGTGTATGTTTACAAGATAATATATGTATGTTTACATGATACTGTGTGTATGTTCACAGAAGGTGGTCCCCAACAGTTGTCACGCGTTTTTAACAGCTTTCACTTGTTTTCATCTGGGATCACGCGGTTTCATCTGCAGAACATTCATTGAACTTGTTTATAGGATTGTTGTCATAGTATTACAGAATCTAATGAACTTGTTTATAGAATTAGTGTAAAAAGTCCGGAGATTTTCAGAGGACTGAGGGCCGGAAACTGTTAGCTGCTTCCTTTATTTTTATCGACATAACAAAGTTAAAGAACTGGTAATTGCTTAATCAATTGTTGAACTCGAATTATTGGGTTTCTCTTTTGTATTATCTCAACCATAAACATGAAATTTACTATCTTAAAAGTTAGTTTGTACATAACTACTATAATTTTTTAATAAATATTTCTGCTAACTCCGTCATCCATTTCCTTTTAGATGCATCTTGCATAAATTAAACATGCGTAACATCATAAAGAGACGAGGCATACCGCATACCACCATATGTGCTAGGCGCGTGGTTTCATAAGCAGACACGAATCTGTGTATAGCTCATAAGTGCTTAGCCAACTACTTGATTTAAAAATACTTTAATCAAGTATATTGGAACTTGTATTGATTTTAACTTTTTATATAGTTTAATGAGTTTGGCTAGTATAACATCAGTGTCATTTCAGTCTATATAACACCAACTTTAAAACCTATTAAATCGACTTCGAACGACTAATTCAAACCATTCAAACCGTTTTACATTATGAGTGATGTGTTTACATACAATTTTTTTATATTTTCGAATTATTTTAGTATCAAATCAAGTGGTAAAAATATTGAAAAATTAATGTATTAAAATTAACTTAAAAACTCACACATTTGACCGCTTGACTTAATACTAAATAAATTTGAAAAGTTATAAATTTTTCATGTAAACGCACAACTAATGAAGTAGATCGGTTTGAACGGTTTGGATTCACCGTTTGAAGTCGATTTAATAGGTTTTAGAGTTTGTGTTATATAGGTTGAAATGACACTGATGTTATACTAGCTAAACTCTAGTTTAATCCAACTTATAAATTATTACATGTGTTTATAGTTTAGTGATTAGAATTTCAAGTCCCAATCATATATGTATTTTAAATTTTAACTCGCTCTTTAAATTTTATAGTTTTGCCCCTATTCATAAATAATTAATACATGTCCACAAAAAATTAATATATCTATTTTAATTAACATATACAAATTTAACAGTAAGAGCCAATTTCATCAAACTTAATTGTCCGTTGTTTATCTAAGTCTGAAGCATCTCTAATATTATTCTTGGCTAATACCTGACTATTTAATAATATGCTTATAGTTGACTATAACCTAAATTGGACACCTATATATAAATAGATATATTTGATAAACACTGCTTATAAAGTGTTGTATAACTAGCGAGTCAATGCAACATTGTTATTCTTAACATCAATTCTACGACTCAATATCAAATGACTCCAAGAATTTGTCTTTGGTGATCTAGTGGCAAAGGCACATGACTCTCATGTGAGAGGTCATGAGTTCAAAATTTATAAAGTGAAAAAATCTTCTATAATATACATAAAGGTTTGAAAGTGTGTTGAATGACTTGACATCCAGTCCATAATTTCAAAAAATATCAAACGCCTCCAGATGTATGATGTTACTAGTTAGACATCAATATCATACTTTTTTATGGTAGGAAATCATGCAAATTTTATGAGAGAGAGTGTGAATTATATGTATTTGTAACATATTACTAAATGAGGATTCACTTTTTTTACTCTTCTCCATTTATTGTAGGAAAAAAAATTTAATGGTATCCCAAATTTCTTCCTGAATAATATAAAAAAGAGATCTTCAGAAAGAAAATTGTCAGATACAAATAAAATATAGTGGAGATATGCTGAAAAGAAATATATTATTTTCACTCTTAGGTGGAAGAATAGTTATCCCAAAATAAGATAAAAAAATCTTCCATCTTTTATTGCAAAAATATGTTTCTGTCTATTTTTTTTTTTAATCATTTCTTCTCCAAAGTACAAAAATAATCTTCTTTATTCAACAACAACAATGACAATAGTAGTCATGATGATGATGATGATGATGATGACGATGATGATGATGATGATGATAATAATAATAATAATAATAATACTAATAATAATAATAATAATAGCATGTTGTTGATGTTATCATTATATTATTATTATTATGACCAGTATTGTTAATACAAATATTTTATAATTATTGTTATAATAATGAGCCCGGCTCGTATGATATTAGTGTCATATCTTTAAAATTGATTGAATAGACTTCAACGATTAATCCAAACCGTTCAAACCAATTTACTTTATGAGTGATGTGTTTACATACAATTTTTTTTACATTTTCGAGTTATTTTAGTATCAAATCAAGCGGTAAAAATATTGAAAAATGAATGTATTAAAATTAACTTAAAAAGTCACTCATTTTACCACTTGATTTGATGCTAATTAAATTCAAAAATTTATAAATTTGCTTGTAAACGCACAACAAATGAAGTAGATTGGTTTGGATTTACCGTTTAAAGTCGATTCGATAGATTTTGGAGTTGGTATTATATAGACTTAAATAACACTGATGTTATACTTGCCATACTCTATAATAATTTATTATTACTTTACTATTCCTATTGTTTTTATTAGTAATTTTATTGTTGTGCTTTTTCATTATTATTGTTAGTATTGTTATTATAAATTATATAATAGTAATTAACCAAGAAATTATAATACGGTGGATTAATGGTGTTTTATTTCTTTCATAAATTGTTACTGTTTTCTCTAGAGGTACCAAATTTCATTAAAAAAAATAGTGAAATTTTAATTTTTCCCTTCAGTGACGAAAAGGTGTAAATACCGCACAGAGCCTAAATGAAGATTTTCTTGCTATATTTTCTATGCCATGCATATCAGATATGAATATGATTCATGTATATATGTATAGCAAAATGAACGTACTCAATGAAGAAAAGAGATTTAATAACAGTAAGAGTGTCAAATTTGGAGTTGGACCTGCGGTCATGTTCTTTGCATGTCTTATTAGGAAGCGTATCTTCTAAGGAGTTTTTTTGTGCAGAATTTTTAATCTGATCCGTTCGTTTTGCATCGGACGGATTCAATTAAAAATTTCGCAAATTTTGATTTTTTTTTTCAATTCGAACAAGATCTGATTTGGTCCGTCCGATTCGAAATAAACAGACCAAATAAAAAATTCTGCACAGTTCTGCACAAAAAAACTCCAAAGAGAATATGCTCTCCATCTTATTAGAGCCTAGAGAGGAAAAAAAAAAAGTGGTGAAATTTTCTCACTGCCATGCTATGCATGACAGGGCACGACATGGATGAATAAAATAAATCAAAACACTCGGTCCTTGAAAATAAATCAAACTATATAATTAAGTACCTTCTGATCCTTTAATTAATTTTAATTTCTTTATTCATGGGGTGGGTAAATATAGTAGACCTAATGATCTGCGTCGTAGTCAAACTTCTCCAAGCGATTTTTTTTTTTTTTTTCAGAATTCTTAGTAATAAGAGGGCATCCAAGATAGTGGATCGGATCCACGATCCCATCTAATATTAACCGACATGATCACGTGATTCCGGAAAAGAAGAAGAAAAAAAGAGAAAAGCTCAATGAAACCACACAACAGATATATATATATATATATATATATATATATTTTTTTTTTGACAAATGAGATGTAAAGTTTGGAATACAACGCGACATTAAATAACTTTTTAATCGAAAGAAAAAAATAAAAGAAAAATGCGACAACAAGCAACTTCTTATATTATTACCACCACGGCACTGGATCAAATATTCAAATTGATAGTGGGATCGCTTTTTACCGAAGGAAACGCACGAGCGAATTTCAGTTCAATAAGTGCTTAGCTGCGACCTCCGTTAGTAAAAAAATAATGTATTAGCATGTTTTAAAATAATTAAGATAATGTTCTTTGCAATATTAGAGATTATATATTCAAAATTTAACACATACCAAGAGTTTTGAAGGGGATGCTTGAATTCTCCATTTTACACAAAAAAGGGAAATTTCGTGATTTTCTTTTTTAAATAGCAATAAACAAAAAAGTTTAATGAAACAAGCACTGTTTAGTTAAAAGTTGGGAAAAACAACTCCACCGAACTAGTGATTCGGTGGAAGGTGAGAGCGCTTTGCTCCATTGAACCAGTGGTTCAGTGGACCATGCAGTGACCTGTTAGTTTAGAAAACTAAAACTTACTTTCAATATAAAAATATTTCTAAAAAAATAGATAAAGTATTTTAAAATTATTAGCAAACAAAATAGATGAAATATCTTAAAATTTAGATGTATTAGAAAGATCATGAAATATTTTTAAGGCTAGATTTTTATGGTTGTAAAAAAAAAGTTTGGATCCGAGTTATTGATCCGAGTTCAAATGTTGAATCTGTGTGAGTAGTTTTTGTATGGTTCTTCTAGTTATCTAGTACAATCAAATTCTAAGGCACTTCATATATTTCTCTAGAACTATTTTCAAGAAAATATTAAAATATTAAAATTATAAAATGAATTCTAGAGAAATATATAGAGTATTGTAGAATTTGAATGTACTAGAAGAACCACATTTTTTTTATTAAAACATATTCAATATTTGAAGCGGAATCTATAACTTGCATCCAAACATTATTTTTTTTCTCAACAACAAATCAAGAAATGCTTTTACTTTTTTTATAGCTACAAAAAATATGATATGAAAATATTTCTTGATCTTTTTGTTCACACAAAAGTGTATCACAAAGCTTCAGTACAACAAGCTGTACCTTTTAAACCTTGATATAACTTCCGATTAAGACTGCAAGTGCACAATCCTATCATATAGTAAAATCAGGTATCGCTAAAAAAGACGATTCAAATCTAAATTGGACTTTACTTAAATTAATTAAGTACTAGAAGTTGAAAAATGTTGATTTAGTTTGTTTAATTTCCTAAATTTAATATCAACGATTAAAGTGACATAAAGTAAAATTAGTTTTTATCAATTATAAAAAAAGCATTTCCAGGATTTCTGATTTCATCTTCAACTCTGTCTCTCAGAACCAGACACGCCCCACGTACTCTCGTACGCGGCCCGAGTGGCCCTCGAGTTGATACAGCAGCTGCCTGTTTCTGTGTTGTTCCTTTGTGTAGGGTTCTATTGACCGTACCTGATGTTCCTAAACCTCACCTTTCGTCTGTTGGTCTAATGAACTCGGTAACGAAATTACAATTTCTGCCCTCTCAGGGTTCTAAACCTCACCTTTCGTCTGTTGGTCTTACTACCTAAGTTATTGAAGGATTTCATGATGCAGTAAGGCAATAAATTCAAAAAATTTTAACCTTCTTACAAGCATCTACGGATCTACTTTATTATGCTAATTATATTAAAGCAATTCAAATGCATGCAAATGGATATCTACTCATTCATTAATCACAAATCTATTTACTAAAGATGATTTGGATATACCTCTACCAAATGTCAATTTGGTAAATAGAGAGAAGTCGAATTCTCTTCTAGATCTCTTGGATACCTTCGTTCGTCGAAACGGCCTCCTAGTGTTCACCTTGAACTAAACAAGGATTAGAAAGACCTTGCTAGAGATCTTAATCTAATATAAGCTTAGAACCTAGTTAATAACCCTTCTTGTTCTTCTAATAATTTATCACTAGAGAAACTAATAATATGAGAGGAAGAGGGATGGCGGCTAGGAGGGAGGAAGAGAAGGAAATAAATTTTCAGAAAATTTCTTTCTTCTCACATATTGAATACCTTCTCTACCTCTTCTTATATACAAATATACTAGGGTTTCCATTGTGTAACATTCCTAGTATAATTCTCTTTATTAAAAGAGCCAACCCTAACCGCTGCTACAGTGCGCGCTACAGTAACTGCTACAGTACCAGCCTCAACTCATATTAATTTTGGGTTTTAATAAACTTATGTTATAACAATGTTTTGCACATTATTAATTATGTGTCATGTATGTTATACTATACAATATGCACCATATTATACCAAATAATATATATGCACACTTCTCATAAATTTATCTTCGTTCTAAGCAGTCATATTTATTTATCACATGTATATTATTTTATGTCATATGAAACAATATACATCATATAAATAAAATATCATTCTTGTTTCTCGTTCAGCTGGTGTGACCTATATGGAGGATCTGTGTTATGTTGGCAATGACATAAAATATTTTATTACCATAAACTATAAGCGGTATTCTAGCTATACATTATAGTTACCCAAATAACATAGATGTAAAGTATCATTTTTTTACAATACATGATCATTTAAAGTAACGTTACAAATAACATTACTTGTGTCTATTCCTTGCCACATGATATTATGAATAATATACAAAGTCAGACCGTGTCATCTTTGTATTATATTCGTTTCTTGGTTTCTTAAGTAAATTATAAATATATAACTGCACTTCAGTTATATTGCATGCATTATAATTCTACTTTACCAAGGGGCCCACAAAATATCATCACTCATTATAAATGAGAGGCAATGATACTATTGACATATAACTTTCTCCCGCACAAGTTATATACAAGGAACTAATATTTTTATCACCACTTATGATAAGCAGCTTTTAATACTAATTACATTATATACTTCTCATGTGAAAAAGAAATACATCTCATATCTAGAATTCTGAGACACAATGAAAATATTAATGACACTAACATAACCCATATAATATTTTCATTCGTTAGGTCTGTTCAGTATATGAAACCTTTCATATACTCATGTTATTAAATGATAAGCCTTTATCAACATTTATAGAACTACAATGTACTTTAATCAACATGACAAACTTATCATGGTATATTAGTGTTCCATGTTAATAACAAAGTTTGTGAACATTTTAGAGATTTATGTTTGTCATTATATAGAGTTCTATGGTTCAAGACCAAGAGCATCTTCTTGAACACTTCTATAGATAAACATAAATTTCATGGAACAAAATGCGTGTAGCATCCAATTCATAAACATAACATGTAAAAGTGATTAACATAAGATAACTTTTAGAACACATATCTAACAATCTCCCACTTGTTCTTAAAGTTATCACTTATGCATAAACTCTAAGACTAGGGTCGCCCTCTCGACTCATTACTCTATCTCTGTCCACCCTCCATGTTTCTTCAAACCCACGAGGTTGAAATGGACTTTGCCTTTTGGCTTGAGATAAGGCTTTGTTAGCGGATTTGCTATGTTACCATCCGCATTCACCTTTAAAGATTTATTTTGAAGTCTTGAATGACAAAATATATACACTTCTGATTGGGTGGTTGAGTTAGTCGTAGTTGATTGTTTAAAACTTCTCCAACTAACGACACCACCATTCAGAAATGAAAACATACCCTAATTGTGATCACTTGTTATCATAATCGGTTTGAAAACTTGCATCGATGTAGCTATCTACAACTAGTTTTCACTCACCTCCATACATAAGAAACTTATCCTTTAGTCCTATTGAGGTACTTAAGGATATTCTTAACAACGGTCCAATGAGCAAGACCTACATGGGCTTAGTGACGATTTGTCACATTTAGAGCATATTACACGACATCAGGTTGTGTGCACACCATAGCATACATGATGGAACCAATGGCGGAATCATATGGTACATCCTTCATGATTTCAATGTCTTTACGTGACGTGGCACGTTGAGACTTGCTAAGTGTCACACCTTGAGTCATTGGCACATTTTCTTTCTTGGAATTCTGCATGTTGAATTTTTTCAACACTTTGTCAATGTAATTACGTTGACTTAAGCCAATGAGTCTTTGAGACCTATCTCTATATATCCTTATTCCTAAGATATATTGAGCCTCACCCAAGTTTTTCATTGAGAAAACATCTTTCAATGAAGTTTTTATTTGCTCCATTAAAGGTATGAAATTGCCAAACAATAGTATGTCATCGACATACAAGACTAAGAATACAATGTGGCTCCCACTAACCTTCTTGTAAACACAAGGTTCATCTTCGTTTTTGGATGAATCCAAGGTGTTTAACCTCATCATCGAAGCGTTTGTTCTAACTCCTTGATGCTTGCTTCAATCCATAAATGGATCTTCGAAGTTTGCATACTTTATTGTCATACTTTGGATCTTCAAAACCTTGAGGTTGTACCATGTACACTTCCTCTTCCAAGTTCCTATTCAGGAATGCTGTTCTGACATCCATTTGCCATATTTCATAATCATAAAATACGACAATGGCCAGTAAAATCCGAATGGACTTAAACATAGCTATAGGTGAAAAGGTTTCATCATAATAAATTCCTTGAACTTGACTAAATCATTTTGCAACAAGTCTAGCTTTGTAAGTTTTCATGTTGCCATCCATGTCTATTTTCTTTTGAAAACCCATTTGTTTTGAATGATTTTCTTTCCTTGAGGAAGATCTACCAAGTCCCAAACTTGGTTGTCATACATGGATTGCATTTCAGATTTCATGGCTTCATACCATAATTGGGAGTCATCTCTATTCATTGCTTCGTGGAAGGTCAACGGATCTTCAGTATCCATTACTGAAACTTCGTGAAGGCCTAGATAGAAATCATGCTTCTTTCTTACCCTTATTGACCTTCTCGGTTCTTGTGGCGCTTGGTGTTCTTGTGGTTCTTCTTGAACCACTTGAACATCTTCCTCAATTTCCTGTGGAATATGTTCAAGGTCAACTTGCATTGGTTGAACACTTAGTGGTGATATATGAACCTCTTCCTCAATCGTTTGAGGAACTCGTTCATACATGCTCCCACTAGCCATAGGAACCATGGTTGGGATATCTTGATCTTCATGATCTTGTAGTGTCTCTTGAGTCTCTTCAAGCGTTACACTACTCCCACTACTTTTTAATTTTTGGAGAAATTCATTATCTAAGAATATTGCACCCTTTTCAACAAGTATCATGTTGACTTGTGCCAAAAGTAGTATCATTTCGTTTCTCTAGGATAACCAATAAAGAAGCATTTATCTGCTTTGGGTTCTAGCTTGGTTGACATCAAACGTTTGATGTAAGCCTCACATCCCCAGATCTTGAGAAATGATAAGTTAGGAGCCTTTCCTAACCATAAATCGTAAGGAGTTTTCTCGACGGATTTAGATGGAACTATGTTTAGTGTGTAAGCCGCAGTATGGAATGCATATCCCCAAAGATAAAGAGGCAATTCAATTTGACACATTATTGATCGAACCATATCAAGCAATGTTCGATTTCTCCTTTCAGATACACCATTCCATTGAGGTGTACTGGGTGGAGTGAGTTGTGGTATGATACTAGACTCCTTCAAGTATGCACCAAATTCATTACTCAAGTATTCTCCTCCACGATCGGTTTGTAAAGTTTTAATTCTCTTATCTAGTTGGTTCTCTACTTCATTCTTGAATTCTTTGAACTTGCCAAAGACTTCACTTTTGTTCTTCATAAGATAAACATAGCCATAATAGCTATAACCATTCATGAAGGTAATGAAGTACTCGTAACCATCTCTTGCACTTATGCTCATTGGACCACATACATCGTAATGTATCAATTCCAACAAGTCCTTTGCCTTTGTACCTTTCTTTTTGAAAGGTGCTCTGGTCATTTTTCCAATTAAACAAGGTTCGCATGTCTCAATTGCATTACATTGCAATCAGGGAGACCAAAAAGATTGAACTCTTGTAATTTTTTAATGCGTTTCTTGTTTATATGACCAAGGCGATAGTGCCATAAGAGAGTCTTATTCTCATGAGACATCTTGAGCCCTTTGTTATTGATATTTAAGACATATTTATCATTCAATTTAAGCAAATACAAACCATTACGAATAAAGACATTTGCACAAATTATACCATCGTTTGACAAACCCAACATTAGTTTTAAATAGAAATATTATAGTCCTCTATGTCCAAACATGACACAGATATAATATTCTTACAAAATAGATGGCATGCATAATAAATATTGTTCAAAATTATAACTAAACCACTAGATAAATAAAGGTTAAGGGATCCTATTGCAATCGATATAACGCTTGCACCATTTCCCACCTTCAACACGACTTCTCCTCTTGAGAGTCTTTCTATCTCTTAGTGCTTATATATTAAACAAATATGAGCACATGATTTGGTATCAATTACCTAATCATGAATAGATGTGGTTAAGTTAATCTCAATAACAAAGATAGTTTTCTAGCCCTTTTCTTTCTTATTGATCTTATTACTCTATCAAGAAACTGCTAAGATGTTTCTCCCACTCTTTTTCTTATTCTTGTTTAACCTCCACTTGCTTGAGATTTTGATGAATCTCATCGAGGATCGGTGCCTTCTCATGCATATGAAGGTGCATGATGAAATCCTTGTAAGAGGTAGGCAACCATCCAAGAATGATATCCTCAACTATGTCAGCAAGAATTGGTGCTCTAAGCTTCTCCAATTTCTTGAGGTAACTCATCATTTTGTGCATGTGCGAGTTGGTGGAAGTCATTTCCACCATCTTGCAACTAGTGAACGATAGAGTGATCTTGTAGCGCTAAGCGCTATCAAGGAACATCTTGGAGAATTGTGCGATCATGTTCTTGGGAGTGCACTCGAATTACTTCCTTCGAAGTTTACTCGCCATACTCCTAAGTATGATTCCTTACACAACAAATTCATTCTTATGAAATTTCTCATTAGCAGCCTTCTCATCTTGAGTGGCATTATCTCCTAGTGTTGGTATATTTTTCTTCAACACATATGAGAAGTCCTCTTGTCTCAATATGAGACTGATCTTAAGTTCTCATTCCATGGAATTAGAACCATCATTCTCTAGAGAACACTTTTTGATTATGATACAGATCATTAAGTTTCTAGTCATTCTACAAAATTCATTTAAAGGTTTTGATGTTAATGTTTATGTAACAAGTGAGTTTTAAGAAAAACTCGTACTACATTATAAAATTGTCCCTTAATGTAGTAATTCAAGATCCTATCATCTATAAAACGAACTCATCCGATTTATAAACTCAAGGTAAGTAATCATTTACTAATCATAACCTTTAAGGAAATATTTCCGCTTCCTTAACTTTATGACTTTTGTCGTTTACTAAGAAATTATTTTCTTAGCAAACTCTCTTTCCTAAGAATCAAGCCTAGATCTTGATTTCTTGTTAAGAAAACTCATCTTATTTGGTCAACATGTTAGGTTAAATTATCTCCATAAAATAAATCAAGTGCCTCACACATGATCTATCAATGGCCTGATAATGTATCCTAACACATTCCATGATTTCCATAGATTGAAGAAACACTCATGCTAAATTCAATCTATAGCTTAAGGTGGAATAAAATAAGAAAGAAAAATTACTTAATTTTTCATGGGACTATATTTATGATTCAATATTTTATTTGGTAGGTCATGAAATCATCCGCCCATACCTATCCTAAACATTTTATCATAAATATTATTTAAGCACATGTTATAATTCACAACACAAAGGTCGTGAGTTTGTATGTCTCATGCGCCATCTTCTTCATCCTTCACTTGCATCTCTTGCACCATTGGATGAATATGTTTATTGCATAAAAATAAATATGCAACCTCCCAACTTTTATTATTGATTCCTATTTCAAAATAAAATTGGCTAGTGCAAGTATTAAAGTACCCCTCTCATCCTTACCATGCATATGATGTAAACAAATGAAGGCTTTTTATACAACTTGCATTATTAATCTAATTAATTAATATCATGGGGCACCAAAGGCCGCGTTACAAGCATTCATTACATCACACAAGGCATTGATTGAGAAACATACAAACCCACTTTGTTTTCCTACAAAACAAAGTTAGAGTAGAATTGCATACACATGTACATTTTATACCTTCTAGTTAATTCATTTATCTCAAGCAAATATGGTTCACTAAATCATTTAAATCCCAGAAAAATGATTTATAATTTTCAGTTAATAAATATCACATGTCATGGTTTATAAAGCAACTCTTTAATCATTTAAAGAAATAAACCATTATGGTGATATCTACATGCCTTTCTTAGTCAATTACTTAATAGAAAACCATTTAATACCAAAAATGACTTTCTAAAATTTAGAAATAAATCTAAATTATTTCTAAAATTTATATGAATCAATTTAAGCATTTAAATATCATACAAAATATTTAGAAACCATAAATTGACTAATTATTCTTTAATTGGCCCATATGACTTGATTAAAATTTTAACTTCAAAAAAAATTAAAAAATTAATTTTTCACCACTTTTATATCATATTAATGAGATCTAGTAAAGTAGAATTTGCAAAAATAATTTGGAACAAAGTAGCAAAATGCCACCCATCCAAGCAGTGAGCAAGAGCTGCTGCGCAGTCTCTGCCTTTTTAATTTTTACGAAAAATATAAAATATTTTTGTGAAGAGAAATTATACTTTCTAAAAACTAGACTCAAATACCTTTAATTTTATATAAAGAACCAAAAAATTTGTATAGCCAAACTCCGGGAATAATGATTTTAATTTCAGACAAATCTGGAACTGCTTGCTGGAATTTTTCTGCTGTTCCGTTTTTGTTAATTTTGTATTGCTATATAAATCCGAATAAAACCCTAGATTTATATTTTCTTTCTGTTCTAAACATTCTAAATAAACATTAGAATTTTAGAACTACCAAAAATAACATACCAAAAATTCTTTTAGCAATTTAAATCAAAAGGACTTCAAACATGAAAATAAAACTGCACCATATTGCAAGAGATAGATTAACTAGGCACTTATGGATTAAATCACATAATTAAAATGTTCTAATTAGCATAATAAATAGCCAAAGCTCTGATACCAATTGAAGGATTTCATGATGCGGCAAGGCAATAAATTCAAAAATTTTAACCTTCTTACAAGCATCTACGGATCTACTTTATTATGCTAATTCTATTAAAGCAATTCAAATGTATGCAAATGAATATCTACTCATTCATTAATCACAAATCTATTTACTAAAGATGATTTGGATATACCTCTACCAAATGTCAATTTGGTAAATAGAGAGAAGTCGAATTCTCTTCTAGATCTCTTGGATACCTTCGTTTGTCGAAACGGCCTCCTAGTGTTCACCTTGAACTAAACAAGGATTAGAAAGACCTTGCTAGAGATCTTAATCTAATCTAAGCTTAGAACCTAGTTAATAACCCTTCTTGTTCTTCTAATAATTTCTCACTAGAGAAAACAATAATATGAGAGGAAGAGGGATGGCGGCTAGGAGGGAGAGGAAGAGAAGGAAATAAATTTTCAGAAAATTTCTTTCTTCTCACTTGAATACCTTCT
>JARJHM010000209.1:0-447388 GCA_033356055.1 Carex pumila
TAATTAAAAAATGTTTGCAGCACTCTAGTAGTGTCTCCATGTGGCAAGATAGTAGGGTATTTACGACCCCGATGGGATACTCCAAATGAAAGTGTTTGGAGCACCTTTGTAGTGTATCTACATAGCAAGATAATAGAATATTTACAACCCTCATACAACACTCCAATTTATGGTGTTTGGAGCACTAATAGTGTCTCCACATTGCAAGATAATAGGGCGTTTACAACCCTTCAACAACACTCCAATTCATGGTATTGGAGCACTCTAATACCATATGGCAAGATAATAGGGTATCTATAACCCTGATACAACACTTCAATTGAAGGTGTTTGGAGCACTCTAATAATGTTTCTATTTGGCAACATAATAGGGCTTTTACTACCCCAATACAACACTCCAATTAAATGTGTTTGGAGCACTCTACTAGTGTATCCAGATGGCATGTAGTTGGGCATTTACAACCCTAATACAACACTCTACTTGAAGGTGTTTGGAGCATAGAGTATTGTCTCCACATAGCAAGATAATTGGACATTTACAACTCCAGTACAACACTCCAATTAAAGGTGTTTGGAGCACTCAAGTAGTCTCTCCAAATGGCACTATAATAGGGCATTTACAACCCTAGTACAACACTCCAATCAAAGGTCTTTGGAGCACTCTAATAGTGTCTCCATATAGAAAGATAATAGGACATTTACAACCCAAATACAATACTCCAATTAAAGGTGTTTGGAAAACTCTATGTCCTTATTTGGCAAGATAACAGGGCATTTACAGCATCGGTACAACACTATAATTGAAGGTGTTTTGAGCACTCTACTAGTGTATCCAGATGGCAAGATAAGGGCATTTACAATCCTAATACAACACTCTAACTGAAGGTATTTGGAGCACTCTAGTAGTGTCTCCATTAGGCATGCTAAGGCATTTAAAGCCCTAATACAACACCCCAATTGAAAGTGTTTGGAGCACTCAAGTAGTCTCTCCATATGGCACTATATAATGGGGCATTTACAATACTAGTACAACATTCCAATTGAAGGCGTTTGGAGCACTCTAGCAGTGTATCTAGATGGCAAGATAATAGGGCAGTTACAACCCTCGTACAACACTACAATTGAAGGTGTCTGGAGCACTCTAATAGTGTCTCAATATAGAAAGATAATAGGGCATTTACAACCCTAATACAATTCTCTAATTGAAGGTGTTTAGAGCACTCTAGTAATGTCCCTTATTTGGCAAGATAATGGGGCATTTAAAGCCCTACTACAACACCCCAATTGAAAGTGTTTGGAGCACTCAAGTAGTCTCTCCAAATGGCACCATATAATAGGCCATTTACAACACTAATACAACATTCCAATTGAAGGTGTTTGGAGTACTCTAGCAGTGTATCTAGATGGCAAGATAATAGGGCATTTACAACTCTCATACAACACTCCAATTGAAGATGTTTTGAGCACCCTAATAGGGCATTTACAACCCTAATACAATTCTCTAATTGAAGGTGTTTAGAGCACTCTAGTAATGTCCCTATTTGGCAAGATAACAGGGCATTTACAACCCCAATACAACACTACAATTGAAGGTGTTTCGAGCACTGAAGTAGTCTTTCGAGATGGCACAATAATAAGGTATTTACAACTCCAATACGACACTCCAATTGAAGGTGATTGGAGCTATTTAGTAGTGCATCCATATGACAAGATAGGGCATTTACAACCCTAATACAACACTCCAATTAAAAGTGTTTGCAGCACTCTAGCATTGTCTCCATGTGGCAAGATAGTAGGGTATTTATAACCCAGATAGAACACTCCAAATGAAAGTGTTTGGAGCATTCTTGTCGTGTATCTACATGGCAAGATAATACAGCATTTACAACCCTCATATAACACTCCAATTGATGGTGTTTGGAGCACTCTCGTAATGTATTCATATGGTAAGATAATAGGGTATTTACAACTCCAATACAATACTCAAATTGTAAGTGTTTGGAGAACTCTAGTAGTGTTTCCAGATGGCATATTAATAGGACATTTACAACCGTAATACAACACTCCAATTGAAGGTGTTTGGACCACTCTAGTAGTGTCTGTTGTTCGTACAATAATCTTTGACGTCTATTTGACTGATTTGCTAAAACATACAATTATTGAATTTTACGATTTCTTCTATTTTGAGAATATGTAGGTCCAAGAAGAGTAAGAACTGTTGAATAATAAGCTTGGACTGAAGAAATCATGAAGACCTTTATCAAGCATACATATTGTAAAATCAAATGCTTGGTAAAGTATGTGTAAGGTTGATTAAATTGAGATAAAACGTTATAAACGTTTTTAAAACGTTGGTAACGTTTTATAATAATCAGAAGCCTCAAAAGAATCAAGTTATAACGTTATAACGTTATACAACCGTTGTAACGTTTTACAAACGTTATAACGGTTGATAAACGTTGTAACGTTTAAAAGCTACAGAACAACTGAAGTGCAGCTGTTCAATACAAACAATAAACGTTGTAACGTTTATAAATCGTTATAACGGTTATAAAACGTTATGTAACGTTTTCTAAGCTGTCAGAGAATTAAAACCCTAAATCGTATTTGAATAAAACGTTGCAACGTTTAATAAAACGTTGGTAACGTTTTATGTCAAACAGCTCATTTTTGAGCTGCCACTATAAATAGGTGAGTGAGGTTTTCTTCTCACACATCTCAGCCGACCCTAATCATTTCAAAAGCGATTTTCTGAGAGCTTAGCCTACTCCATTGTTGTGAGAGCTTAAAACTTCAAAATCCCTCAAGCAACCTCAAACCTACTTCACTAATCTTGATCTAGATTAGGTTAGAGTGATCTATTGAGTGTTTCTCTTGTTCTTGAGTAGCTTGTGTGACTTCCCTTGTTTGTAAGGGCTCGCCGGCTCAAACCTCGAGTTGCTCGTGTGACTTTCCTTGGTTGTAAGGGCTCGCCGGCACTCATCTCTCGTTGGCCGTGACTTCCCATTTTGTAAGGGCTCACGGTTCACAATTGTAATCCTTTCATATTGGGTAATAGAAAGGCGCACCTAGAAAGAGGTTGCGACGCCCCGAAGACGTAGGCCATTGTTTTGCCGAACTCCGTTATCATCCCGCGTGTCAATTTCACTTTAGTAGTGTATCTAGATGACAAGATAATATAGCATTTATAACTCTCATAAAACACTCCAATTGAAGGTGTTTGGAGAACTCTAATAGTGTCTCCATATAGCAAGCTAATAGGACATTTACAACTCTAATACTACACTTCAATTGAAGGTGTTTGGAGCACTCTAGTAATGTCTCTATTTAGGAAGATAATAGGACATTTACAACCTGAATACAACACTCCAATTGAAGGTTTTTGGAGCTTTCTAGTAGTGTATCCAGATGGGAAGATAATATGGCATTTACAACCATAATACAACACTCCAGTTCATAGTGTTTGGAGCACTCTAATAGTGTCTCGTTGTGGCAAGATAGTAGGGCATTTATAACCGTAATACAACACTCTAATTGAAGTTGTTTGGACCACTCTAGTAATGTCTTCATATGGTAAGATAATAGGGTATTTACAACCCCAATACAAAACTCAAATTTTAGGTGTTTGGAGAACTCTAGTAGTGTATCCAGCTGACAAGATAATAGGACATTTGCAACCCTATTACAACATTCCAATTAAAGGTGTTTGCAGCACTCTAGTAGTGTCTCCATGTGGCAAGATAGCAGGGTATTTACAACCTCAATAGAACACTCCAAATGAAAGTGTTTGGAGCACCCTTGTAGTGTATCTACATGGCAAGATAAATAGGGCATTTACAACCATCATACAACACTCCAATTAAATGTGTTAATTTGTCCAAAATGGAATATAATAAGGCATTTACAACCCTTACAATACTTCAATTGAAAATATTTCGAGCACTCTAGAAGTGTATCCATGTGGTAAGATAATAGGGCATTTGAAACCCTAATACAACAATCTAAGTGATGGTATTTGGAGTACTCTTGTAGTGTCTCCATATGGCAATCTAATTGGGTATTTATAATCCTAATACAGCACTCCAATTGATGGTCTTTGAAGCACTCTAGTAGTGGCTCCATATGGCAAGATAATAGGGTATTTACAAGCCTGATACAACACTCTAATTGAACATGTTTTGAGCACTCTAGTAGTGTATCCAGATGAAAAGATAATAGGACATTTACAACCTCGATACAACACTACAATTGAAGGTGTTTTGAGCACTCGACTGTTGTATCCAGATGGCAAGATAATAGGCATTTATAACCCTAATACAACACTCCAACTGAAAATGTTTGGAGCACTCTAGTAGTGTCTCCATTAGGCATGATAGTAGGGCATTTAAAGCCCTAATACAACACCCCAATTGAAAGTGTTTGGAGAACTCAAGTAGTTTCTCCATATGGCACTATAATAGGGCATTTACAACACTAATACAACATTCCAATTGAAGGTGTTTGGAGCATAATAGCAGTGTATCAAGATGGCAAGATAATAAGACATTTACAACCCAAATACGACACTCTAACTGATGGTGTTTGGAGCACTCTAGTAGTGTCTCCAGATGGCAATAAAATAGGGCATTTATAACGCTAATACAACACTCCAATTGAAGGTCTTTGGAGCACTTTAGTAGTGCCTCCATATGGCAAGATAATAGGGCTTTTACAACCCTTATACAACACTCAAATTGAAGGTGTTTGGATCAATTTATAGTGTCTCCATATAGGGTATTTAAAACCCTAAGACAACACTCCAATTGAAGGTGTTTGGACCACTCTAATAATGTTTCTATTTGGCAAGATAAGGTCATTTACAATTCCAATACAACACTCAAATTGAATATGTTTGGAGCACTCTAGTAGTGTATCTAGATGGCAAGATAATAGGGAATTTACAACCCTAATACAATACTCCAATTGAAGTTGGTTGGAGCACTCTAATACTGTCTCAATATAGCAATATAATAGGGCATTTACAACCCTAATACAACACTCCGATTGAAGGTCTTTGGAGCATTCTAGTAGTGTCTTCATATATCAAGATAATAGGGTATTTACAACCCTAGTACAACATTCCAATTGAATGTGTTTGGAGTACTCTAATAGTGTATCCTTATGGCAAGATAATAGGAAATTTACAACCTAATACAACACTCCAATTGAAGTTGTTTGGAGCTCTCTAGTAATGTCTCTAGAAGGCAATATGATAAGGCATTTACAACCATAATATAACACTTTAATTGAAGGTGTTTGGAGCACTCTTGTAGTGTCTCTAGATGGCAATATAATGGGGCATTTACAACCCTAATACAACACTTCAAGTGAAGGTTCCTAGAGAACGCTAGTAGTGTTTCTAGATTACATGATAATAGGGCATTTACAGTCCTAATATAACACTCCAATTGATGGTGCTGGGAGCACTGTAATAGTGTCTCCATATAGCAAGATAATAGAGAATTTACAACTCTTATACAACACTCCTATTGATTTTGTTTAAACCACTCTAGCATTATCTCTATATAGCAAGATAATCGGACATTTACAACCCGAATACAACACTCCAATTGAAGGTGTTTCTAGCACTCTAGTAGTGCATCCAGATAGCATGATAACAGGGTATTTACAACCCTAATACAACACTCCAAATGAAGGTGTTTGGAGCACTCTAGTAATATCTCCATAAGACAATATAATAAGGCATTACAACCCTAACACAACACTCCGATTGAAAGTGTTTGGAGAACTTTAGTAGTGTATCCACATGACATGATAATAGGGCATTTACAACCCTAATACAACACTCCAATTGAAGGTGTTTTTAGCACTCTAGTAGTGTCTCCATATGGCAAGATTATAGGGCATTTAGAATCATGATACCACACTCCAATTGAAAGTGATTGGAGCACTTTAGTAGTGTATCTAGATGGCGAGATAATAGGGCATTTACAACCCAAATACAGCACTCCAATTGAAGGTGTTTGGAACACTCTAGTAGTGTCTCCAGATGGCATGATAATATGACATTTACAACTCTCATACAACAATCCAATTGATGGTGTTTGAAGAACTCTAGTAGTGTCTCCGTATGGCAAGATAATAGGGCATGAATAGCTATATTTGGCAAGATACTTTGGTTTGAAAAATATGACCGAACTAAATCAAAAAAAAATTTCAGTTTGTTCGTTTCAAATCGAAATATATTGATTTTTTATCTAACACAAATTATTTATAATAAATTGAAGTATATTAAGAAATAAACCGAAGTATTTAAAGCAATCGATTAAGAAATAAACAGGGGTTCAGTTCAAATTCATAATATATAAAAGTTAAATTCGGTTATTTTGGTTTTAAAAATTTTCAACCTAACCAAATCAAAATTATAATTTGATTAAAAACAAACCGAACCGAACCATAAAATTAAAAAAACCAAATCATTTGATATAAAATTTGGTTGGATTCAAAACCAACTAAACGCAACCCAAGAAACACCCCTAAGCACCTTGCATTTTTTTTCGGACCGCATTGGCTCGACATCTGAACGGACAGTCGGGATTCTTTTTTTTTTAGTTGAAGCTAGGGGTGAAAACGGAGCGGATAGTGCTGATACCATATCCGCATCCGTCGGATAATGAGCGGATACGAATACGGATACGGATAGTAAAAGGATATCAAAATTCAAAACCAAATCCGTCTTAAACGGATACGGATACGGATACGGATACGGAACGGATAGTCTACGGATACGGATTCAAATACGGATATAAAACGAATAATGGTCGGATAATTAAGATATATGAACTTTTAAGATACAAATATTAATTAAAATATTAAATATAAATATTAATGAATTTATAAGAGATGAGAGATAATCTATTCATATAATATATATATATATATATATATCAAATAAGTGTATGGTAACAAAAGATGTTGTGGTGTAGTGGTTTGAAGTTTAGTCTAAAGGCATTGAGATGTGAGGACATGGGTTCAAATCCCACCTATAGCAAATATTTATTCCTCTTTTGGGTCCTGCCAAACTATCAGAATCCGGATAATTCAGATATCCGCTCCGTTCAGGACTCCGTATCCGTATCCGGATCTTTTATGGATTTCCGAAAATTATCCGTATCCGAGAATTATCCGAATTCGGATTATCTGAATTCAAATTATATCCAAATACGGAACAGATATCCGCCGGATAATCCGACTCCGTTTTCACCCCTAGTTGAAGCCCATAGGCATGACAGTCGGGATTCAAACTCAAAATTTGAGAGAGTCTAGGAGATCCGGACCCACATTGCAAACATATGACGCAATCGGAGACAATTTCCCCAAACCAAGGCATGGCTTCTGGAAAGTACAACAGTCAAAGGATCACAGCACCAGTAATACTGATCCAGTATACATTTCCAAGATTGTCAGGATTCAGTGCATAATGTATAGCATGTTATAGAGTCAAGTGGTACAAAAGTTGTCAAATCATTGAAATCTTGACCAAAATATTTCTTGATAAATGGCAAAAAAAAAAAAAAAAAAAAAGAGAGAGAGAGACTGCAACTTGAACTCTAGTCTTGTACTGCTGGAATTTTTTTAGAAATCATAGATTAAAAAATAAATTTATCAAATTTGATTGTTTTGTATTTTTACAAAATTATAAGAATCAAGATGACATTTTAGTTTATTTTTTTATTGGGACCGAATTGTAATTTCGGTTCTAGCCATTTTCATAGATTTCGAGAAAACAAATATATTGAAAAATTGTGAAAATATCTAGAATCGAATTGCTATTTCGATCCCAAAAAAAAAAATTCAGGATCGAAATGACATTTTAATTCTTATAATTTAAAAAAAAAGGTAATTATGTTGATTTCATAAAAATCTTATTTCTAAGAGTACGGCTAATGCACTTTCTCTAGTATATTAACAATATGCTTCCGGTCTTTAAAATTTATCAAATCGGCTTCAAATGACAAATCTAAACCGTTCAAACCAATGTTCTTAACGAGAACTTTGTTTCCATATAAAAAAATTTAAGTTTCGAATTTCTATACTATCAAGTCAAGCAATCAAAAGATGAAGGATTTTATGCCCATTTTAATGCACTATTTTGGTCATTTTTTGTCCGCTTGACTTGATAGTAAATAAATTCGAAACTTAAATTTTTTTTTTATATGAAAACGAAGCTCTCGTTAAAGACATTGGTTTGAACGGTTTAGATTTGTCATTTGAAGCCGATTCAATAGATTTTAGAGACCGGAAGCATATTGTTAATATACTAGAGGAAGCATGTTAGCCGTACTCTATTTTTAATTATGATTTATAAAAAAAAAAATCTTGTACTGCTGTACACCATTTTGTTGCTGAAATTTTGACCGAATAGTTTCTAAATAATATTTCAACAGAATACACGCGCAATCCATCAGATTTTAAAAACCAAAACCGTTTCTACTTTGGGCTGCTTCTGGAGGAAATCCAAATTGAGCTAATTCCCAACTCGGCCCAACAATTAATTGGGTCATGAACAGAGACGTTCAAGCCTTTTGGAACTGTAAGGTGGGGATGTAAATTGTTTTTGATGTGCGGGTGTTGTGTCATGACTAATTATGTCATGTCCTACCATGATCAAGATGATAAATACAGTACGCTAATTATGTTGTATATGTTCAGTTCTGTTGAACTATTTCTTTTTGTAATTTAAGTTAGTTCATTCAAAATTCATCATTCGATCATGATCTAATGGCCATAATCACGCGTGACTTGTGCAAACACGTGACATATTGTGTTGCAACTAGATCTTTTGCATAACGTGTCATGTCATACTATTTTTTTTTAAATAGTCATATCATATGAATAATTACAGCACATGACCAACACACATATTGTGACATGCGGTAACATATTCAAACACATAGTGACTTTTTTACATCTTATTGGAAGGTGATATCTTTATTCTTTATTATATATCTTTTTTAAATTGCTCATATACCAGATAAAATTTCTCTTCTTTTCAATTTTTACATCAAAATCTCAATATATCATTTTTTTTCCCATTAAAAATATTGTGAATTGCCCTTATATCAATTATACCTCTTATTTTCAATTTTCTTACCAAAATCTCATATCTTATTTTACTATCTAAATTTCATAAAAAAAAATGAGAATAAGATAAATTTTAATAGATATAGAAGCAAGTCACCATTTTATTACTGATTAGTTGGAATGAATTCTAACTTTATAAGCGGGAGCGGACCCAATGTATTTCAAGGGGAGTCAACTGCTTCTCTTTGGATTTTGTAGTTTTGTACAAATTTATAGATTCGGATTGACTTTGTCTCCCTCTGAAATTTTATTTGATCTTCTTTGGATTTTTAGTTTGTAATTAATGTTAAATTTAGAGTTAAAATTATGATAAATTTTTTGAATTTTAATTGGTAATTAGAATTAGAAGTCAGGGTATCAAAAATTAGAAATCAGAGATTGAAAATTAAAAATTAGAATATTATTTTTTATCTAATACCCGATTAGCTAATGAGTATGAAACCGATTAACTACTCAAATCCAATTGTTATTTTTTTACCTTTCTTTTTAAAAACAAATTGAATCCACCCCTAAATACAAGTATTAACATTTATCACGATTATAAATAAATGCTACTGAATATATAGGGTAGAACTAGAGTGTTCTTAAGTTCACCAAGTTCCTTTGTGAACTCAAGTCTAAAACTCGTTAAATCAATTTCAAATGACAAATCTGAACTGTTGAAATACGCCTACCTTAGAAGTGATGTATCTACATGTCAAAATATTAAACATTGGAATTAATTTAGTTTAAAGTCAAGCGGTCAAAAATTAATACATTAAAATTAATTTATTAAGGTTCTAATTTTGACCGCTTAACTTTATACTAAATTAATTTGAATATTTAAAATTTTCACATGTAGATGCCTCACTTATAAAATAAGTAGATCTTAATGGTTCAAATTCGTAATTTAAAACTAATTTGACAAATTTTAAACTTAAATTCACTAAAAAGACCGGGTGAACTTAAAAACACCGTAGTTCTACTCGAATATATAAATGCTGAAGTTCGGATTCCGGTACAAGATGAATTTGACCCTTCAAGCCACCAGCGGACAATCTAAGGTTGTCATTCCTTGCAAATAAATTTTTGTTAATGTGCCTATTCTTTTTTATACGAGGGGACCATTAAATTACGAAGAAAATGCGAGTATTTAACACAGATGATTGAATTATTTACCTTAACTCAGGAAAGTTTTAATAGCTATGTAGTAAACTCTATTTTTGGGTCCAAAACAATTTACAATTTCTTCTTTTCTTTATATCATCTCCACATAATTGGGTGGTCCAGTCATACCTTTATCCCCGCAATTAACTGCATAGAAAATTTCAAAACAACCAAGGGACCACTCAATCATTAATAAAATGTTAGTGTTTAACTTAGCATCAACGTATTTATGTTGAATTTGCAATTATTAATCCCTATGCAACGATCTTTATTTATAAAAGAATAAATTAATTCATCAGTTATCCCCGCACAAAATTTTATTTTTTCTTTGTATCATCTCTACACAATTGGGAACCATTAAATAAACATCGTAGTCCAAAACTTCATGGGCCGAACTTCTCAGACATTGATAAATACTTCTCAGACGTAATGATAAATACTTATCAGAAACAATGATAAATATTTTCTTGATCATTAATAAACAGATAAACGTTACAAATAAATGTTTATCTATTTAAACATCAATATTTTATGTTATATGGATAAATACTTTGTTCTTCTAAAATCCGATCCAAATTGTAAAATTCCAAATCAATCTTGCTATTTATGCCATGAATAGCAACAAAAACAAATCCTTGGTAAAAATAAATAAATAGCATGTCACAATGGCAATAAAATATCCATTAATAATATTAACATAAAGTAAGCTTAATTTGACGAATTTTCAGATCATTAGTTATTTAATTTAATTTTTATTAAGATAAAAATGGATATTCCATTGACATAGTTTATTTTTTTCTAGTACAAGTGTTAGTACTTTTGTCAAACAATAGTTTTTAGCCATTTTTTTAGTTTCCACCATTAACGGCTTGAAAAAGAAAATTTTCACTTTCTGATATACCTAAATGGTACAAATGATGACCAAAACATCTTTTTCATGGGATGAATGTTTGAAACCAACAAGGTGGTTTCGTCCAGTGGTGTAAAAAACAGTTGTTTAGCCTGAATAATTTGCCAATTAGTCGTTGGCGGTAATTAAACTATTACAAATTATATGTTTATGTTTATACGGTCAATTAGTTGGTCATTTTTATTATTCTTTCTTTAGGTATTTATTCGTTATATGTGTTATACTATCTTATCTTATCTAAGTTTATTTTTTTTAAAATTATCAATTTTATCAATTAAATTTATTTGATAAGTATGATGACTTAAATCAATTTTAATAATTATAAGTATATACACATAAATTTTATCCGTAACATTCCGATTAATCAGCCGTATACCGATATCTGTCCAATACAACAATGGTTTCATTAGGTATTAAAAATGGGGTCTCGGTCTCTTTGTTGAATTTAAAAAATCCAATTAATTTACACAGTCTTTATGGGTTGAAATGCAAAATGCAAGTTCAATCTTGATACTGTGGAAGGGTACAGAGAGAAGAAAGAACAGCAATGGCCAATGGATGAATGAAACAAAACAGTCTCCTAGATTAGTGCACCATCTAATTAAAGGCTGGACCTACCTCTGAAATACTGAAATGTTCTGAAAGCCTGAAAGGGATTCCATGGCAGCACAAATTGGGCCCCTGAGGCCTGAGCCTACTACATACAGAGTTTTTTCTCAAAAAAAAAAAAATATATATATATATAGGACGTGGCTACGGTGCTATGGGTAGCTAAGAGGCCTCCATGTTACGGCTCGGATTTCGAGTTTTCAAAATTCTAACGGTCGATCTGAACCGTTCATCTTGTTCTTCATATTAATATGTGCTTAGAGACCAAATTTTACATTTTTCTGAATTTTTTTACTATTTATTAAGCTACTTTGAAAACCCCTGATCCAACGGTGGCTTAACCCAACAGTAAAACCAGAAACTACCGTTGGATCAGCGGTTTTCAAAGTGGCTTAATAAATAGTAAAAAAATTCAGAAAAATGTAAAATTTGGTCTCCAAGCACATATTAATATAAAGAACAAGATGAACGGTTCGGATTGACCGTTAGAATTTTAAAAACTCGAAATCCGAGCCATAGCATGGAGGCCTCTTAGTTACCCATAGCATATTAGCCAAAACCATATATATATATATATAAAATACAGAGTTACAGACAATATGTGACTGAGAAAGCAAAGGGTAAATTTGAATATTTTTGTCCTTCCCTCAAAACAAACTTTTATGTATGGTCCCAATTTCCAATTATTTGTTTTTATTCAAGTCTCGTATTTTGTACTGAAATACCATATCTTTGTATAGTCCGTTTTCATGGTTCCATGTTTGAATGATTTTATTCCTCTTCAGTAATTCCTGGGAATATAAAAAAAAATAGCGAGAAAAGGGCAATTGACAACAGAAGTGAGGCTAGTTACTGTACTGCTGTGCATATCGCAGATTGATTTGTATAATGTGGACAAATATTTTCATTTTAAAAATCTAGACAGTTGATATGAACCTGCACACCATAAACTCTGTATAAAAACGTACTTAAAAATTAAATTTTAAATTTTTTTAATAGTTTTTTCCTATTTCTGTTAGTTAGATAAAAAAAATCACAACTATTGAATTGTTCTGAATTTTCATATTCAGTAATTTTCTATCTATCAAAAAAATAGTAAAAAGATAAAAAAATAATTAATTAAGGATTGGTTCAAATTTGACATACAAGGGCAATATTGTAAATTAGTCAGAGTACGATAGAGAGAGAGGTGGGAAATTTTTTATCTATAAAAATTATTAAATTAAAACATATAAAATTAGGCTCTTTTTTTTAGATCATTTGTAGATCAGGACTTGATTCTCCACTAATCGGACAGTCCAGATTCAAACACAAAATAAATAAAAAACAAAAAAAAAACTTGAATCTAAATCATTAAATCCAATCTATAATATTTAAATTGGACTAAATAAATCAAATCTTTTTATATTTATTATGAATAAAATACTCTTTTTTTCTATTTCCGTATGTCTAAATTTTCTAATTTCTACATATAAACTAATTCAAGGGAGGTGACCCATTCCTGTGACATGTTCCCACTAACAAATAGATAGTACGCTCCACAGTCCACACATGAGAGCGACACCTGTCTGTCATGCAACTATGCAAGAGATGGCAATAATTTAAGGGATCCTGTCTAGTTACTGTTCAGATCCGTAGAGGTCAGAACCCATATGCAATTCTCTCAAAATAGAATTTGTACGCCGTATAGAATTCATTTCCGTTTTGTTAATATAGCTCTGTGATTACTTGTATTTTTTTTTTTTTGTAAGATTAAAGTAAGCGCTAATACAGAGAAAACGGTATGAATAATATTTGATAAGTATTTGAAAAATTAGATATTGATATATGATACATATATGATTTTAATATATAAGAATGTGGCAGTATCTACGAGAGATACTATCGGTATACCGTTGCGGATACTATCATCGCTAATAAAAAAGGTTCCTTTATGTTGGTATACCATCGCGGATAGTTACTTTTTACCCTCGCAGATACTTATCCATTCTTGTAATTTACGTTTGAATTATCTGTATCCGAATAGTAAATATATAATATATAGTTTAATATATATATTATGAAAAAATTATGGTATTCACCATTATAATTAGATAAATATTATGAACTTCAATATTTTTCAATATTTTTTTTATAATTTTTAAATAATTATACGATCTGATCCGTATCCTTATTTGTATTTGTCTAATATTCAATATTGAGAAAATGAAAAATGAATATGAATATGAATATGGTTTTACCACTATTTGCTCCATTTTCACCTCTATTATCATATTTCATTAAGTAAATTGATATACTATGCGCAAGGCCGTGTTGGAAAATAAAATAGGATGAGCTAAAATTTTCATTAAGATAATTATTTAATTAATTTAAACATAAGTATATTTTTTAATTTTTACTAACAAAAAAAAGTAACATATTTCGGAAAAAAAAAAAACTTGAGCTAGAAGTAGACAAGTGTCTCTTTCTGACTATAGAGTATAGACAGAAGGTGGAATACAGAAATTTGGCTTTATCATTAATTACCAAAATAACTGAATAACATGCTTAGATCAATTTGAACTTTCAATCTAAAACTAACGAATCAAAATCTATCTGAAATTATCTGACGAAAATTTACAATTTGTGAGGGGACAAAACTCAAAATATTGGGACCGAATCAAAGAATCTGTGCAGGTTTGATGGAAATAAATGTCCTAGGATCATGTCTATATCTGGCACGTGAGTAAACATTGAAGTTCTGAGTAGAGGGGGGAAATGGCATGGCGGAGCCAGTTACGGCACGAAACGGGACGGTATGTGTATCAGTTACGTACTTTGACTTGCATATTTTGTGCCGTGATTATCTTTTGAAATGTTGGTATGGCACGACACGTCACATACGTGAAAAATTTAGTCACGGCATGACACGTAGTCACACGAGTCACGTGCAATTAGAACTATTAGATATTGATTAAATAATGAATCTTGAATAAATTAACTTAAATTATGATTAAATGGTCATGCAAAGCACTTTTAGACATGGCATGACTCACGTAGCATGATCATTCGCGTGCTGTGACTATTTCTTGATATTTTAGTCGTCACGGCACATTAAAAATTAACTTGGTCATGGCACGAGATCAAAGTCATAGCGTGTTAGTCACGGTCAATGGCGTAGTCAGGATTTGAGTCAGGACTGGGCATAAATCAGGTTCGGGTATTTTTTTTTAATGGGTCGGATTTGAATCGCTTTGATAATTCTCTTCCCGCCTCTGCTTGCCTACCAAATTGCATCTCTGCCTATCGAATCGGTTGTAATTTTTAATAAATTACTAATTGATATCAAAACTACTATAAAAATTACTTGTAATTTCTAAAACAATTGATATTAATTGAGTGGAGGGGAATCGCTACTCCGAATTGAACCAAGATTTAAAAATACCATTCTTTCCTAATTAGATTAAACGACTCACAAATCATCTTTGAAGTCTGAACTGACAATTGCTACTCCGAATTGAATCTAGAGATGGGCAGAATCAAATCCGAGAATAAGCAAGACTAGGGGTGAAAATAGAGCGGATAATGCTGATACCATATCCGCATCCGTCGGATAATGAGCAGATACGAATACGGATACGGATAGTAAACGGATATCAAAATTCAAAACCAAATCCGCCTTAAACGGATACGGAACGGATAGTCTACGGATACGGATTCGAATACGGATATAAAATGAATAATGGTCGGATAATTAAGATATATAAACTTCTAAGATACAAATATTAATTAAAACATTAAATATAAATATTAATGAAATTATAAGAGATGGGAGATAATCTATTCATATAATATATATATATATCAAATAAGTGTATGGTAACAAAAAATGTTATGGTGTAGTGGTTTGAAACTTAGTCTAAAGGTATTGAGATGGGAGGACATGGGTTCAAATCCCACTTATAGCAAATATTTATTTCTCTTTTATATGGGTCCGGCCAAACTATCCGAATCCGGATATCCACTCTGTATCCGAATCCGTATCCGTATCCAGATCTTTTATGGATTTCCGAAAATTATCTGAATCCGGATTCGGATTATATCCGGATACGGAACGGATATCCGCCGGATAATCCGGCTCCATTTTCACCCCTAAGCAAGACCTATTGAAGAATCTAGTCAAAAGAAGAAGAAAAAATTCAAGGATAGGTAGTTGTATGCCTACCCCTAGAACACTGTGGCTCTGCCACTAATCACAGTACAGCACGACACGGCATTTCTCACTCTAGTTGTGAGTAAGTGGGCTAATAACATATAGTAAGTGCAGCTAATTAAAAATTTTATAAAATATACTACAAAAAACCATTGGCTACGTACGTTGTTTTCAGAGAAGTACTGATCTTTCAAATTTTGAATCTGCCATCTTTCACGTTGAGTCTGATCATTTATGTATAACAGGGATTATGAACATTTCTTAACAGTGAATGGATAAAACATTTTGACAATAAATCAAAAGATATTTTTTGATTCGAAATACAGCATTTAAAATATTATAAATACTGTACATACAAAATAATAAAATATTGTCATCAAATAATTAAAATTTTCTGTAGTCTATCTTTAGTTATCTTCAATCTTCATGATTACAATACTAAGATTATTTGTATGGAACTTGATATGTAATTAATATGTAAGATCAATAATATGTCTTATCACTTAAACCATATTTAAAAAAGAAAAATAATTTTTTTTTTGAAAATTCAATGTTATTTAGTTAATTTAATGTCAGCATATTTCGTCATATATTATTTAAGTGTCAAAATGTAGCTATTATAATTTGTCACATTTTTTTTTCAATAATATTTTGCAATACAGAAAATTTATTATTGCATCCCTAATGCACCACAATGAGATGGGTTGTATACTTATATATGATGTTTTGCAAAGCACTAATTTTTCAGTGCTTCAATTTTAATTAAATGCAAAATTAAAATCGTTCAACGTTATATATCTAATATGAAATCTTGTTAAGTATTCCGATATATTAACATTTAACATATCTTTCTAAAAATAAAAATAAAAGTTTGATGAAAATTTACCCCATTGCCAGTTTTTTCACCCCAAGAAAATCAATCAATTTACAAAACAATATAAAAGAGCTGGGCCATGACAATTTGGAATTCTCTTTTAGGCAATTTTCTTTTGGGGAACAGATTGGAGAGACATCAATGTGTAGTCTTATCTGTTGGCACTTGGCAGGCATGCACCAATGTCTGATATATGGAAATTTCTACTCACGTGTGTCATTAAACAAATTCAATTAGATTGAGAAATTGAAATGTAATTAATATGTATAATGTGTGACAATTGAAATTTTAATAATTAAAATGTTAACATTAAGTTATAACAACATTTAATATTTTATGAGAAAAATTAAATTATGTAAAAACTTAAAAAATAGGGGTGCAAACGGATCGGATAGTGGTAAAATCATATCCGTATTCGCTTTTATTTTTGAGATACGGATATGGATCAAATATTAGACGGATATGTACGGATATGGATCGGATATCCGTAAATATTTTCATAATATATAGTAAACTATATGATATATATCTACTATTTGAAAACAAATAATTAAAATTCAAAACCATATCCGTATTCATATCCGCATAATATCGGATATCCGAATTAAATTTTCTGGATACAGTCCAATATTATCCGATCCGTTTGCACCCCAACTAAAAAAAATATAATTAGCGCACTCGGCTTCATCCTTGCTTCTGATAAAGAGAGAACCATTTTGGTAATGTGTCATGATGTTTGATATTTTTTTACAAGAGACTGACATGCCTTGCATTAAAAAGGGTAAACAAATTATTCCGGGTTTAAAAAAAATATTGGAATTAACCGATTTTTTTTATTTCTTTTTACAAAAAATTTTTGCTACCACTAGGGCTGTAAACGAATCGAACTGAATCAAATTTATTCGAGTTTGAGTTTGGTTTGAATTAATTTTAAATTAAATTTAGTTTTAATTAATTTCGAATTGAATTTTTTATGAACTCAATTTCAAATCTTTTACGAACTTTTCTACGACAAGGAAGAGTGATCGTAGTCGCCAAAAGCGAGAGGTAAAAGTCATCTAGGATTTTAGAATTGAGAGCAAGAGTTACAACTTACAAGTTATGACTTATGGCTGGGTGACCTTATATTTAACTTTTAAGTCATCAGTGAAAATTAATAGTTCATTTTACTTTGAATTTCGAACTAAAATAGTTTGCGAACCTATTTCGAATGAACCAGGTCAAGTTTGAATTAATTTCAAACTATTTTGAATTAATTTATTTACAAAATTTTTCAAATTGAACTCGAATCGAATCGCAAACTATAAATTTTTTGTGTAGCCCTAGCTACCACAGAGAAGAATTTGGTCATCCCAATTATAGGAAAATCATAGAAAACCATTTTTCATTATCAATAAATAAAGATATCATGTATGACTTTAAAAAAAATATATTAGTTATTTATCACTCCAAAATTTTTAAATTTTAAAATATCATCCAAAAATTTAAAATTATAATAATGTCACTCTAAACTTTATTAATTTTTAATTTGTTACTCCAAATAATTAATAACTAAATTATCCTTCTTTCGTCTCCTGCCTCTTCTTTTTCTTTATATTCTCATCAAAAATTAAAAAAAAAAGCTCTCAAATTATAAAACTGAAAATTACAAAAAGGATGTGCGCTCTCTCTCTCTCATGACTCAACCTTTGTATTAGAGCACAATTTGCAACTTTGATCCACAAAACCATGCTATAGTTATGTTAGAAGCAAAAAATTGGACAGATCACGATAAAATATAACAATATTCTGTCCTAGTACAAAACCAAGACCTGGATTGGTGGTTTTGTTTACTCTTGGTGCTTGGTTTTTGACCATGCACGAAACTTGTGCATGAACAGGAAATAAAAAGACGAATGAAACAATTGCAGAGGAGGCCCCAGATGCAATGTGCATGATAGCAAGAAGGTGCTTGAGTTTATTTAAGCCTAAATTACATGTCATTGAGGCAGATTCGTGGGAGGAGCTTGATACCAGTAGCATATCGAGTGGCTTCTTTTTTAATTTCCAGCTTTATAATTTGAGAGTTTTTTTTTATCATTTTTGACATGGCCATGGTCATGGGAGAAGAATATAAAAAAGAAGAGGAGGCAGAAAAAGAATGAGGGTATTTTAGTTATTAATTATTTAGAGTGACAAAACTAAAATTTAATGAAGTTTAGAGTGACATTATTACAATTTCAAATTTTGGGATGACATTTTTCAAATTTAAAGGTTTTGGAGTGATAAATAACCAATTTTCCCTAAAAATAAGAAAAAAATATTTAATAAATATCAATATTACTATCATAAGCTCGTAACTACTATCAAATAATTTGACTAACCATAATTGTAGTTTACTTTCTTGTTTATGTTATCAATATTGCAAAATTCTAGAGTATGTTTAGATGAAATGAGAATAGCTAGAATAAAGGCTATTCGAAATAGCAATGTACATCCAAACAACATTTTTGTTATTCGGAATAGTTAGAATAGCTGCTATTATCTATTCCTTATAAATGTTGGAATAGCTAGTATTCGAAAGTGTGAAGAGAGAGAAAAAATGCTTCCTTCTAGAATTTCCGCAACACAGTCCGAAATTATAAAATTGACACTATTTTTGTTATCTCCAGGTAGTAACAATTTATTTGAGACCCTGCTTACCTATCTTTTATGTTAATTAGCACCTTGTTAATACTATTTTTTATGAGTTACAGCTATTCACTATTTCAAATTTACAATCCAAACAACATTTTTACTAATCCGAATAGCACTATTTTTATACTAATATGAAAATCACTATTTATTTTCTATTCTCATTTGTTATTCTTAAATTTCACTTTTCTAACTATTCTCACTTCCATCTAATCATACCCTTAGTACTTAATCAAGCAAATACATATAGCAATTTGTTTTGTAATATGGAGGAAAAGATATACAAAAATATTCAAGAAAGAAGCCAAAAAGCACTGGTTCTTTCAATATTCGTGCCAGAGAAAATTGCAAGGACCGGATCTATATGAAAAAAATGAGTTTCTTTAGGGATCCGAATTCCTGTATTTGTGTTGTCATTTAGAAGTGGCGCTGCTCTTGTATTTTCTCTTATTTGCTCTTAGTACACCACGTGGCACCTTTCTCTTGTTGCTCTACCTCTTTATTGGGCCACAAATCCTGATAAGTGGCCACTGCCTAGAACAGCATAGTAAGACACTCCACTCTTCTACAAGAGAAGTGGGTTCGATCTCTGTCAAAGTCAAAAAAATAGACCCCCCACCCCCTCGCCTACAGGCTATAATAATAAAATAAAATAATTCTGATCTCTACTAGGGTCCGTTTGAATTCATTTGTTCGGAGAATGGTCTTTAATTGTAATTGATCACAATGAAAATGGCAAGATTTGAAAAAGATGAGGTAGTATAGATTTCTTTTTTTTTTTTTTAAGTTTTAAAATGGTTAGTTATCTAAAGATCAAGAGCTCAATTATCTCCTACGACTTCGTAATTTTTGCTAAAAAAAAAAACAAAAAATAGTAAGATTCAATCACACACACACACACACACAAAAAGTCTCATATAGTCATATTACCGAACAATTAGCAAACTTTATTTAGTTCCTCAAAAAACCATTGTACTATTATTTATTTTTTTTTGCTTTTTAAAGTTATTGTTTTTTTACAAGTACCAAACCACAGGCATATCACCACAACAGAGATGAGAGCTAGGAACAGCCTGCTACAGCCCACATGCGCTTCAATCTATAAACGCCAAATCTAGGCTAGAATATTCAAGTGCCTTTGATCTAATGTATCCTTACTTTTGTAGGCTTATAATATAGAGATTATATGCGCATACTTCAAGCACAATTAGCATAGGAACACAACTAAAACTAGCTAGGTCGTTGTTCTTAAGCTCCGTAAGTAGGGGTGTTAACGGGTACGATACGGATCCAGTGGTAACATTTTCATATCCGTATCTATTATGATATCAAAAAAAAAAAAAATTTAAGTTAATATTTTCATACAGTTTCTCCTTTTTTCTATTTTATTTAAAGCGGCATTTATCAAAATACTATCTCATTCTGTTATAAGAAAGTTACTACCAAATGGAATCAGAAGCGGTATGATGTCTGATGAAAACAGTTTGGTCCGCATTAAAATTTGTTCAGGCAAGAATCATATTTTGATATAATGACAAGGAACAATAACTTCAATGGGCTTCAAATTCAAATTAGAAGTTCCTACAATAATATTAGAGGGAGATTAAAAAACTAGACATTCATTTTTAAATCTAAAAAAACTTCAGCTCAAGTAGCTTTACAATTCAGTTTGAAATTTAAATTAGAAGTTCCTACAATAATATTAGATGGAGATTAAAAAACTAGACTTTCATTTTTAAATCTAAAAAAAAATTCAGCTCAAGTAGCTTTACAATTTGTACGGATCAAGTGCACAAATTTTCTCAGATCGAATTGCTTCGACTGGACATTGCACCGCGGCTCACTGCCTCCCAAACTTCTATACATCACTAGGGTAGAAAAATTGGTATGGCAGAGCTGGCTCTGTCACGAAATAACATGGTTATGATACAGAATAGCACGGCAAGTGTGTTAGTTAGATACTGTGATTCGCTGTCCCGTACTGTGATTATCTTTAAAAATTTGACACGACATGTCACGCAAATATCTAGTCACACGAATCAAGCGAGTCACAATACAAAATGATGAATCTTAAATAAACTAACTCAATATGAGTGGTCAGGCAAGTAATGTTTTGTCACTATACGTTCAGGCTGGCACAGCGTGATACATGCGGTGTGACTATTCGTGCGTCATGACCAGTGTTTTAAAAATCGGTTTATTTGGCCAAATATTTAGCTGAATATTCGTATTCAATTGAAATCCAAATAGAAAATGAGTATTCGGTCCAATATACGGTTTTGAATATTCGGTCGCATTGAGATCAATATATAAATATTTCAGTATTTCATTCAGTATGAGATGAGGATTGATATTTTAATATTTTATTACCAGTTTAACATGTACAGTCAATCATAAATACTTTTTTTGTATACAAATTAACCTGAATTTTCATTTTAAAATCCGAATATATAAATCCGAATAAAATTCTGTATATGCGGCTGCATATCGTATATGTGGTACGTATGCGACGGCTTTTCAAATATCAAATAAGAACCGATTATTAAAATACTAGTCATGACCACCTCTTGATATTTTAATTACAGTACAATACGTAAATAATTAATTTGATCATAGTACAACACAACACGAGATCAAAATCATAATCACAACATCGCACGTTTTTTCCACTATTAACACCGTTAAAAGGGGGAATGATGCGGGCCTCTCAGCAAATTGGGTTGTGGACCATTTGATTTTAGATGTGTACAATCTTTTGGACCGTTTGCTTTATTGATTAACGAACTGGTTAATAAAAAGTACATCATTATTATAAGATTCTAAAAATTAGAACAATTAGTTCATTTTAAGTAAGATTACACATGTTTTTGCCTAATTTAATCCCAATTACAGAATGATCTCTTGAAATTTATTTTTGCTAATATTTGCAGATTTTTTTTTCACATCCAAAAATTACTCATGTTTTAGATTCGAACTTGTATATTATATAATTTGCTAAAAGTTTATATATAAATTAGCTTTTACAGTATAATAATAATGAGTTGGGCTAATATGACATTGGTGTTATTTGAAACTAAATAACACTACATCTTAAACCCTTAGATCTGCTTTAAGATTCGTAATATCTATTTTTACTGTTCAAACACTTTATTTTGTACGAATCTTAAAGCAGATCTAAGGGTTTAAGATGTAGTGTTATTTAGTTTCAAATAACACCAATGTCATATTAGCCTAACTCAATAATAATAGTACAATCAAGTGCTTTAAAATAAACAATTATTCTCCGAAACTGAGTGAGTTCTAACTTCTAAGAGGTGGCTGAACAAAATAAATTTCAGAGAGAGACGAAAGAAAGAAACTAATAAGAAACTTTTTGTTAGTATATAAGTAGTTATTTTTCAAATTGCATTTTGATAATGTTCATAAATTTATATTGTAATTTGAATAACGATGAAAGTGTTTGTTGGTGGATTTAATCATTTTATGGCTAAGATTTTCCCAACTACCCTCATTTTTTAATGAAATTTGAAATAAAGTAACAATTTTACACGAAATCTCAAATCGACCATTTAATCAAATATTTTTTTGTTTAGAATAAGGTTAAAATTCTTTAACTCATTCTAATACAAAAATTAAATTTCAAGCCTGCAATTTCTCATCAGAAATTTCTTGTTAACACCAAGTTATCATATTATTAGTACTACATAAAGACGTATTGGTTCCAAAAATTAAAAAAAAAAAGAGCCGACTTTCAAGCGAAATTTCGAAACAAAAAATAAAACAAAAACCATGTTATATCTTTTTTCTTTCCAGTAAAATTGGATTTTTTTTTAAAAATAAAGTTGGAGGTCAAACCATCTAATTATTTAATATTCTTGTTATTATAACAAAAATTTCTCCATCTGAGTTTCGAACTCATGACTTCTCACATAAAGATTTTAAACTATTTAATATTCAAAAGTAATCTTTCATTCATATTTTAAACATGCAACATTCGTTACTTAACAATAAAAAAATATATACATAATATAGTTCCTGAGCCAGCTATCCACCCACATCGCTTTATTTATCAGATAACTTGTACTTGGCATTCCCTTTTAGTTTTTACTATAAACACTGAAATGATTTCTAAAAAAAAATAAAGCTATTTTTTTTCTTATTTGCAATGATATCATTTCTGTGGATTTGGGTTACAAATTAGAATTGCATATGCATCGGAGATATCTATCATTTCTGTGGATTTGGGTAAGTTAAACTCTGAGTTTCTGACTCCACATTGCCAAGGTGCCCATAATTAGAATTAGAACAGAGCCTGCTTTGTAAATAAATACACAAACAGAGATAAAACAAGGATCATTAAATCACCCTTCACCACAAATTATGCCAAAATTGGCATAGGGCAATTTGTTAAAGTCCCTTATCCTTTCTGCAACTCTGCCTCATGACCTAATGTCGTCTCCATTTTTCTCATTAACATAGTCTCCATTTCCTATGATCAATGGAGGATAGGTAATTAGGGTACTAGATTAAATTTCTTACATAACATATGTGGATTGAGATTTGTGTCCAAAGAGGTCTGTACAGAGTTTTATTCAAAATCGAGTTTAAACCATCTGATCAACACGAAAATTCGCACATATAGACTTTGGATATAAAATTTCCAATTAAAACCCTTTGAACAAAATCCAATTTCAACATGTGCAAATTAATCAACCATTGAACTTGATATGTTAATGATAATTTTAAGATTTATTCATGAAAATTTTAACCGGATCAGACTGATAACATATGAATATCCGACCCGTTATCACCTGGGTTTTGAAAAATTACACCCCAAAAAAGATATTTTTTTTAAAAGCAAAATAATAAAAAATAATATTTTATCAAACCAACTTAATTGTTTTAGTTTTTACAAAAATCATAAGAACTGAAATACCATTTTGACATAAATTTTTTTTCCAGAATTGCAATGACTTTTTAGTACGAGGTGTTTTCACAAACTTTATCATTATTTTTTTTTATCGAAATTTGTAAAAATAGCTCGGACCAAAATGATCCAAAAAAAAAAAATCGGACGAAATTCCATTTCTGTTTTTATAATTTTTGTAAAAACCATAACAATCAAGTTAGTAAAATGTTATTTTTTAATTTATGATTTAAAAAAAAAATTCCCAAGAAAAGGTACAAACCATATCCATCTCAAGGCAGATTGTGTAATGATGAAATAAAATAGCCCCCAAAAGTAAACTCCAAATGACATTAATATCATTTGGCTCAGAGGCTTAATTCTAGAGACATCCCTCCAAAGTTCATTGCCACAATGCACATGTCCTCTGTGCTCTTTCTACCAGAGATGCATGAGAGAGAAAATTCATAGGGACCCAGACAGAGAAAGAATTCATTGGATCATTGTCTTCCATCAACGTAGAGATAAAATTTTGACGATATAGGATTGAATAATAGGAGGGTGGGCCCCACTACAGAAGCCTCTGATGCATGTTTTATTCGGTTCCAATATTTGTATCATTTAAATATGGCGACTATTGTAAAGCATATACATGTTGTTTATGCAACTATACCATATAGCTATTAACAAGAATATCCATGTAGCATTGTATAGCTTGTCAAGTTCTGTACTAAGATAAAACAGAGAATTCAATCAGAGTATGTAATAGTTGTTTCTTTCTTTCTTTGATAAAAGAACATATGTAGGAATCATAGTAATAGTTAGTTAGGCATCCAAATCTTTTGGTTTATGTTTGGGGAGGTCCCTCAAACTCTGGGATTAAAATCTTCTCCTCAGCTTGACCAGGTGGCCAATATTGTCAAGAAATTTCTCTGGCAATATATGTGTGTGTGTCAAGAGATCCAATAGTGCCAACCATTCCAGTAAAAAAAAAAGTACCAACCATCAAGCTGCTCCTACAAATTCAGTAAAATTCAGAGTAAAAATAGGTGAAGTGTTTATATACAAGATTTCTATCGGATTGGTTTCAAACGAGAAATTCAACTTGTTGAAACCAATCTATATCACAAGTGATATGTTTATATGCAAAATTTATAAATTTCAAATTAATTTAGTATAAAATTAATAATTTTACATATCATGAACATCATATGTAAAGTAATATGAAAGATTTAAAAGTTAAACTAACCAAATTCTTGGTGACCCTAGTTCTATTCCAAAAGCCAATTAATATAAATTTTTACTTCTCATAAAATGGCAACTTCTTCTATTCCTTCCTTGAGGTTAGAGATGTTCCAGTTTATCCCAACAAAAATATTAATTTCTATTATCCCTCAACTATTTAAATAGCTTTTGGAGACCCCTATATATATAGTTAACATGATAAAACAAAGAACAAGCCATAATATTTGTAATACTTTTTATTAGTAAGTTTAAAAGTTTTAACAAGCCGAGATCGATGTAAGCATAAAAAAATATAGAGTAAGGCTTAGGTGCTATGGATAATATAAGACATTCCGTGCTACGGCTACAAAAATGAATTGTATAAACTTTAAATTTCGATCTAAGTAGCACAGTAAATTTGTTATGTAATGAATTTACTGAGTTACTTAGATCAAAGTTTGAAGTTTATACGATTAGTTTTTAAAGTTATAGAACGGAAGACCTTATACTATCCATAACACCTAATTAAGCCTTACTAAAAAATAAAATAACAAATTTGTCATTATAGATAGTCTATACTAGAGTAGAACTAGGGTGTTCTTAAGTTCAAAGTTCTTGATGAACTTAAGTCTAAAATTCATTAAATCAGCTTTAAATTATAAATATGAACCGTTGAAATCCACCTACATTACGAGTGATGCATCTACATGTGAAAATTTTAAATATTAAAATTAATTTAGTATAAAGTCAATTAGTCAAAATTAGAAGGTTAATAAATTAATTTTAATGCAATCATTTTTTGACTACTTGACTCTAAGCAAAATTATTATTTTTTACATGTAGACACATCACTCATAAAGTAGGCAGGTTTCAACGGTTTGGATTTGTTGTTTAAAGCCAATTTGACAAGTTTTAGACTTGAGTTCACTAGATATCAGAGCAATCGTAAATTCATATAATATGCAATAATTTTTTTTTTTACGAAATTGATTTTCAGTAGTTCGTATAAAAGCTATACAGATTCAATTAATTTTATGTATAAATATTTTTTTATAATTTCGGACGAAAATTATAACTGAGAAATTTTATTCTCTATTATGTATGCACATATATGTTGATGAATATCACTTGAAGATGCAATATGTTAGAGATCTTTAACCAAAAGACATCATGTCATGGATCACATACATACTCTTTTTTGATATGTTGGATCTAATACGCCTTAGTTTGTATGAAATTTCGGTCCAAACTAGATCATAACCAAGTTTTTAGGCAATTTGAGCCCAAAACTTGATCATGTGGTTACCAAGTGGTAAGGATATAACTTTTATACAAATATTGTATTGGATCTTGAGAATTATATGTTATATTTTATCACATAGGATTGCATGTACAAAAGGCTTTGTATATATATATGTTGCATGAATTATAATCTTCTACATTTTCTTGTTACTAACTAATACCAAATTATAATTGTAGTATGGACCAAAGCAAAATTGTTACAGCAAGGAGCAGATCGACGATGTCAGATGTATGTGGGCAAGGTGATTTCAATTTAAATTTTGTAATGCTCAATATGGATTTGTATAATTTTGTATAATTTAGTATACATGAGTTATTTATCATGTTGTATGTTCACACAGAATATATGCTACAAAGTTTCAGTATAGCAAGCTATACCTTTTAAACCTTTGTTACACTCTGTCAAATCAGATAGCAAGTGAACTATCCTATCGATGAGTATGTTAAGGTATCGATCCAAGGGAACGGAAGAAAAAGATCGGACTTATCCTAAAATTACTTGAGATTCTAGAAGTGAGAGAGATTGATTTGGTTTGATTCTAACAATTCTACTGAATTATGACAAGTCTAAAAGACAATAAAAAAGAATTAAAGTTGTTTTCAATTAATAAAAAGGCGTTTCCAGGGTTCAGATTTCATTTCTGTTCAGTCCCGAGGCATACGGCCCGTAGGGTTTCCCGTACGGTCCGTATGGAACTCCGAGTTAATGCAGCAGCTATTGTTTTCTGTGTTGGTGCTAATGTTTAGGGTTTCTATCGACCAGATCTAGATACCTAACCTCAACTTTCGCATTTTGGCTTAGCACCCGATTACCGGACTCAAATACTTCCCTCTTAGATGCGTTAAACCTCAACTTTCGCATTTTAGCCTAATTTATCTAAATTACTTGTTGGCTTACTAAAAGTATCAAAGGACTTTCGCCTCAAGGAAAGTTTCGCCTTTCCGGTACTCCTTGGTTTTACCCTACTTCATATACTTTATTCGGTTGGATTAAATGTCATAGACTTGGCTCCTAACACATAGATGTGCGCATTCATCTAGAGGGATGACTAATCAATTCAAGGAAGCACAAATAAAGCAATCGAAATACTACTCAACAAAGTAAAAACAAAGCATTCAACACAAAATCCAAATAGCATGCAACAAAATCAAACTAGAAACTACATCTTAGCCCTAGAAACAAAGTAAATTAGCTACTCATGTTCATGAAATAACACAAATAACAGAAAATAAAAGAGTTCATGACAAAACAGTGGAAAAATCTGAAGATCCGTTGCAAACTCGCGTTTTTCACTTCTCTTCCTCTCTTCCTCTTGTCTTTCGCTCCAAGAAAGGTTTGTCCAAGTCCCAGTGGTGAATCACCTCTTTTTTTGGTGAGGAATATCTCCTTTAATGCCCCAGATCGCGCCTCCAGAGGTTTCCTTTTCGGCCTCCTTAAATTATGGTCATTTCAGATTCCAGCTGGATTTTCCGAATTAGCGCCCTACGGGCCGTATGCCTGTGCTTTGTCTTGGAGAATTTCTGCCTCTGTTGTGGAATCTTCTGTGTGGTTGGGCAGATCTTGTACGGCCCGCACAGAATGTCGTACGGGCCGTTGAAAAGTTGTCAGATTCAGTTTTTCGCCATTTTTCTTGCAAAATACCAGACAAAGCATAGCAGTACCACATTTCATAGTAAAAGTCCACATTTATAGGCCTTAAAGCACAGGTTTCAATGTAAATCAGGGCTGTAAATTAGATATAATATGGAGATATCATTGTATAGTTTTGGAATTCTGAGTTTAAAAGGCCTTTGTTTAATCTTTCTCTATTTTGGAATTCTAATTTTAAATGGCTAGCAAATTTGGAGGCTAGCCACCAAAAAAAAATGAGAAAAAAGAACAATTCACATTTAACTAAAGTTCGTGTAGAATGTATTTAAACATTAAAAAAATGGTAAAAAAAAAATAATTATACGCGGACATTTAACTAAAGTCCATGTAGAAAGGTATTTAAACATAAAAAAAAAAATAATAAGAGAGCTACACAGACATTTAGCTAAATATCCGTGTAGAAAGAGTAATCGTACACGGACATTTAGCTAAATATCCGTGTAGGAAGAGTAATTGTACATAGTTGTTTATGTAATATTCCGTGTAGCTCGGTTATTTTGAGAGCGACGCTAGTAAGTGTTTGTACACGATTGTTTATGTAATAATCCGTGTAGCTCTCGATAATCGCACACAGGTAAATATCCGTGTGTAAATATTCAAGGATTTCTTTGATGCTTTAAGGTAAATACTTTGATGCTTTAAGTTAAATACCCGTAGTTTTTTAAATGCTCATTAATAATTGAGCGGTCCCCCCATATTTTTTTTGACAATATCTGCGGAGATAAATGCAAAATGAAAAGAGTGAAATCAAAATGAAAAGAGTAAACCGTAGAAATAGAGAGAAAAAACAAAAAGAAAAGATTTAGATCGGTATTGTGACATTTGATTTTATATCCGATTGGAATTCTCACTACGTCGCGTTGATTCTAAATAGTCATTGCAGTTCGATTTGAATTCTCTGGATTGATCGCTATCAGGTAACAGGACTTCTCTATAATATGTGTTTTCGTTTTGTTTGGTTGAATTGGATGATTGAATTGGGTTATTTGATTATAATACATATTTAACGGGATAGCGGGTTTGAGATTGAAAAGGAAATGATACAGATATTGTGTGTTGATAACTCAGATTCAGGTGTTATCGCTGGTTAAATATGTATTCATAAATTGATTTGAATATGTATGGATTAATTCAGTCTGTTTGAATGGTTGTTCAATTAAGCTAATTATAAAGAAACACGTCATTAAATAACTGGTTATTAAGCTTTGTAGCTGATTCGGTATTGCTTTTTATTTATTTTGTTTGCGACGTAGGTTGACAAGACGATGAATGTATGAGAGAGTACTTCACTTGTCATGACTCCTAGCCCGGCAACGGATCGTGACAATACCAATAATTTTATTTTTTTATATTGATATCCGTTTAATCAATTATCGCGATTATTGAACAAATTTATTGTCAATATAACACATTTCTTCTTAATTTGACAATATCAAACTTTAATGAATAAGTTTCAATTTCCCAAAAAAGTTTGTTAAGTCTTCTAATTACTACATTTATTCAGTCTATTTCTGATTTTTAAAAAATAAAAATTAATTAAGGAATTGGTTCAATGCGTGATCCATGATATGGATTCAAATTTTCATTTTGAAAATCTAAACAATTAATTCAAACTATTCAACATGATCTTCTATAAAAATGAACTTAGGAACCAAATTCTATATTTTTTAGAATTTTTTTTTTAGATATATAATAAAAACAAAATATACTAAATGCACACTTCGAGCAGTTCAAATTCGATGCTTGAACTTTAAAAAAAATAATAAAATATAAATTCATAACACAGATGCGTAAATTACGATAGCCTCATGCATAATATTTTCTTTAAAAATATGATTATAGTTGACAAAACGAGCATATCGTCAACTACGTCAAACCAATATATATATCGTGGTGGTGCAATCATACCATTGTTAGATTACATCGTGATAACTAGCAGTGGTCCAAATAATGTTCAAGCAAGTGATCTCATATAATCAGATAAGTTTTGCCACAATAGCTTTTTTATACTTGTAATAGAGTGGTGAGCTTAACTCCAAAATCTATTATATTGACTTCAAACAATAAATCGAAACCGTTGAAACCGATATACTTCACGAGTGATTAATTTACATATAAAGTTTTTAGAATTTTGAATTAATTTTATATAAACTCAAGTGGTCAAAAAAATGTTCAAAAAATAAATGCACTAAAATTAATTTATAAACCTTCTAATTTTGACCGCTTAACTTTACTCAAATAATTCAAAAACTTAAAATCTATGTATGTAAATTAATCACTTGTGAAATAGATGGATTTCAATGGTTTAAATTTGTCGTTTGAAACAGATATAATATATTTTGGAGTTAAGCTCACCAAACACCTTGGTAAGCTTAAGAACACCCTAGTTTCAAATTTAGGTTTCATTGTTGAACATCATTCCATTTGTCAAAATAAATAATTATTAAGTAAATAATTGCTCCTCATAATTATCTAACAAAATGATGTTTTAGCTGGAAATTGATGTTACTAGGACAAGCATGAACATACAACACCTACAATTTAATTTATTCCTTTTTAGGTTCAGTTGAATAAAATTTGTAGATACACATTTATAAAAGAATTCATGACAACAAATTCTGGGGAAAAAAAAAGTCGGGTCTTTTTAAAAGTCCATCGGAACTAAATTTGAAACCTCGAGTGTGTGTGTAGAGAGAGACTACAGTGTATTACAATCTATAGTCACGTTTTGTAAATTGAGTAAAGCTAGGGTGTGATGTGCTCATCAAGAGGATTTGGTGAGCACAACTCTAAAAGTATATCGGATCAACTTCAAACGTCAAATCCAAACCGTTGAAATTCTTGTACTTCATGAGTGATGCATGTACATATAAAATTTTAAAAGTTTCGAGTTTATTTGCTATACGGTCAAACGGTCAAAGAAATGATAAAATTTGAATATATAAAACAACTTATAAATTAAGTTATAAAAAGTTCATTTCTTTGACCGCTTGACCGTGTAGCAAATAAACTCGAAACTTTCAAAATTTTATATGTACATGCATCACTCATGAAGTACAAGGATTTCAACGGTTTGGATTTGACGTTTGAAGTTGATCCGTTGTACTTTTGGAGTTGTGCTCACCAAACCCTCTTGATGAGCACATCACACCCTACCTTTACTCTTGTAAATTAATATATATATGAGGAGGTTCCAATATTGTTTCTATTTTTAAAAACTTCAATAACTTAAAATTTAAATTATAAATATCAAAATAAAAATGTTATATGTGATCTATGTTATTTTTTCTATATGCTTATAAAATATTATCATATTTCAATTTTGTTTTTATGTAAAATAATAAGTTGAAAAATCAACGTTTATAAATTATCCACATTAGCACATTTTTTTTTTTACAATCTCTTGATATCAATCAAAACAAAGTTGAAATGTTGTAGTAGTTTACATGTGCATAGATAGAATGCTATAGATCATATCCAGCGGTTTTATTTTGACTTTTAAACTTCAAATTTTGAGTTATTAAAGTTTTAAAAAATGAAAACATGATGGATACACAAAAAATAAAGGTATTTGAACCCTCCTCTATATGCATATATATATACATATAGAGAGAGAGAGGGGGGGAGGGGGGGATGGCTACTCTAGATCTACTTTCATAAGCATAGGAGGGCATATGCTTACAAATCATTTTTACATTTTCAATATTCAAATGCTAAATCTGAAGTGCTCAACATGTTCTTCATATTAACATGTGTTTGGAGACCAAATTTTACATTTTTTTGAAAAAAAAAATTATTATTTTTTCAGAATTTTTCAAAACAGAATTCTGCAAAAATAATAAAAAAAAATTTCAAAAAATATAAAATTTGGACTCCAAGCACATTCTAGTTACGTGATCTGAAATTCCAATTAGCCACCCTCTCTTTTTCTTATTTCTGTGAAAAGCGTGAAACGTACAAACTACATTAAATTATGGCAGCGTAGAAGAATACTTGTTATCTACTTTTTGGACAAAGTAGGGCCTATTCTGATTTGTATCATCTGACTATTTTTGGTTTCTAAACAACGGTTGTATCATCAACATATATTAAAATTGAAAGCCTCTTACATACATTTTTTTTAAAATGATGAATGGAGAGAATATTTTTTTAATCAATAGAATAATATTATAAGTTCTTGTCCTCTTACAGCAAGCCCATTCCCCCACTGCAAAACAATAATATTCTTTTTATATTAAAATCGAAGCATCAACTGTAAGGGTGAAAATGGTATGGATAACATCCGATCTGTATTTGATTCGTATTTGAAAACTTCAATGTGAATATCTGATATTCGAATATCTGTGTCGATAAAAATACTGATATTGTTTTACGTTTTAATTATCCGTATCTGAATAGTAGATATATATTATATATTTTAATATGAAAAGGGTTCAAATGCCTTCATTTTTTGTGTCTCCATCATATCTCCATTTTTAAAAACTTAAATAACTCAAAATTTAAAACTTAAACATCAAAATAAAACCGTTAGATGTGATCTATGTTATTTTCTCTATGTGTCCATAAAAATTATCACATTTGGACTTTACTTTTATGTGAATCAATAAGTTCAAAAATCAACGTCTACAAATTATCTACATTAGTATACATTTTTACAAGCTCAAGATGACAACCAAAACAAAAATGAAATGTCGTAATTTTTTACATGTGCATAGATAAAATGATGTAGTTCATATCCAATGATTTTATTTTGAATTTTAAGATTCAAATTTTGAGATATTAAAGTTTTTGAAAATGGAGGCACAAAAAATGGAAGCATTTGAACCATCTTCTTTTAATATATATTATGAAAATTTTATGTTATTCACCATTACAATTAGATAAATATTACAAATTTTAATAATTTTTATATTATTTTAATAAATATCTGATCTGATCCGTATCTGTATCCATCTGATATCAGTTCTGTATCCAAAAAATAAAATAAAAGAAGAATATGGATATAAGTTTACCAATGTTCGCTCCGTATTCACCCCTATAATCAGTTGACTATACATCTATATCATACCTATAAGAAATTAAAATAGCATTGTAGCACAACCTACACGAACAATGCAATTGTATATTTATGATTTTTATTTTGAGAAAATGCATTTTAAATAATTAATCCAAACAGTGTCCAAAAATAAATCAAAGTGTCTAAAAAAAAGTTCTTTTTAGTTAAGGGAGGTCTAAAAAAACCCTTATAACGTTGAATGCTAACGACTAGTGTTGTAAAAAAGGTTGTTTAGGCTGATTAAACTGTCTATTAGTCGTTAGTGGCGATCAAACTATTATGTATTTTTCTTATTATCGACTTATTATTTTTTTATTATAGCTGATTATTTTTAATTATTTTCAATTAATCGCTTAACATTATTCTGTCCGGCCGACGAGCACATAAAGTTATTTACCATTTTTTTTTAAGAAAGTGGGATATCCCACCGATTTTATTAGAAACCATAATCAGTTTTGGCTAAAACAAATTCCAAATAGCTGGAATTCTATCAGTATTATTAAAAATATAGAATCAGTTCATCTAATTACCTAATTCTAAAGACCCTTCAATCAAACTATGCACCACCCACACTGGAACAGTGCACTAGCAGCTAATAATCCAACAAAAGCTAACAAGAATATATATCCAAACTTAAAAAGCAGCAAGTAAAGACATCTATGTAAGGTAGATCCAGCAAGCATGACAATTACATAAAAGGCATGTCAAAGAACTACTCATCCAGTAGGTTTTGGTCTTTATCAAGTAAATTAGGGGTGCAAGCGGGTCGGATATTATCCGACCATATCCATATTTATATCCAAAAATTAGATACGGATATCTGATATCTGAATATTCGTGCTAATACGGATATCATTTTATATTTTAATTATCTGTATTCAAATAATAGGTATATACCATATAGTTTATCATAAATTATGAATATATATATATATATATATATATATGAGGAGGGTTGCCTCATTTTTTTCATACCTCATCATACCTCATATTTTATATTTTCCTTTTCAAAGTCCAAATTGTCAATCCGAACCGTTCAACAAAATATTTATACTAAAATGCATGGAGATGAAATTTTATATTTTTTGGAATTTTTTTGCTATTTTTTAAGATAGGTACAAAATCATTGTTTTTTAACCGTTCAAAAAACAGTGATTTTCTACCCATCTTAAAAAATAGTAAAAAATTTCCAAAAATTATAAAATTTCATCCCTAACCATATTTTAATATGGATATCATGTTGAACTGTTCGGATCGACAATTTAGACTTTGAATAGGAAGAAAATGAAGATATAAAATATGAGGTATGATGAAGCATTGGAACCCTCCTCTCTCTCTCTATATATATAGAGAGAGAGACAGAAAGAGAGAATGGCTAAGCTCAAATCGTTTGTTCATGGACTCAGGAACAAATGACTCGGTTATCTAGTTTTTGAAGTTCAAACGACCAATCCAAACCGTTAGATATTTAATCTATATTAAAATGTACTTGGAGCCAAAAATTTATATTTTTTGAAATTTTTTTTACCATTTATTAAGATGGTTTGAAAATTGCTGTTTTTATTAAAATTCTGCACCATAAAAAAACAGCGACTTTCAAACCATCTTAATAAATAGTAAAAAAATTCTAAAAAAATATAAAATTTTGTCTCTAAGCATATTTTAATATAGATTAAACATCTAATGGTTTGGATCGGCCGTTTGAACTTCAAAAATCAGAGAACTGAGTTGTTTATTCCTGAGTTCAGGAACAAACGATTTGAGCTTAGCCAACCTCTATATATATATATATATATATATATGGGATGGGCTACGCTACTCCATGGAGTAAAACGTGTTTGTACTCCACGCTGTATTTTCATTTTGAAAATCCAAACGACCGATCCGAACGTTCGATGTGATCTCCATATTGAAATATGCTTGGAGACCAAATTTTACATTTTTTTGAATTTTTTTACTATTTATTAAGCATTTTTCAAAATTTCTGTTTTGCTGTGAATAGTAAAAAACAGTAAAATTTTCTAGACCATCGGATCAGCAATTTCAAAAATACTTAATAAATAGTAAAAAAATTAAAAAATATATAAAATTTGGTCTCCAAGCATATTTCATTATGGAGATCACATCTAACGGTTCGGATCGGTCGTTTGGATTTTCGAAATAAAAATATGACGACGTGGAGCACTAACTCATTTTACTCTATAGAGTAGTGTACCCATCCCATATATATATATATATATATATAGAGAGAGAGAGAGATAGGCTATGGTGCATTGCAATGCATGGAGGGGTTTGTGCATTGAACCATAAATCTAAAATTCAAAATCCAAATGGTCGATCCAAATCGTTCATCTTGTTTTCCATATTAATATGTGCTTGAAGACCAAATTTTACATTATTATGATTTTTTTTACTATTTATTAAGTAGTTTACAAAATTATTGATCCAATGGTGGCTGCTGATTTTACTGTTTTGTTAAGCCACCGTTGGATCAACAATTTTGTAAAGTACATAATAAATAATAAAAAAATTCAGAAAAATGTAAAATTTGGTCCCCCAAGCACATATTAATATAGAGAACAAGATGAATGATTTGGATCGGTCATTTAGATTTTGAATTTTAGATTTATGGTCCAATGCACAAACCCATCCATGCATTGCAATGCACCATAGCCTATCTCTCTCTCTCTCTCTCTCTCTCTCTCTCTATATATATATATGAGTAAGGCTACCTTACTTTGCGAATTAAACGGGTTGTTTTAATTCACGCTCATATCTCTAGTTTCAAAATTCAAATAGTCGATCCAAACCGTTAGATGTTGAATCTATATTAAAATGTGCTTGGAGACCAAATTTTATATTTTTTGGAATTTTTTTATTATTTATTAAGATGGTTTGAAAATCATTGTTTTGATTAAAATTCTGCACCATTAAAAACAGCGATTTTCAAACCATCTTAATAAATAGTAAAAAAATTCAAAAAAATAACAGTCTGGATCGGTTATTTGGACTTCAAAATCCAAATGGCCGATCCAAACCGTTAATCTTGTTCTCCATATTAATATGTGCTTGGAGACCAAATTTTATATTTTTCTGATTTTTTTTTACTATTTATTAAGTATTTTACAAAATTGTTGATCCAACAGTGGCTTAACAAAACAGTAAAATCAGCAGCCACCGTTGGATCAACAATTTTGTAAAATACTTAATAAATAGTAAAAAAAATCAGAAAAATGTAAAATTTGGTCTCCAAGCACATATTAATATGGAGAACAAGATGAACGGTTTGGATCGGCCATTTGGATTTTGAATTTTAGATTTATGGTCCAATGCACAAACCCCTCCATGCATTGCAATGCACCATAGCCCATCTCTCTCTCTCTCTCTCTCTCTCTCTATATATATATATATATATATGAGTGGGGTTAAAATGCACTCTCATTTTTGTGCTCCAAACGTGCACCCTCCCCTCGTTTTTTCATTTTTAAAATTTAAATAGTTGATTTGAATCTACCAACGTGTTCTACATATTAAAATGTGCTTGGAGACCAAATTTTACATTTTTTGAAAATTGTTTACTATTTTTTCAGAATTTTTGAAAATCATCACTATGCTGAATTTTTTATTATTGTTAAGTTTAATAAAAAATTCTGAAAAAATAGTAAAAAATTTCCAAAAAATGTAAAATTTGGTCTCCAAGCACATTTTAATATGTATAACACGTTAGTAGATTCAAATCAACTATTTTAACTTTAAAAATGAAGAAACGAGGGAAGGGTGCACGTTTGGAGCACAAAAAGGAGGGTGCATTTTAACCCCCCCCTCTCTCTCTCTCTCTCTCTCTATATATATATATATATATAGAGAGAGAGAGAGAGAGAGAGAGAGTTAGGCTGGGGTGCTATGGATAGCATAGTGGCCTCCCGTGCTACGGCTCAATATTCAAGTTTTCAAAATCCAAACGGTCGATCTGAACCGTTCATTATTTAATCCATATTGAAATGTGATTGGAGACCAAATTTTATATTTTTTGGAATTTTTTTGCTATTTATTAAGATGGTTTCAAAATCGCTGTTTTTATTAAAATTCTGCACCACTGGAAAACAGCGGTTTCAAAAATGCTTAATAAATACTAAAAAAATTCCAAAAAATGTAAAATTTGGACTCCAAGTACATTTCAATATGGATTAAACAATGAACGGTTCGGATCGACTGTTTGGATTTTGAAAACTTGAATATTGAGCCGTAGCACGGGAGGCCACTATGCTATCCATAGCACCCCAGCCTAACTCTATATATATATATATATCTATGAAAATCTGATATCCAATATGAATCCGTATGTATTTGTCTATTATCCGAAAATGAAAAGCGGATAAGGATATGGTTTTACCACTATCTGATCTGTTTGCACCCCTAAAGTAAATGAGTTATGCTCGGCTCCCATTGCCCGTACTCCTCCTCTGCCTCTTCCCCATTCTCCATTACCTCCATAATCACTAGATCCTGATAAGACAGATCCACAATATTCAAAGGCATTAATAAAGAAATTGACTATCTCCCATGGTCTTACATCAAAATGAGGCTAGTGAGATAATCCGAGCACCTACTAACTGAACAAAGGCACATGATTGTTTTGAAAACAAAGTTATTTACCATATATACAATATTTTCTTGAGATGGGCTATGGTGCATTGCAATGCATGGAGGGGTTTTTACATTAGGCCATAAATCTAAATTTCAAAATTCAAATGACCGATCCAAACCGTTCATCTTGTTCTCCATATTAATATGTGCTTGGAGACCAAATTTTATATTTTTCTGAATGTTTTTACTATTTATTAAGTATTTTACAAAATTGTGGATTCAACGGTGGCTTAACAAAACAATAAAATCAGCAGCCACCGTTGGATCAACAATTTTGTAAAATACTTAATAAATAGTAAAAAAAATTTAGAAAAATGTAAAATTTGGTCTCCAAGCACATATTAATATGGAGAATAAGATGAACGGTTTGAATCGACCATTTAGATTTTGAATTTCATATTTATGGTCCAATAGACAAATCTTTCCATACATTGCAATGCAACATAGCGGATCTCATATTTTCTTTCAGTATTCTATAAAATATGATAAGCTCTAAATATTAGATAAATCTGTGATTGTATCTATCTTTGCATATTAGATTTGGTAATCGGGCACGACGGATCATATGATTCGGTCAAGTCAAATCAAGTTGAAGTAGGTTTGATATCGAATCATTGTCAGATTTCAGATTATTTCAAAATTTGGTTAGATTTCAGATCAAATTTTATATTTTTTGAAAATTATTTACTATTTTTTTAGATAGATAGAAAATCAGTTGATCTAAAAAATTCTGCACCATTCAGATATTTAATTTTCTACCTATCTAAAAAAATAGTAAAAAATTTCCAAAAAATGTAAAATTTGGTCTTCAAATACATATTAATATAGAGAACAAGATGAATGGTTCGGATCAACCGTTTGGTTTTTGAAAACTCGAATATGGAGCCGTATCACCGTAGGTCTCTATGCAACCCATAGCACCTTAGCCTTAATTATTACCCAAATAATTAAGTAAAACATTCGAAATGCAGCACCTACATTCGGACATGCGAATTTTTTAAAAGAACTCAAAATTTGGATTTGGAGAAGAAAAAAGGTAGAGAAATTTTAGAACGGTTGGTTATTTAAAGCTTGAGAATTCGATTTTTACTTATGATTTCGCACTGTGAAAATTTTCAAAAAAAACTCAAAATTTGGACTATAAAAAAGTACAAGTTAAAAATATACAAAATTTCACACCTTTTGTGAAGGTTTTCAAAAATAAATAAATATACATAATTTATTTAATATTTGTGTAGATTCTGATCAGACAGTTATGATTCAAATTCCAAATTTAAATGTGTACATTAAAAAATAGAAGAAAACAAACAAATAAAAGACCATGTACGCTCTTGGTACACATAAATTGTTTGAACTGAAATTCACTGCAATACGAATTCACATCCTCTCAGGATAACAGACTGATTACAATTGAATCGGATGGTCCAAAATTATTATTTTTAACTTGGTACGAATCTCATAGATCAAATAACACTCTCCCCTCAATCATCCCGAGCAAAAATCGGATGAAATTAAATCTGGGCCGTCCTTTTCAATTGTGTTGAGTCAAGTACCTAGAAGGATACCTAAAATCTTTTTTAAAATACCATAACAAAAAAAAAAAATTCCAAGCCTCATTTTAGGAGAACTGTAGAACCAATCTGTAGTCCCACTTTGTATGTTACAATAACTCAAAACACCACTTGCAGCCTATTAAGTGGGGTTGTAGATTGACTCTGTGATCTTTTCAAAATGAGACCGCAGAGTTATTCTCTGTAATTTGTTAAGTGAAACTATAGATTGACTCTGCAGTGCTTTCAAAATGGGGTTGCAGATTGAGCCTGCTGTCCCATTAAAGATGATTTTTTTTCAAAACGCAGGTGGGTTTTTTTTTATTATTATTGTTTATATATAAAAAAATTCGGGAAGGATACGGATCCCTGCAATACCTGAACGTGTAGTATGAGATTTGAATCGTCCGTTTTAATCTCCTTTAAACGGGCCTCTCTTTTGATGTCAGATTTCAGCATCTTGCGACACGTCAGCAAATTGTGCAGCAGCGGATAGAGAGGTTTTAATCTCTCTCTTTTCCTTATTTTTGGGGACCTCTTTTCTCCTTCAGCTCTGTAACCTGAATGATAGTTGTTTTGGTGTCTATGATACACATGTCTCTCTCTATCTCTCTGTGTCTCTCTTTCCTGCACAAAAATCGAAGAATCACCTCGGGAAACGTGTCAGAGAGAGAAACTCAAGTGTCTAGGGAATGGAGAGACAGATGCTTTATTTTTTATCTTCCAATCATGGATGAAGAAGAGCGAAGCAACCACAGGAGATGCTCTCATTCTTGCATGAGGTTGCCAACTTGGCGATGCAAATGCAAATCCTTTTTCGCCACCAGATGGCCAGCCAGTCAAAACAAACCAGAAAAATCCAGCGCAGGTGACAGCAGGAGAAATTTTTAAATTCCGTACAAAGAAAAATGGCTTAATATATATCATTTATATAATTATTATTTTTTAATTACATAGTTAAAATGTAAATTTTAATATTATAAACATGATCCATATGAGATGAAGTTTAAGTAGTGCACCATTAATGATTCTTAATTATTACACGATGTATGAACCCAGCAACCTACCAACCAAATTTCCTTTTTATTTATAATCTTATTTAACAAAAAATTTGTTATTGCCATTATACCTATATCCCTCCCATTTAATATATGTAAGTAAAGAAGTTACAAATAATGTCCTGCGTGTCAAATAGTTTGAACTGAAATTAATAATTAATTTATAAAATTAAATATGGATTAAATCATATTAGACTGCGTGAATAGGTGTGACCAATTGGTGCATCTGATAGTGCGATTGAACATGTGCATGTGATTATATATATATATATATATATATATATATATATATATATATATCAGCAGTTCAAATTTTCAGAATCAGATATTCTGAACATGTATATTAATTTCCACAAAACCGAGAGAGCAAGAAGAGAGAATTGTATGTTCGGTGCTAACACACAGACTAATAGTTGTTTGAATACCTGTAGAGACGTGGTTACAATTACTGCGTACATCTAACACACAAGTGAAGCAAATGAAGATTGCGACTCGCTATGTGAAGAGTCTCCATTTATTGCGCTGCTAATGGTAACATGGAAAGTGATAGATATCACAATTGTTTCTAAGGGAAAGCCATCGAATATCTTATCTATCTTGAATATAAATTGATTAAATTGTAATTGAATACTCTTATACCTTGCTCGAAACCTTACATAAGTGAGTTATAATTGCCAATAATTTGAAAATTTATTTTTTAATAGTCAAAAGTAATTCATTCCATTTATGTAGTTATTAGGAAAGTGATCGAGGGACTAAAATTGTCGACCAATGAATAAGTTTGAACAATGTTTTTGTGAGAGCCATTATATTGATTCTTTAAAAAAAAAAATCATTCATTTGAATAAAAAAAAGTTGGAGATGAAAATGAGGGATCCATATATACCATTAAATAGTCATTTCAAAATAAGTTATATTAATTATGCGTTTCTTGATAGGATAATAATTTAGAAATGATAGTTAAAAATCATTGTGTGCATAGTTACTTCTAAAATTAAATAAGAGGATAAAAAAATAAAGCAACTATTTTTATATATTATAGCTTTATGTTTGACTTAGAAAAAGATAAAAATATAATTTCTTTTACTGCCGAAATATATATATATGTGTGTGTGTGTGTGCGCGCTGGCTAAGATCAAAGTGGTAGTTCCTGAGCTTTGGTGCTACTAATTTATTTTTTAATTTTTAAAGTTCAAAATGTCGATCTGAACTGTTCAAGTTGATCTATATATTAAAATGTGCTTGGAGACCAAATTTTACATTTTTCTGAGTTTTTTTACTATTTATTAAGCCACTTTGAAAATCGTTGATCCAACGGTGGGTTAACAAAATAGTAAAATAAGAAGCCATCGCTGGATCAACAATTTTCAAAGTGGCTTAATAAATAGGAAAAAAATTCAGAAAAATATAAAATTTGGTCTCCAAGCAAATTTTAATATAGAGATCAACTTGAACGATTCGCATCGACGTTTTGAACTTTGAAAATTGAAAAACGAATTGATAGTACCAAAGCTCAGGAACTACCACTTTGATCTTAGCCAACCTCTATATATATATATATAGGGCACAGCTAAATTGCTGTCGGCAGCATTTCAGCCGGAGGTGCTGCCGGGGCTTTTTTTATTTTTTGATGTCCAAACAACAAATGTAAACCGTTAGATGTTTAATCTATATTATAATCTACTTGGAGACCAAATTTTACATTTTTTGGAATTTTTGTACTATTTATTAAGCTGGTTTGAAAACCGCTGATTTCAATGCTGTAGAAATTTACTGAAATTAGTGGTTTTCAAACCAGCTTAATAAATAGTAAAAAAATTCCAAAAAATATAAAATTTGGTCTCCAAGTAGATTATAATATAGATTAAACATCTAATGATTTGGATTTGTTGTTTGAACATCACAATTTATGATATTGCCCTGGCAGCACCTCTGCTGAACTGCTGCCGGCAGCAATTTAGCCGTGCCCTATATATATAGAGAGAGAGAGAGATAGGCTATGGTTTATTGCAATGCATGAAGGGGTTTGTGCATTGGAACATAAATCTAAAATTCAAAATCCAAATGGCTGATCCAAATCGTTCATCTTGTTCTCCATATTAATATGTGCTTGGAGACCAAATTTTACATTTTTCTGAATTTTTTTACTATTTATTAAGTATTTTATAAAATTGTTGATCCAACGATGGCTGCTGATTTTACTGTTTTGTTAAGCCACTATTGGATTAACAATTTTGTAAAATACTTAATAAATAGTAAAAAAATTCAGAAAAATGTAAAATTTGATCTCCAAGCACATATTAATATGGAGAACAAGATGAACGGTTTGGATCGGTCATTTGGATTTTGAATTTTAGATTTATGGTCCAATACACAAACCCATCCATACATTGCAATGCACCATAGCCCATCTCTCTCTCTCTCTCTCTCTATATATATATATATATATAGAGAGAGAGAGAGAGAGGGAGAGAGGCTAATATGCTTTCGGCAACACTTCGGCCGAAGTGCTGCCACCCCATTTTTGATTTTTCAAAATCCAAACAGTCGATCCGAACCGTTCATCTTGTTCTCCATATTAATATCTACTTGAAGAACAAATTTTACATTTTTTGGAATTTTTTTGCTATTTATTAAGCCAATTTGAAAATCGTTGATCCAACGATGAACCCCTGATTTTACTGTTTGGCAAGCCACCGTTGGATCAGCAATTTTCAAAGTGGCTTAATAAATAGCAAACAAATTTCAAAAAATGTAAAATTTGGTCTCCAAGCAGATATTAATATGGAGAACAACATGAACAGTTCGGATAGACTGTTTGAATTTTGAAAAATTGAAAATGGAGTGGCAGCACTTCGGCCGAAGTGCTGCCGAAAGCATATTAGCCTGTCTCTCTCTCTCTCTCTCTATATATATATATATATATATGAGTAAGGCTACACTACTTCGCGAATTAAACAGGCTACTTTAATTCGCGCTCATATCTCTAGCATAGCCTTATATATATATATATATATATATATATATATATGAGGAGGGTTCCAATGCCTCATGTCTTTCATACCTCATATTTATATCTTTGTTTTTAAAGTCTAAATTGTTGATCCGAACCGTTCAACATATTATCCATACTAAAATATGGTTGGAGATGAAATTTTATAATTTTTGAAATTTTTTTACTATTTTTTAAGATGTGTAGAAAAATCATTGTTTTTTTAAATGTACAGAAACAGTAATTTTGTACTTATCTTAAAAAATAGTAAAAAAATTTCAAAAATTATAAAATTTTATTCTCAGACATATTTAGTATAAATATTATGTTGAGTGATTTAAATTAATAATTTAGACTCTAAAAATAAAAATATAAAATATAAGATATAATGAGATAAAAAAAAATATAATATATTGAAACTCTTCTCTCTGTATTTTTAATCTACCACAGCGATTGTACCGACTTAATTTTATTTTTTTCTCAAACAAACAGTTACCAATTTTTGGACCCTTATGGGGTGACATGAATCATTGCATGCAACTAAAAAGTACATATTGGTTTGTGGTCTCTGTTGTCATTCCCGCACTGTCCCATGTGCTATTCTCTCTCTCTCACTATCTTCTCCTTCAGCAAAATTTACGTAGTGGCCCATGTTTTTGTGTAAATTTAGAAATCCACCTGGCATATACCAGCTTTATTTTTGGCTCCGTGCGGATACTCAAATGATATCTTGTATCGGGTGTCTCACCATTGTCAAAGACATGGGTCGCATTCTCTTTGACAGCATCTTTAATCTAACAGGGAATCAAATCTGCTGCTATTTTTTTTTTATAAACGGTAACCTGCTATTTTTATTTTTCTGAATCTAACCGTTCAAATTTTTTAGAAACGAATCTCAAAGTAATTTTTTTCAGAACTTTTTTATACATGCATCTCAAAACAATTCAATGACTGAATTTAAAAAAATAGAAATAACAGAAACATTGTTCATGCACAAAAATAACAATAGATTTTGATCCATCTAATAGTGGTGTTCAAATATCTAATGTCAATATATATATGATGACAGCAAGTTACCTTAGTTTAAATCTGAACCATTAAATGTACTGATATTGAAGATTGAGGTTATTAATTTCTAACTTTCTACATATATTTTTGTGTCCTTAAACAACTGAACATCATAATTTAAATCTTTCACCTACATATTAAAATAACTGAACATCGATTCCTTAACGTTCCTTAAAATCTTAATTTTTCACTCTTGATCTCTTGTTGTTGAACAGTTCCCCTGAATGATCTGACGGCCAAGAAAGAAGAAAGGTCTGGTATATATATATAGGGTGAACAAAATGTTTATCTTTGGGCAGAACGTGTAGCAACTATGCATCTGCTGGCAGCTAAAAAATATATAAATGAAATCGTAGCCATTCAATGAATCGGACGGCTGACACAAGGAGTATGGCACATTGCTGCCATTATAATAATGACAGCGGATGTGAACTCACTCGAGAGATAAAAGGGTAAGGCCGTAAGGGAGATCTGAACAGAGAGAGAGAGAGAGAGAGAGAGTGATGTTTTCCAGTGGCGTTGTAATATGTGGCCAAAAAGATAGTCTAGCTACAATCTACATTATCTGCATTGATGAATCGATTATATGATAATAATTGTAGAGTCTATTGTATCTAATTTAATTTAGTCTTCTCATGAAATTACACATAAAATCCGAACTCTATGTCTACAAAAATCAATCAATATGAGTTTGTATATATAGGTATCTCATTTATTTGATTAAATAAATGTCAGCCAGATATTTGTACTTGTAATATAACTAAGCCATCCTATATGTATGCAACAATCCATCTCCACTGTACGGAGTCTACGTAGATATATATGTATATACGCTAGCTAGATATATAGCCCATCAAAACAAAAGTAGATCTTGGTTGGATAGGTTCTATTTCTTATTTTTCTCCTTTCATTATTTTAATTTGTATATGAAAAAGGTCTCCACCTTTCCCTGCCTCCTCAGTCCTCACGTGTAACCTTCTCCTCTACACCATTTCAACGTCTCTCCAATCCAGACCCCCCTCCCCAACACCTTTTTTTCTCTCTAAAGTGGGCTTTTGGTGCCAATTGTTTGTAGTATTATCTTTTCTTCTCTCAAACCTAATGCACCCAACACCTTAATTCCAAATGTGAGATTTCTTGAGAGAGATGTAGAAAGTGCATCAATAACCTCTGAATATTCAGTTAAGACACAAGAGAAAAATCTAAAAAGCCATGACACTAGAAACACTAGCCTCAAATGACCTCCCAACATTCCTCATATATGATACCATCAATGCCACACAAGCACTTCAAAATAACTACCCCACCACCTCCAATGCAAGCATATTGCTCAACAGTGCTGACCTGGAAGCCGGCAAGGTTAGCCTGCTTTGCGCCCCGCCAACCAACACGATACTGGCGGGTAGCACCGCAACCGCTACAACACAGGCGGCAGTTCAGAGCAGAAGGAAGAAGAGGCGAAGAGCGAGGACTTGCAAAAATAAGGAGGATGCCGAGAGTCAGAGGATGACGCACATTGCCGTTGAAAGGAATCGTCGGCGCCAGATGAACGAGTATTTGGCTGTACTGCGGTCGCTCATGCCAGATTCGTACATCCAAAGAGTATTTACTATTTCATCTTTTATCTTTCACATTTTGTCTTCTGATGATAATTTTTTTTTCTTTATATGTGCAATTGTGCATATATTTTGTATTTAGTTAAAGTACAAAATATATCCACAATTGTTACAAATTTGCAGTACTAATTATTTTAAGCAGCATTGTTTGCTTAGGGCTAGCTGGTTATTACCAACCGAAAATATATACTTCAAAATAAATTTGTTACAAAAAGTTCATAAATGATTACAATGTAGAGATGAAAGAAGGGGAAAAAATTAGATAAAACTAATTAAAGGTATGAAACACAATTAAAAGTTAAAAAACACATATAAGCTACACAACTGAAGTTAACATAACAATTTGGTCTTGCTTAAAATTTTAAGCAGCATTGTTGTATTTTCTCAAAAAAATTACAACTTTTAATTTGGACATGTTTCATAGCAATTATGTGCCCTTGTTAGTAAGATTCAATTCTTTTTTGTTTTTGTTTTTTGTGTTGGCTGTTGATAGAAAAAAATCATTCATGTCTAAAGGCACCCTCATACATTTTTTAAATTCTCTCCTTGTCTCTGTCATGTTAGTTTCCAAAAAACATACATAGCAGTTCATAGAGGGAATCTTTCCTATACAAGAAAAGTTAGGTTGTCACAAGTTCTTTATGAATAGTATTATTCTCTAACTACAGGACCCCTTGTTTATGTCATTCTTTATCAATATTTTTTTTATATTAATAGCTTTAGCTTTTATCTCAAGTATATTCAATAAATATATGCAAACCTAAACTGAAAAGCTGATGACATTATCCACATTTATTGAAGTGCAATTAATGCGCTCTCCAATCATTACCTCATTAATACCAAGTACTTGTTCATTATTCCTTAATTTAGTAAACAATTAATATAAATTGTCCAATTAATATTTTATGATTTTCCATCTGAAGGGTGACCAAGCTTCAATTGTTGGTGGAGCTATTGATTTTGTGAAGGAGTTGGAGCAACTTCTCCAATCTCTAGAAGCTCAAAAGAGAGCACTTGTGCAAGAACAGAAAGGCGCCAATCCTACCGTCGATTCCACCAGCAACGCAACCAAGTTTGACATCGAGTCTCCCCCATTTTCACAGTTCTTCTCCTATCCGCAATACATATGGTGTCACGCGCCAAGAGATTGCCCGGTCCCAGCCGAGCACCAACAGTCTGTTGTTGCTGATATAGAGGTAACTCTAATTGAAACGCATGCAAATATTCGAATAATGTCGCCCCGTCGACCCGGGCAGCTATTAAAAATGGTGGCAGGGCTACAGACGCTGCGGCTCACTATTTTGCACCTCAATGTGACAGCAATGGATGCAATGGTGCTCTACTCGCTTAGCGTTAAGGTACGGAACTCTTGTTGGTGCTTTGTGTTTTAATTTTGTTCTTTTTTACTATTTATAAGGTAATTATTGCGGACAATTAATGTTTGGAACAATCTAAAAAGGTATTCTCAATTATTTCAAGGAGCCCACATAATAGTTATGTCGACTACCTTTTACAAAATCGCCTGTTGTTCAATTTAGATTGTAGCTAGCTAGGCTAAGTGGATTTTTTCTTGGTTGTGGTTTAAATTAATTGTTATAAGAGACCTGTTTAATTAGCTGAAAAATGTCAACTTAATTCCCTCCAACTAGCTAGTATCGATATCTCATAATAATAATAATAATAATAATAATAATAATAATAATAATAATAATAATAATAATAATAATAATAATAATAATAATAATAATAATAATAATAATAATAATAATAATAATAATAATAATAATAATAATAATAATAATAATAATAATAATAATAATAATAATAATAATAATAATAATAATAATAATAATAATAATAATAATAATAATAATAATAATAATAATAATAATAATAATAAATAATTATAATCATCATCATCATAATAACAACAACAAAAATAATAGTAATAACAATATATAACAATAAGAAGAAGAAACACAAATATGAACCAATATAATAAAAAATGCAGCAACAATTAATAATAACAAAAACAAACTATAGCTGGCGGCCAATAAACCAGAATTTAATGATTCTTTTAAACGAACAATGTTGGGGGTTCAATAAACAAGGATTTGTGGTGCCTAATAGTGATTTAGTACATTTTTTTTTTCTTTCCTTATACTCATACTGTTAAGATGATTTTTTAACATGAAGTGAATATATATAAATATATTATTTTAATAAGGACAGCTTAATAAACCGTATTCATAACCAGGGGCAGATTTAGTATGATTAAATGGGTCAATTGACCCCATTAATTTATTTTCAAAATTTTATTGTTTATATATAATTTTTTATATATTTTAAGTAAATGCTATGAATATTGTAATATTGATTCTCATTCACAGTATAAATTTTTTTATAATTGATTTCCATTGCAGTATTTGACACTCATAACTTAAAAAACAAAAAAAAAATTGGATATCAAGTTTCTCTATTGCTGATGTGTCGTTTCATTTGGGAGGGGCCAATAATTTACGTGCACTAAGTCACATGATGATTTGGAAACCAATCCACGATGAAATCATTGTATTTTCGTGTCTGCAGACCTGTCAGAAATTCCCCGTTTGCGCAACTTTTTGCCTTTGTTTCTGATATTTGGGTTTTCAATGTACATTTACTTTAATGAAACTGTACTTATTGGGACCAATGCAAATCCCTTTTATTAGGGATCTAAATCTGCTGCTATTCCCGTGCATAAATAATAACTCTGTTATTTCTGTGCATGAATAATAACTCTACTATTTTTGTTTTTTCAAATTCAGTCTATCAAATTGTCTGGAGATGTACTTGTGCACAGAAAAGTTTTTGAAAAAAAATTATTTTGAGATTCGTTTTTGAAAAAAATTGAATGGTTGAATTCAAAAAAGTAAAAATAACAGAGTTACTGTTTACAAAAAAAGAATAGCAGTGGATTTGAATTCTCTATAGTTGATCTTCCTTCTATGATTTTTTTTTTTTGAAGAATCTTATAGCGTAGATGATGTTTACATGAATATAGATTTTAAGAAAGCAATTTTTGCTTCCTACACCACACGAATCATAGACAATGTTATTTTTGCTTTTATAGTTTGTGCTTTGCATGAAGCCAAAACTGATTTGTTAATATCTTTAAGATGTAAGCTAGCCAGCAATGAATCATTCAATATGTTGTCTTGTAAGATGAACTTAAGTCTTGCTTCCCATCATTTCTTTCAATTTCTTTCTGTCTCTCTATCATTCAAGATTTCTGAATTGAAGGAAATTTGTACGGTACAAGGGGATCAATCAATAGTAGTGGTCTTATTAGTGTTACTTTTGACCATGCTGAGAAAGAGACTTCTGATGGTGATGCCATTCCTTTTTCCTTTTTGGGTCAACATATATATATTTCTATGTTTAATTTGAACATCTTTCCTAATTATACTTTTCGGATAAAATTAATTATTGTAATCTGTACTTTACAAACTTTTTGCTTTCAGACATTATAGAGAGTCAAATTTTTGTGTCATAAATCATAATAAATATTATATACATGGTGAAAACAAGTACATTTTGGTGATGAACTATTCGGATCATGTTGAACAGTTCGAATCATAATAAATATTATATACATAGCGAAAACAAGTGCAAAAGTTATAGAATATGTAGAATTTAGTTTGCAAGTACATATTTATATAGAGATCATGTTGAACAGTTCGGATAGATTGTTAAGATTTGGAAAACTAAAATATTGAGCCATTGCACGGAGACCCTCTATGCTACGCGTACCATATTAGCATTTTTCTATATATATATATATATATAGAGAGAGAGAGAGAGAGAGAGAGAGAGAGAGAGAGGCTAATATGCTTTCGGTAGCATATGGGCCGAAATACACAGTCCAAATTTGAAATTTCAAAATCCAAACAATCGATCCGAACCGTTCATCTTATTCTCCATATTAATATGTGTTTGGAAACCAAATTTTACATTTTTATGAATTTTTTTGCTATTTATTAAGCCACTTTGAAAATTGCTAATCCAACGGTTTTACTGTTTTGTGCAGTCACCGTTGGATCAACAATTTTGTAAAATACTTAATAAATAGCAAAAAAAATTTAGAAAAATGTAAAATTTGGCATCCAAGCACATATTAATATGGAGAACAAGATGAACGGTCCCGATCGACTTTTTGAATTTTAAAATTTCAAATTTGGACCGTGTATATTTCGGCCCATATGCTACCGAAAGCATATTAGCCTATCTCTCTCTCTCTCTCTCTCTCTCTCTCTATATATATATATATATATATATATATATATATATTTATATTTTGGACATCTTTAATATTTATATTTTTCGGATAAAATTAATTATTGTAATCTTTACTTTACAAAATTTTTGCTTTCAGGCATTATAGAGGAGTCCGCATCCTCTGCATTAACTCAAAAGATTCTTTTTTATTACTGCAGAGGATACGAACTCATTATAGAGAGTCAAATTTTTGTATCATAAATCATAATAAATATTATATACATGGTGAATAAATTGGATCTCAAACAAAATAAGTACATTTTGGTGATGAGTAACAAATGCTTTATTTGACATAGTAAAAACAATTGTCTGGGAATCTTTTTGCATTGTCTTTCATTGTTGCACTGATATCTAACAGAGCCAAGACAAAGGACATATGCTCCTCTGCTCTTTGATTTATAAAAAGCTTTAACTTGACACTAACTATTGGTTGTATTAAAAAAAATATTAGAAATGGACAATAACTGGTCTGATTTACACCAAATGGAATCTAGACTACCACAAAGAACTCAAAGCTAACTGCTGGCCTCCACTTGGAGAAGATTCTCTTTCTTTTCTTTTTCATATTGTTCCAATGTTCCTTGACCAACTTTTTATTTATTTATTTCTTCCTTCCTTTAAATACTTCTCTCAGAATGAAATGTAGTTCTACTGAATTAATGTATGCAACTTGCCAAACAACAGGAAGAAGAAACAAAAAAAAAAAAAAAAAAAACTGTCAGTAATGGTGATTGGTCAAAGAGAGCATCAATTGCTCCATAATTAATCTACACTATTTAGAGCACTATTATGTATCTTCTGATTGGTCAAAGACAGAATCAATTGCTCCATAATCTACACTATTTAGAGCACTATCATGTATCTTCTACAATAGTATTAATATTCCCTACAAGGCTTTGATTGTTTAAATCTAAAATTGTGTACTTTTAGGTGGAGGAAGGATGCAATCTGACAACAGTAGATGATATAGCAGCTGCTGTACACCATATTTTGACTCTAATCCAAGCGGAAATGGTGGCTATGAACCCATAATAACCTCAGCTTTTAATCATTTAATTTTATTATATCTTTTTAAAAAAAAATTTATTAATTTCCTAAGTTTTCGCACAATATGCAGTACTACTAGGAATTTAGGTTTCCCCGATTAGTAAGATAAGTGGGTCCCTTTTTAACTTGTAGAAGTGGCCCAGTTCTCTGTAACCCAATAAGATCGTTTGTAGACTTCACTAGAAAATTATATATGTGGGTTGTGTGTTTCAATATTTACTTTTTAGGGTGGCTATTGTAGAAATAAATCTGTCGCGATCCAAAGTCCAGGAAATGGTAACTCTGAAATTCCTTCTTTTTTTGAATTCAACTGTCCAATTTTTCTGTGCACGTATATCAAAAGCTATTTTTCTATGCACACATTTCAAAACAATTTGACAGCTAAATTCGAAAAAGCAGAAATTTCTTGATATTGTTCACAAGTGAAGGATCGCAGTAGATTTGGATCCGGTTATGGTAATATGCATATGTATTGACTCGTACTGGGGATTCATATCTCTATTCATACAATAAAAAAAAAATCTCTATTTATATAGTTTAAACAGTCGATCTGAATTGCTAAACATGAGCTCCATATCAAATGTACTTCGAAACCAAATTTTGTAATTCACTACTTTTAGATAGTAATATTGGGGTAGAACTAGGGTGCTCCTAAGTTTTACCAATTCTCTTTGTGAACTCAACTCAAAAATTTATTGAATTGACTTCAAATAATAAATCTAAACTATTGATACACGTCTACCTTAAAAGTGATGCATCTACATGCAACAAAATTGAACTTTCGAATTAATTTAGCATAAAGTCAAGTGGTCAATAATATATGAATTTCACCAGTTCGAATTCATCATTTGAAGTCAATCTGATAGATTTTAGAATTGAGTTCACAAAAAGAATTGGTGAACTTAGGATCATCCTAGTTCTACTCTTAATACTGAGGTTCTTGGCAGAAGATGTAATTTGTATGGCATCATGTATCTGATGTTGTTCTCCATAGTAGTAGGATTATCTTTTTTGGTGCCAATATCTTAATTAAAACCAACCGATCAGATTAACCCGCCTATATCATTCAGGAGGTGTTAATGTGTATGAGTCTATCGACTGTTGTTAGCTAAGATTAGTTGAATTTAGATGGTTTAAATTAAAGATGTTATGTAAATGCAAAGAACATTGGACAGCGTAACAAAACCATCAGTTGAAGGAAATCAGCGGCAACAGCGCACCAAAACGTACAATCAGCATCGACTGATTGGAAAATTTCAGATGGAAACCAGACAAGTGCTGCATGAGGAGATTCACATGCAGTGCATCAAGCACTGTTCAATGAACTGTGAATCCACTGTGGAACCAAACATTTCCAATTTATCACAACTAATGAGGGAGCCACTTTTACTCTTTTTTTTTTAAATTAAAGTGGCATATACCACCGATTTCATATTGAAAACAAACTTGATACCAAAAAAGATACCAAAATCAAACACCAAGTATTGCATCTGTTCTTACAACCATAACAACAAAATATTAACAAAGCATAAAAGAAATGCCACTGACAAGTATATATGACAAAATTTTGCATAAAAGACCCCACAAAAGCCCTAATCATGCTAGCTCAACAATTTCATCCCAGTTCACCATATCCTCTTCATCCATTCTCCAAACATTGGAGATAGAGGATTGCCACCTTCAGAACCCTGCAGTTTCTCTGAACTATCCACTTAGGCAATAGATAGTAGAAGACTAGAAGGTCCACTACTTGAGCTAATTATAGACTTCTTTCATCTTTCTCTGAATTTGATCTGGGAGATCCTTAACATTAAAAGGGAGCATTAGACATAATTAAAAAATAAATTATCTAATCTAGATTGACACCAAAAACTAGTCAATAAAATAATTCTTGCACCACTAGATTTAATAGATAGGGGCCTAAGGGGGTAGCATCATTAAAACAAATTCTATTTCTTTCCAATCAAATGGTCCACAAGATAGATCCTCTTAACAGCTCAACTAATTCATGATTTGCCTAATTTGCTTCTTAAATTGGAAAGAAATTCTCAAGAAATCAAAGAAAAGAAAAAAAAATAGATGATCCATTACCAGTTCCCTAATGGCCTTGTGTTGCAATCTTCTCAAGAGAGGATTTGTAGGATCACCATATAATATATTCAGGCTCTTTCGTTTATACTTGTATTGCACTGAAGATCAATATATTCTGATAGAACCATGCCTCCTACACCAGCTCCATGCCTCCATCTATGAAATTTACTGGGCCTACAATTAAATTAGAGCCCAATTATATGATCTTAGTACACTGGGATAAATTGGGCCCGTAAAGCCCGTAAATTAGAGCCCAACTATATGATCTTAGTACACTGGGATTAAATTTGGGACGAATCTTGTGCAGCCCAATATTCGGTAAGACATATAAAATTAAGATTTATTTATTTATTTATTATTATCTCGATTTATCGTTTATCGAGTAAGGATAGTGAGAATTTTTTTTGTTAGCTTATCAAATAAGAATACGAATACAATGTATTGCATATTAATTACTCGATTTTTTTAAAGAATACTTTATAAAGTAATTGTTATATAAAAATCATATATGCTAATTTTTATGCATTCATTTAACTATATAAAATATTATTACTATTTTATCATGTGATTGATTTGTATATAATATTTTGTACATTTTTAGTTAGTAATTTGTGTCAGCGTTGAATTACATAACATTTTATATTATTATATGTATTTGAGAATAATGCGACCACTAATTATATTAAATTATAGGACTTATTAATTTATTTCGAAATTAATATTAATAGGTACTGATTAAGGGTAAGATACGATATAAGTTCAATACTATATCGGCAAAGATATGATATAATTGACTGCTTCAAACAATAACAAAAGAAAATTTTTCGTCGAATTGTGTCTGATTGACAAAATTATGTCGGAAGTGAAAGTTTTAATCTTGTATCACTATAATTAATATAATTGATTTTCTTCTCAATTTAGAGTCTAACAGATAGAAATAAATTCTGTTGCAAATATTTTTAAAAAAAATAACACAAATGCTCAACCATATATTTTACCTATATGATTTTCATATAAGGTTTTTTGTCACAATCCTACAACAGCCATCAAATTTTCTCTTAACCTTATAAATTTTAATCAACTAAATAAGAAATAAGACGAAAAAAAAAATTATTTATTTTTCCTCATTAATCAGCTAAAAACGAAGAAATTAATTACATTCATTTTCTTTTCTATTCCATTCCATTTCCTTATATTTTTTACCACCCTTTCCTTTCTTTAACACTATCCAAACAGAATGTAGAGCATCTACATCCCTGAAACTCTTGGAATTTCTAATTTGATATGGCAATTTTTAAACCAGCTTCAGAGATGCAGATGGGTTTCTTATTTAGCGACTTTGTTCCAAAGTTTCTTAATAAGAAATTGTCTATAAACTCTGACGTGGCCAAATAATTTGTTGAAATTCTTTTTCATGTAATTTATTTGCTGATGTAGCAATTAAGAAATTCTAAATTTTAGTTTTAGAGATGTGAGGGTTTAGAAACTTTTAGAGACAAAATTTTTAAAAATTAGTTAACAGTTATTTAGAAACTCTAAGAATTTTATGAATGTAAATGCTCAAGGCTCCTACTTCTGAGGGAATTAATTTATTTTGTTTAATCGTTAGTAGATTCCCCTAATCTCGTTATCTCATGCTACAAAATATTTGCGATCCGACAAATATTGTATGCATCTGTTCGGTGACTTGTATATTGCCACAAAGTTTACCTAAACGAAAGCACGGCCCGACCCTACCTAAAACGAACTTGTAAATTGGGAATAAAAGATTCTGTACGAAGTTGTAAATTTAAATTTGAATTAAAATTTTATTTTATTTTATGATGTATTTTTATGTGAGAGAACGCATGTTTAATTCACGAAAATAATATTTTAAAAATATAGAGTGTACTGAATTCTTTAATAAAAAAATATATTATGTTTTATGTGCATCTATTTAATAAATTTTTCAGGAACATATGTCAAACCGTGTTCTCAACTCATTATTTTAGTACAGTCAAAATAATTATAATATTCATCCAAAGGAAATTAAATAGGGGTGTAAACAACTCGTTATTTTAGCACTATCAAAATAATCATAATATTCATCCAAAGAAAATTAATTAGGAGTGTAAACAGAGCTGGATTATCCGATAGATATCCGCTTTGAATCTATTTATTATACTCATTATTTTAGTACAATCAAAATAATCATAATATTCATTCAAAGGAAATTAAATAGGTGTATAAATAACTCCTTATTTTAGCACTTTCAAAATAATCATAATATTCATTCAAAGAAAATAATCATAATATTCGTTCAAAGAAAATTAATTAGGGGTGTAAACAGAGCTAGATTATCCGATAGATATTTGCTTTGAATCTATTTATTATTTGAATCCGAAATTAAATGGAGCGGATTATATTTTGATAATAAAAATTGAATAAGCAGATAATAGAGCCGAATATGAATTCGGATAATTTTCACAGGTGCTAAAACAATATATTTGCAAATTGATAAGTGGAAGCGCAATATATACTATTTGCTTCCCTTTCTCTATCTATAGTGGGATAATAATTAGGACCAATCCGGACAGCAGCGATAGGCATCTTTTGAGCAGCATTAAAGTTTGGCTCTAGCTGGCTGCGACATGCAGCTTTGAAATTTGTTTCATTGCCTATTTCTATTCTTTATACTCTTCTCCAGTTTAATACCAAGGGCACCTCCATTTTTTTTTTCATTTTACATTTTTCTGATTTGTTTTTCTTCATTTTATGAACTTTTTAATTAGTATTTATATCTTAAAGTTCATATTACTCAATTATCCGACAAGTATTTGTTTTGCATCTATATTCGAATCTATATTTGTGAATTATCCACTCCGTATCCGTTTAAAGTGAATTTGATTTTGCATTTTGATATCTGTTTACTATCCGTATCCATATCCGCTTATTAAAAGGTGGATACGGATGTGATATTAGCATTATATGCTCCGAATCCTCTCCATTTTCACTCCTGAAATTAATTTATATATTTCTTCTTTAAATTATAGTGTAAGAATTAAAGGTAAAGAAAGGGTAGAGTTCCCAAATTTTCTGGTAAAAAGAAAGATAAAAAATTACAACAAGACGCACGATGTAACTCATATCTCTTGTCACGGAATTATGCGTATTACGGAATTACGCGTATTACGAAATTATTATGGAATTAGGCGTATTACAAAATTATTACGGAATTATGTGGATGAGATTTTATGGATACGGAAAACTTTATTTTTGAATATATATATATATAGGGTCTGTCTAAATTGCTACTGGCAGCATTTCAGCAAAGGTGCTGCCATGGCTATATTTAGTCGTGTGATGTCCAAACAATAAATCCAAACCGTTAGATGTTTAATCTATATTATAATCTATTTGGAGACCAAATTTTACATTTTTTGGAATTTTTTTACTATATATTAAGCTGGTTTGAAAACCGCTGATTTCAGTAAATTTCTGCAGCATTGAAATCAGCGGTTTTCAAACCAGCTTAATATATAGTAAAAAAGTTTCAAAAAATGTAAAATTTGGTCTCCAAGTATATTATAATATAGATTAAACATCTAACCGTTTGGATTTATTGTTTGGACATCACAAAATAAAAAAAAAGTGGCAGCAAATTAGCCACAGCCTATATATATATATATATTGGAATGATTACGAAAAAAAATTAAATGAGTGATTGTAGTGTGCAATTAGTTGTGGAAAATTCAAAATAAAAAAAATATATCGTTGGAATATTGTATTTTTCATTTTGAAAGACTTGTTATCAAACTAAATTACTATTTTAATACTTATTAATGTTTTTCTAATCAATTATAATAATCTAAATATAATAATTAACATATAATAAATTTAGAAAGATACACATGCAAAAAGTAAAGTGGCGAGTGAAAATGGATTTTTTTTACAATACTTAACACTGTAAAATAAATTTTGTAAAATAAAAAACTGAAGTTTAGTTGATAAATAAAATGGAAAGAAGCTATTCTCAATTAAAAATATAGAGAAAAGATATTACGGTGTTAATGTTGCGATGTGAAAAAAAAAAAATTAATGAGGTACGAGCAAAAAATTATTTATGATGTAAGAGTTGTAAGATGAGATGCTTTATTCAATCTCATTTAGGGACTGTTTGGCGGCAACTCAAAAATTATTGTTTATATGAGAAAAAAAAATTTACTCAGTCTGAATTTTTTTTTTCACATGAACAGTAATTTTTAGTTTAAAAATTTTGCAATCCCGTTCCATTCCTATTCCACTCCGTCCGCCGAACACGTCCTTAATGTTTTAGGACTTGTTCGATCAGTTTCTTTTATGGGGAATTAATCTCATGTGTATGTATGGATAAAAAATTCCTACTAATAAAATTCATTTGTCTATTCATTCATATATATTTTAGTGGTTATAATTAAAGTATGAATTTGTTTTCTCAAAAATCATTTTTTTTTCTATTTCTTTATATATGATTGTTCATATCATAAATAAATGGACGGATGGACTTATTGATAGAAATTTCGTGTCCATTTAAAGATTTGATTTCTTTTTATGCAATTTATTGAGATTTTATAAGCCATTAGAATAATATTCTCAATGTCTCGTTCGGATAGCTCATTTGTTCCAACTCATTTTTCATTTTTTTTCCCAAACAAATTCTTAATTCAATTATTTTTCCAAACCGCTATTTATCTCTCTCTCTTTCTCTCTATTCGCTTTCTACATTTTTTTCCAAGGCCACGCTCTCTCATCTCTCATTCATCGCATCTTAATCGCTAAGAGCCTGTTCGACAGCCCAGTAAGAAATAAGAATGAGTATAAGAAATGAAAAATTTGAACTAGATTTTACTGTTTACGTGAGAAAAAAAATTCAGCCTGAGTGAATTTTCTTTTCCCCATGTGAATAGTAATTTTGGGATTACTGTCGAACAGAGCCTAAAGATGTATTTAGTTCGTGTAAAGATAGAGTTAAATACAAAAATAAATATGTTCTTCTAAAAAAGTGATGATTAAAGTACATATTAGAAAATAAATAGAGTTAAATCCAAAAATAAATATGTTATTCTAAAAAAGTGATGATTAAAGGACAAATTATAAAATAAAATAGAGTTAAATCCAAAAATAAATATGTTATTCTAAAAAAGTGATGATTTAAGCACAAATTAGAAAATAAAATTAGGTCAAGAATAGTTATATTTTAATAATCTTTAGGGGTTGTATATAAGTATCTCAACTATACTTTGCTTGTGGGACTAACTAGGTTTTGGAATCCGAACAAAACATACTTTTTTTTTTTGTTTACAAAGTATAACACATTTTTAATTTGACTATATGATCAAATTTGTTGCACATTATTGGTATAATTAAATATCTGAGAAAATTTAAAAGATACACATACTTTTAAAATAATAAAAATTATATAACTAATTACACGCTACAATCAAACATTCATTTTACACATTTTCATAATTATTTTCGTACATACTCATAAGTATGAATTTCCATAAATAAATTTAAAAAATTTCATCTCACACAATTCCGAAATAAACCAACCGAACAGATTGGAAAAGATTTCCCAGTTGAGCTATAAATTACACAATTTTTCCCGCTCTGAGTTGCAAAAAAAAAAATGGATAAAAAAAAGGAAAAATAAAAAGGAATGTTGATTTGGTCTAAAGTGCAACCGAAATGTTCTATTCCGGCTGCCTCCCAAATCCCAACTTTTTAATGTTATCTAATGGAATAAACCACAAAAGCTTTGATTTGTTTTTCCTTTTTATAATCGGCGATAAAAGATTCTGTGGCAAGGAATCAAATTGTTTTTAACTTAAAATATTGGCACATTCAATGGATGAGATCAGGTAAAGAGAATTGGTTGTTATTGCATATCAAATTTTGTAAATTATAAATTAAATCTAGTATGGGTACCTACTGAAAAATTAAAAAAAATTAAAAAGTTGTCATGGCAAAGGCCCACTTCAAACTAAAAGTAGTACAAATTTGGTAATATAATAGAACCTTTTTTTTGTGTCTTATGATGCCTTCATATGGGAGCTGTTAGAGGCATTTGTAACAAAAAAAAATAAAAAAATAAAACAAAAACAGAAGCAAAAGATTTTAGAAGTTCAGATCTAAATATACATTATTACGCCAACAGTAAAGGCTAAAGATACCACATGGTAGCCTCTTATTTGATTCCTTTCATATAATTCATTAATTCAATCTAAGGCAAAGGAAGAGAGAAGAAATTACCATAATGCCCCTATCCAATATGCCAAGAATAACACAACATTCATATAACACATGTGACATGTCAAATTTCTGAACCAGGTAAAACGAATAATTCTACCCAAAAAAAATAAAAATAAACAAATATTAAATTCTATCAAATATCAACAAACCCAGTAAGGGCACAGAATTTTGTCTCTCTAAATCTAAATTGAACACAAAATTCTTTGCATCTATGAAGAAGAAATCTCAAACAAAACCCCAAACACACACTCCCCTGTTTTCTTTTTCTTTTTTTCAAGTGAACTCTCTCAAATATTTTGTAATTGCAAATTCCAAACTAAACTTATTATTTTGAAAGCTACCTAACACTAGAATTGTCTGAAATTGGAAGCACACTATCCCTTCCTCTCCCATTTCTAAACAACCTTCCACCAGAGAATGATCTTTTCATGGGCACAGCAAGTACATTATACCTCCCCTGATCTTTGCTATGTGACCCTGAACTAAGCGACGATCCCGGCCCGAGCACCAACAACCCGCATTCCTTTGCAACCAACAACTCATCCTCCATGCTCAATCGCAATACATCAGCGATCGACATGCGTGTGCCGTCATCCCTGTCAGAATCCATCGACAAAGATCTCCTGATTCGGTGTCTGGCATCATCATTTGATCCTTCCGATTCATCTCCTATCTCAATTATCTCCTCTTCATTACCAGCGTTACCAGTGCCACTGTTTCCATTAACATCCGTGTCCGTATAACTGTCTGATATATCCACTGTCGTTTCGCTCTCTTTCGCATCTTCCTGTCTGGTGGGCACGATGCTGGCACGACAGAGCGGGCAATTCGAGTGCGACTTGAGCCAGGTATCGATACACTGCACGTGAAATGCATGGGTGCATTTCGGGAGAAGCCTAACGTCCTCTCCATCGATAAACTCGCTAAGACAAACCGAGCAATCACTACCAACCTTACCATCTAAACCCCCTCTCTCATACTTCCAAATGGCAATCTTCTTTATGACGGTCTCATCAAGACCATTGGCCGGTGTTAACGCATGCCATGCAGTCGGGTAATCCGATCCTCCGCTTGCTGGTTGGTCAGCACTGGTGTTGTTTCGACGACGGAATGACATGCGGGACCCAGGATTGCAGTATCTGGAGACAACAGCATAGTAGGTGACTAACAGAAAGGCCGATGCCAGAACACCGATTACAGCGATGACAAGCGGGGAGAATATGGGTCCGTTGGATGCATCGGGATCGGTGCTAGAGGGGGAGAAGGGAGGAGGGGGAGGGAAGAGAAAGTAGCACCATTGAGGGCAATACATGCTACAAAAGCCTTGAGAGCAATCCCGGGTCGGTACGTACGGGACCCATGTTGGTTGCTGGTTTGTGCTTGCCATGAGAGGAGCTACCTAGAGGTGTGGTAAGAAGGTAAGGGGATGAATAAAGAATATGAATGAAGGAATGAATGAATGAATGTGGGTTAAATTTTGTGCTAAATCAAGGTGAGGTTATTTTAATTTTTGGTGAGGAGGTGGAGTGCTGACAGCAAAGGAATGACAGTGGGCTTGGATGCAAAGCAAAGTTTTAGAGAGAGAAGGAGAGAGGTTGGTGGGTTATGTTCTTTCTTTCTTTCTCATACTAATCTTTTATCTTTCTCTTTCTCTTTCTCTTTATCTTTTTTTTTTCTTTATGTATTTGTTGTTGATCTGTCTGTCTGGACATGTTGTGTGTATCTTTTTTTATGAGAGCTTGAGAGAGAGAGAGAAGGATGCTAAAGAAGTGAGACTTGATCATGATGGTTCGTTGGACCGGCGTAGTTGACCGGAGTCGGAATCATTGGTGCTGGTCCGACCGCTACACTGTGGGGTCACTGACATCTGGGCCCACAGGACTTTTGTTGACTTCTGTTATTCGCTTCAAGTCATGTTGGGTCGTCTTTTATTGAAGTTGGTAATATACACAAGCATTGGTATAACTGCTCTTAATTATGTAATTAAGTGAGTACAATGCACTTGAGATTAATTAATCTCTGGAGGTTGCAACCGAGGCGGATTGAACCTAATTCAGGGTAAAAATATTGACAGGACTATTTTAACTATATGCAGTGCACTAATCATATACTTCTTTATTTTATATCTATTGATCTTTTGCGGTGTAATTCCAAATTAGCTCTGTCAATAAATCCTGTACTGTCAAAAATTTAAAAGAAAAATTATTTTCCTTCGCTCAAGGTTGATCACCTAATTAATATCAATACTTGTGGGCTTAATTTATGTCAACACATATTTTTATCCAAACTGACATTTCTAACATTTATATATTGACATTTGAATATTCTCCTATTATTTTCAAAATTAACACATTGTTCCGGACTTGATACAGTGATACTTGAGTTTCTATCTTAGACCATTCGGTTACTATCTGAAAAAAAATGACACTCAACAACATTTCAAATCGACACTTTATTGATTGTAAATTCAGATTTAATTATAATCAGATTATCACTTAATTTTGCTAAGGTTGGTATATAATTAGTATTAGTTAGGTTGATACCATTTGGGGGGGTTGACATGTGTTACATATGTGGCAATTTATTGATTGACGTATGCTTGACATGTGTTACATATGTGGCAATTTATTGATTGTACCACATAAAAATATATATATATATATATATATTGATTGTGCTGCTAGTTTTCTGCCTAGTATTTCATCTTTATCAGCTAGTGTCTTCTCTTCTAGTGTTTTCGCTATTAGTAGTTTCATTTAGTATTATGTTTTCATCATATGATTGTTGCTGTATGTATTTAATTGATATTTTAGTTCTACTGTTATTTTGATATGTGGTTAGAGATTTAGTGGTTTTTAGTTGATGCTGTTAGTTGGACTGTATTTTAGTAGCATATTTGAATCTATTATATGAATTTTATCGTTTCGTAATGTAATAAAACAGGTGATCAATACCACTATTGCAAAAAAAAGAAAAGTTGGTGGCAATTTAAGGTGATGGAGAAGTGAGATAATTACCAGACCTAAAAATATAAGATTTTGTCAACGATAAATAAATTGTGCATTACTATCAAGTAATCAATGCAATTTTTTTATTATGATTTGTCTTTTTAATCAATATAGGCCCATTTATTTACCCACTACGCCTTGTCTACAATGAAAAAGGTTGAGATTTTTGCTATTAGACGCTTCTGGCTTAAAGGACCACTCAGATACGTATCATAAAATATCAGATACCTACTGCTGTATTATTTGTTTGTTGCTACCAGAAATTATTCCAATTTGTGTGTCCCAAAAGAGTTCTATGAAATAAAGATAAGATAAATATGAGTTCTGATTTCCCAATAATGTATATGCTCCCATTGTTTTTTCATTCATTTTTTTTTAATTTCTATTTATTGCTTTATCTAATAATCTTTATTGTTCAAGATTCACTTGTCTATTCATGATCTGAAAAAGATTATAAAATATACTTTCTTCTGTCACTTGGGAAGTTATGGATAAGAAATCTAAATAAAGAAAATTATTTGTTGTAATGATAAGAATTAAAAAGAATATTTCTTTTGTCATGTTTTTTTTTAGATAAAAATATAGAAATATGTTTGTATTTAAAATAATTATACAAAATGCTCTATTGTGAAAATTTTATTTCGCCTATTTTTTTTTCTGACTCGATGCATATTTATGTTGATATATTATTATCTAGGTTTGTGGCAAAAAAAATTCAGTGCTGAAAGAAGAATAGATTTTAAGATAATGATCCATTTGAAATCATAATCAGGAAGCATTGGATACTTTTTCATACTTAATTTTCTTTGAAAAAGGAATAATAAACAATGCAAGTTGCAAAAACAAAGGTCTTATTTAGTACATGGCAACAGTTTGCAAACAAAAGTGAAACTCTCTTCAAATATAACCTTCCTCTGTTTCTGGAACAGTTCTTTAGATCCATGTGGCTATGGAATATTTTGTTTCTCGAGGGTAAATCGGTCAAATTTGTAATCCACCACTGAATCCAGGGAAATTGATGGTCAAACTAGAATAAAAAAAGAATAACAAATAGAAGGAAACATAATCCTGAGGTTAAGGTGATGGGGAAAAGATTTTAACAGAGCAGTTTTGGCTCCATGCAGGGCAAGAACCATATACAACTCTTGATTGATTCTATAGTCTGTGCGCTGCATGAAGCCAAAATTACTCTGTTAAAATCTTTACCTAAAGTTTGGCTCCTCTCCAGTAACTTAAATGATCTCTCAAATCTGAACCGTTGATATCAAGTCAGATGGTTCAGATTGAATCTGACTTGTTACTATTAATTAAAAACTGGGATAGAAAAAGGAATTAAAATGCTTTAATGACACACTAGCAGTCAAAGCGAGTAGCTTTCTTGGGTAGAGAGATTGTCAGTAATCTAAGCAAACCATTTCTCAATTCTTTCTTTGCGCCTGTCTCTTTTTCCACTTAAACAAGGAATAACGATTGTTGTCCTAATTCCTTTTTTATTCTTTATATTTTGCTTCTACATTTCGTCATGTCAAAATTTAAACAACACATAATAATTATTGTTTTATTTATACTTGACGTCAATCATTTTATAAATTGACAATTGACTGGGACTTCACATTTTATAATAATTTATTTTTCAATTTTTTGGGGTAGGTTAGGATGTGTTTGAGAAAGGAATTATCAGGGCGGATTCATAATTTTTATTAGAGAGGGACAAAAAAGTAATGAATTGGGTTTAAATTCAATAGCTAATTGGATATTAGATAAAAAACAAAAATACTCTAGTTTCTAATTTTCAATGCTCTGACTTTTAATTTTTAATACTCTAACTTCTAATCCTAATTACCAATTAGAATTGAACAAATTTATAATAATTTCAACCCTAAATTTAACATTAATTACAAACCAAAAGTACATAGTGGGACAAAGTCGAATTGAACCTATAAATTTGTATAAAACTTCAAAATATAAAAGAGGGCAACTGCCCCCCCCTCTGGAGTACACTGGATTCGCCCCCTAGAAATTATGTAAAGAGGAAAAGAGAAGTAGAGCGGAAGTGAACTCGCTGAATAGTGATTTTTGTCATCTTAAATTGAAGTGTAGAGAAAATGGAGATTTTATGATATATATATATATATATATATATATATATATATATATAGGGATGGGTTACGGTGAGCTATGGAATAAAATGCGTTTGTACTCCACGCTGTATTTTCATTTTGAAAATTCAAACGACCGATCTGAACCATTAGATGTGATCTCTATATTGAAATGTGCTCGGAGATTAAATTTTATATTTTTTGAAATTTTTTTTACTATTTATTAAGCATTTTTTAAAAATTATTGTTTTGTTGTAAACAGTAAAATTTTCTGGACCATCGGATCAGCAATTTTCAAAAATGCTTAATAAATAGTACAACAATTCCAAAAAAATGTAAAATTTGGTCTCCAAGCACATTTAAATATGGAGATCATGTTGAGCGGTTTGGATCGATCGTTTGGATCTTCAAAATAAAAATATAGTGTTATGGAGCACCAATGTGTTTTACTCCATGGTTCACCGTAGCCCATCCCTATATATATATATATATATATATATATATATATATATATATATATATTTTGTGAAGGTAAGTTGGCAAGATGTCTGCTAACGATATATTAATTAAGACAAAATTATTTACAGGAAGATTTTACGATATCATCTTGATTACCAGTGATTTTTATATTTGATGAAAAGAAATTCACATTGTTTAATTCCTTTTCTCGAATGAAAAAAGGAAAATAAATCAAATCACTTATGAAAATTACCACAGAACAATATGTCCATAAATAAATTTCTTAATTATTTTTTAATGATAATATTTTCAGAAATAATTAACTTGAAAGAGAACCAAATTATTTGAGTCACGCTACAGCCTAGAGCTAGGCGCTCACTGGTGAGAATAAAATTAGATTTAGCCAAATATCAAATACGAATTCAGATCCAGTGCAATACCAGACCGCATAGAATGAGATCTAAATCGTCCCTTTTAATGTGCACGAATCTCAAAACTGACCTCTCTCTATTCCAGATAGGTATCAAACTAATTTCGACTTGACTAAGAATATTATATATGATATCTCAACAAATAATGTTTACTTTCATGATAAATTATTACTGCAAAAAAAAAAAAATTTCTTGACAAAAGGCCTACTAATTTTGTATATCACCAAAAAGATATTAATTTATATTTTAGATAGAGAATATAGGAGGGTAAGCGGATCGGATATTATTTATTCATATTCAAATTAGTATTCCGATATTTGACGGTTACAAATACAAATATGGATATTTTTCTAACAGATACAAGTACGTGTATATGAAATTAAAAGGCGGATAAAGATTTGATTTAGTTATTATTGGTCAGTATTCAATCTGTTTAAGAGAGTGAGAAAGAGATGATAAATAACTAATGAAGGCAAGTACAAAAGAAAATATTCAAATTTTATATTTGTTAAGCAATGGTAAATTCAAATTTTGAATTAAAGATATTAACAACATTATTTTAATTTTATACATCGCATAAACAATAGAGTGAAAACAATTTTAGGTTGTGCTTCCAACAAAAGTCAAGCATAATAAATGCTGCAGGCATTTGTAACCGAAAATTTTATTTATACAAATTAAAAAATAAATAAACTAAAAAACGATGGTAGAGATTTTCAAAAACACCTAGGCCGCCGAATGGTTTGGTAACCCCACTTTTGTGAGACCATAGATTGATTTGGATGTCTCACAAAAAAAAAAATGCACTATGCTATTAAATATATTTAGGTTTTCGAGGGACCTCCCGCCTCCAAATCAATCTGCAGTCTCTCAAGAATGAAGCTACAAAACCATTATGCGCTCTGGATATTTTTTAAAATCTCTAGAATTTGGAGTGTTTTTGGTTTATTATTTTTTTAAAAAATGGTATAAATAAAAATTTCGGCATTTGTAATAACTATATCAAATTGCTAATTAGTAATTACCTAATTTATAATAACACAAGAGAACTCATAAAGAAGTCATAAATAAATCTGAAAAGACGAAAAGAAAAAGAAAAGAAAAAAAGAAACAAGTGATCTAGTGCTATTGTTTGACTTCAACAGTTCGACTGTAAAGGAAACCGAACCCAAATTTTGTCCTATTAATGTCCCAAGAAAGTAAAGATCTTTTTTAAAGGGAGAATTCCATATGAACTTCTTCAAAATTTCACGCTTTGATGGAAATAACATTCATTAAAAAAAAAAGTTAAAAGAATTGTGGTCAATAACACAGATTTAAAATTGAATTTTTATTGATTGGAAATAAGATTAATAAGTAATTATTTAAAAATAATCTAAAGTACTCATGTAGTGGTATCTTTTTACAACTAGTGCAATTGTAAAAAATAGTTAGGGTTTTCTATTAACTGACCAATTAATAGGTGAAAAAAGAGTAAATATTTTTTAGTTTAGATCTGGGCCATCCAATTAGAATTTGGATCAATTCCCTGACCAATTCGGTCCAATTGGGGTCCAAATTGACTTTAATATTCGTGTTAAAGCTATCGGACGATTCAGATATAAACTCAAAATTTATGCTACTTTAGAGAATTCAAAATCTAGCAAGAAGAAAAACAACAACAATATTTAGTCTACAAAGATATTAATAATTCACTGCAATTATAATCACATCCTTTCTTTGAAATAAAAACAAGAGACAAGCTACTCAACTTCAAATATTTCTAAATAAATCTTTCACATAAGTTTTGAACATGCAACTTCCTGCATAAAACATATTATTTTAATTAATAGACTAAAGGTTTCTCCAATATTATTACAGTATTTTTTTAAGGTCCATGATTTCAATAAGTTCAGGCCAACATCTTTCATATGAATGAGTAAATTTTATTTTCATAAACAACAGACTTTTTACTGTAGTACAAATCTTTTATATATTTTCAATTTTGTTAAAGAAAATGAGTAGAGCAAACACCGCAAGGTAAAAGTTGTTCAAATCCTTTATTTTTCTTTCTTTTGTTAAGTTAGTTCTCCAGGGACTAGGGGTGACAAAAAAAAACTCATAGCTTATGACTCGATCGTAATTCATATCTGATTCACTTGCTAACAACTCTTTCATTATTGGACTAAGCTGTTAACGAGCCAATTCGTCGCTAGCTCAGTTTAAAAGTAACGAGTTCAAGCTGAGATCTAGCTTGCTCGCCAGCTAGCTTGGCTAAACATCAATTTACGAATTTGTATGAATATGTGTGCATTTTATATGGTCCAGATCGGTCCAGCTCGGTTCAGCTTGATCGAAAAATTTATAGAATTTATTTTCTTCTTAAAACAAGATCCAGCTAGACCTTATGAGCCAGCTCATTAGCTTATGGCTAACTCAGTCAAACTCGTGATGATTTCAAGATAAAATTTTAGATCGGATCTCCAAAGTCAGTTCGCTCGTGACTCAGACGAACCAACACGAGTTCAAGCTAGACCCAACTAGTTGCCACCCCTACTTGGGAGTTGGGATAGAAGTCTTATTTTTTATCATAGCACTTTTTCTAATCTTTACAATTGGTATTATTATTCCAAATTAAACTGTATTGTCAAAGATACGAGTTCGCATCCAAACTATCCATCGTATGTAAGAGAATCTGACACAAATCTTAAATAGATCAAATTTTGTATCAGATTCGAATTAAATTAAAATAGATGAAATTGTGTACTGTACTTATGAAGCATGATACCGTAGCAGCTTTAGATCGAATGTTTAAAATATGAATGAATCCAGCGAAGAGAAGCTTCACAAGGAAGACAGAATAAAGTTACTATACAATTCGATGGTTCCAACTTCGGTTTACCTTTTTACCTTCTTTTTTTTTTTTTTTTCTTTTTTTCTTTTTTTTTCCTAAAGCGGCGGTAGTAAACAAAGTCAAGAACAAGAAACCGCCTCTGTTTTTGCTTTGCTTCTTTTACTTTTTTAATGTAATTTTTGTTATCTATCAGATTCAGATAGCATTAAGTTTAAGTTGGTTGTTGTCTCGCAAAATAAGCGATCTTCAATGATAGACAAAAAATTACCTGAATTCATTAAAAATAAAAAAATTTCATTTTTAATAAAGAAATTATAAATATTAATATGACATTGAGAGAGTACAAATATCTTTATTTTTATATCTTTATTATGTATTTATTATTAAATTTAAAACTTAAATGTTAAAATGAAACCGTTAGATCTTATCAATTTTCTCTATGTTTGTATAAAATATTTTGATATTTCAACTTTGTTTTAATTGAATCAAAAATTTACAAAAATACACTTATATATTGTAATTTTCTTTTGGTTGGATTTTGTTTACTATTTTTTTTAGATAGGTACCAAAACCATTGTTATAAGATGATTCTAGACCATTCAAACAAGTGATTTAGTATCTATCTAAAAAATAGTAAAAAAATTTCAAATAATATAAAATTTGGTCTTCAATCACATTTTCATATGGAGATAATATTGAGCAGTTCAAATTGATTATTCAGACTTTAAAAACGGAAATAAGGATGCAAAGTATTGAGTAGAATACAGAACCAACAATAGTGCTCTATTTTTTTTGAAAAACTGATAGAGATTATCAGCTAACAATAGTGCTCTATGGATATAATTTAAAATTTATTTTAATATCAGAATAGACGTGCTTTTCAAAATTACTTTGTTTTTATCGGTTAAAAATGAACAACGTCAACCAAAATTAATGAACGCTTATAAATTCTGTGGTATCCAAAATTCGGCATAAATAAATGTTCATGAGAGTATTTGAAAAATCTCTACCTCCCCTAGAAAAAAGAAAAAAAAAATTCTTAAAATCAATTTCTGTCTCCATCACGTAAGATTTTGATTGTATGAAACGACTATTAATCTGTAGAGTTGGTAACCCAAGTTACATGCATCTCATTATGGTCAAATCATAGATATAGGTTATCCTTTCATTATCACTAAAATGGCATAAAATTATAGAAAAGTAACATCCACCGAGTTCATCAATTTATTTGTCAGACAAATATTCTCACATTTTTATAATATCCACAAAGAATTATCTCTTTTAAATTTCAAATCTGCAACCTCGCACATAGAGAGTTGTCTTTGCCACTAAACCAAAAGCCAATTCTTTCTCATACTAACATTAGCACGTATCAAGCTACCATTTAACCCAAATTAATATTTCATTATAGAGTTGTTACATTATTATAACCAAGGTTAATTACCAGTGAAATTGTGCTCGCTTTGACCTTGGTTAGGACACTTGGCACAATCATATTGGCTAGCAAAAGATTAACTTAATTATAGAACCACCTTGTAAAATTAACATATTTCAGAACCTTTCTTAATCTAACGGATAATTTATATTGCCTGAGTGTATGATACCAAAGAAGATGCTAAAAGAAACTAAAGAGCGCATGACAATTTTTTATGTGTTTCTTATGATATCCTTGAAAAGTATCTAATAAAATAAATGAAAGAGGTGATAAGTTGGTTAGGTGTCCACCACTACAAGTAAAGAGTGAATGAAGAATAAGATAATGATATAAATGATATATTCTAAAAAGATTGTAACCAAGTTTTAAATTCAAATAAATAAGGAAATAGTAAAAACCAAAATCTCACTCTCATGTCTGTTAGGATTCCTATGATTGGATTCATAAAATAACAAAATTTACCAAGTACGCAAGGATCACCAGAAGAAAAGAAACAAAAGCACTAGCTAGCTCAGTATGATTAATAGATGTAATTTCTACTATTACGTTACCTTCTCTTCAGATTCTTCGGCTACATTTTCAGATTGTTCATCAACTGTTTCGCTCGTTTCTACACTATCTTCAGATTCTTCGGCTACATTTTCGGCTACATTTTCGGCTTCATTTTCGGATTGTTTATCACTTCTTTCACTCATTTTTAGACGAATAGGCCTCTCCATAAGCTCCTGTATTGAGACAAAATGCATTATCCACACAGAACACACAAAGAAAATATCACTAATTAAAATTGAAAATTATGCATGCAGAACTAAGTACTCAAAAACTAAAAAGTATCTATCAATTAAAATTAATTGTGTAATTAAGCTCCAAGCTACACAGGCGTACAATTAGCCCTCAATTGTGCAATTAATCAACATTACAACTTGCCCCTCAATAGTACAAGTAGACAAAACTTTCTCTTACATATCATTTTGAACTTCAAACAAGAGTTGCAAAAAAACATTTATTGGTTAAGACGGTAAACAAATCCTATAATTATAATATTCTAAATTGTAAAAATACATGGCTAGTTCTAAAGCCACATATTAGGAAAAAAAAAAAGTAACATTATGAAAGTAAAATAAATACTTGTAACTTAAAGACACATGTTAGTAAACAAAATTAAATATACTAAAATAATTTTTTTATGTGGGTGAGCACCTGGATCACAGACCAAAAACAGAGCTTCTTGTTTAGAACATGGGTGCTCAAAAACAATAGAAGTCAGAAACATGCGGATCAGGCAGTACTATGGATTCATATCTATGTTTTCAAAGTTCAAACGGTCAATCCGAATAACTCAACATGATCTCTATATGAAAATGTAGCTGGAGACCGGATTTTACTTTGTGTAGAATTTTTTTTACTTTTGTAGATAGGTTGAACATCACTACTTTTGGATGTTCAGAATTTTTAAATTCAGTGATTTTCTATTTATTTAAAAAATAGTAGAAAAATAATAAACAATGTAAAATTCGATCTCCAAGTACACTTTCAATAGAAGATCATGTTGAAAATTTCAAATCGACTGCTTGGACCTTTGAAAACAAAGATATGGATCCATAGTACGGATCGATGAGCGCCTTGCAAAGTACCAAAACCTCACTCCCGAAACAATGCTAAGCTTACATCCTAATTCTTGTTTGGGAGGGGCTAAAAAGGAAAAAATGGCAAGAAATTATATTACAAACTTATCTTGTTGGTAATCAGGTAACCAAACCAGCCAATTTAGCATCAAAGAGATGGAAATAATTTGGCCAGAATTAACATTAATTCCACACTTACTTTAATACCAAGATAAACTAGTTGTTACCAAATATCTGTTATAATAATGTAATGACAAGTCATCAGTCAAATATATTGTTTTCATTAACTTACCTTCCCATCAAGCTCTGCAATGGCAGCCTCAGCCTCTTCTTTGGTACTAAAAGCGACAAACCCGTAACCCGCTGAGCGCCCTGTAGGATTATCGAATATTACACGTACTGATGTTGGGTTAAAACCCACAAAAAGTTCTCTTAGATGAGCAGATCTCGCTTTCCATGCAAGATTTGATACATACACAACATGTCTGTCCGTTGAAATGATGGTTCCTTCTGGAGGAGGGGTGGGAGGTCTTCTAAATCTCTTGGAATGTTCAACTTTAATTATCCTTCCCGAAACTTCCTGGTAAATAAAGTAAAATATAAACATTTTCAGTCCCCCTAGGGCAAATTTCACCAAAAATTGCATTGCAGAAGAGAGAGATCCTTTTAAAAATAAATTGTATCCATAAAATATCATGAAACAGAAGAGCTTGCAGCCTTGTACTGTTGGAGACTTGGAGTATTGATAATGAAAACAAGAAATACTTAATTTGTTGTAAAAATTGTATAAAATTAGATTGAAGGCAGAGACATATTTTGTATAATTTGTATACTTTCTGTAACCAAAATAGGATTAGTAGCTTTAGGAGGCTGTACGAGAAAATTTGTATACCCAAGTTACTGAGAACATCAAAACAAAAGAATTTAATTCATAAATGACAGTCCAAACCAAGAAAATAATAAAAAAAAAAATATTATTGACTACTGTAAACATCAATTGTAGATCTGTATCTTGATATGCACCTTGGAGAATTTGGAACTATTCTATTCTCCCATGAACCTAGCTTCTAATAACAACCCTTGTTGAAAATTATTTAAGCACTTAGTAAGAGATCCACTGGTGCCATCTGAGTATTGTCACCCTATAATACTAATCTGAGTCTCATAGCTTTGAGCAAGCCCAATTTCATCATTTTTTCATGAAACTATACTATCATTGTGTCAGAAATTTAGTTAACAGTATGTGTTTAAACAATTCACTATACTATGACTGCAATCTGTTGGTCATGTAGGGCGTTTTCCGCAAAACTCCCTAACTGAAACAATTATCTAAATATTTCAATCAGAAAAATACAACTGTCTCTGTCTACATTTATGCTTACAGAAGAGTTGAATTTTTCAATAGCAGCTTGTGCCTCCACTGGAGAAGCCATGGTAACAAATGCAAAGCCTTTGCTCAATCCATTTTCTCGCTTGATCATCTGCACATTATGAGAAAAACTTTCAAATATCACACAAAAGCATGCATGAAGAAAATAATATATATATTTTTTTTTTGGCACACACATGCACCCCCCCCCCCCCCCCCCCCCCCACCCCCACCCCCCAGGGGTGAAAACGGAGCGGATATAGAGCGAATAGTGGTAAAACTATATCCACATTCCTTTTTTCATTTTCCAGATACGGGGTGGATGTCAGACATATCACACAGATATGGATCCAGATCAAATCAGATGTATTAAAAGTTCATAATATTTATCTAATTATAATGGTGAATAACATAAATTTTTCATAGTATATATTAAAATATATGGTATATATCAAATATCACACAAAAGCATGCATGAAGAAAATAATTTCTTTTTTTTTGGCACACACATGCACCCACCCACCACCCCCACCCCCCAGGGGTGAAAACGGAGCGGATACAGAGCGAATAGTGGTAAAACTATATCCACATTCCTTTTTTCATTTTCCAGATACGGGGTGGATCAGACATATCAAACAGATATGGATCCAGATCAAATCGGATGTATTAAAAGTTCATAATATTTATCTAATTATAAAGGTGAATAACATAAATTTTTCACAATATATATTAAAATATATGATATATATCTACTATTCGGGATATAGATAATTGAAACGTAAAACCATATCAATATCCTTATTCACACGGATATTCGGATATCTACAGGGGTGGAGCCGGACTTTCAGACTATGGGGGTCAAATGTGAATAGGTGTCAAGTATATAAAATTTTTCTACTCCAAATGAGGGGTCAATTTCACATTATCCATAATATTTTAGTTTAAACTATATTAAAATAGAGCATAAATACAAAAAAAATTGTAATTGACCCCCATTCATTACATATGGATTCGCCTCTGGATATCTACATCTAAGTTTTCAAATACGGATCCAATACGGGATATTATCCATAGCGTTTTCAACCCACCCCACCCCCAAAAAAAAATTAATAATAATAATAATAAATAATAATAATAATAATAATAATAATAATAAAATAAATAAATAAATATTTGACATACACCATCAATTTTCTTTATTACTTGTTGGTACCAGAGAATAGGTTTCCTGGCTTACACATAATGTACCAGTAGTATAATAGTGCTGGCTTAGTTATCAATGAAATGTCAAATTTCACACATTCATTCACATTCTACATATCAATCAATTATCCTCGGAGCATTCAAATTTTGTTTCCTTATTCAATAAGAATTTTTTTTTTTTTCAATTTTTAAGAACATATACAAACAAAAAAAAATACCTCGACATCTTTTACAGTGCCACACTCGCTAAATAAAGTTTTAATAGCTGGACCTGACATGCTCCATGGTAAGTTCGCCACATACAGCTTCCTTTTCCCTCCCTCCTCCGCCTCGGGTGAGGTCACCGATGGTGAGGTGACCTCACCGTCACCGCTCTCTGTAACCACCGCCTCTTGAACGGCCGAGCACTGGAGTCTCAGGTAAGGCACGCGAATTGATGGGTAGGATAGGGATTTGAAGGAGACAATAGGGGTAGAATGAGAAAGTGTATGACATTTTTGGAGGGGAAAGTTGGGTTTCGCGTTGAGGTTTTGGATAGAGAGGAGAGATGGTGTGGCTGCCATTTTTGAGGTGAAAATGCTTTGAGGCTTTGGGTTTAGTAGGAGCTTTTGACCAAACTACCCCTGTCTTGCCCTTGTGTTGTTTCGGATAAGGAGAGCCGATTTTTTTTTTTTTTAAAAAAAGCTTTATTTTGTGTCTGACAAGAATTTTGTTTGGAGATTTTGTCATTATTTTATATTTTTTTTTCAAGGCAAGTTAGTTGGATGCGATCCATTAATAATTGAAAATTTTGATAATCATAAAAGTAATTTTAAATTTTGGATCTGATATTTAAAATATAATTTAGAATAAATGTATGTTGAGTACATAATAATGTTAAATTTACTGTGCAACTTGAAATTAACAAAAAAATAATTGATGAATTATTGAATGTGGTGTAAAGTTAGAGTGAGACTACGATACTCTGTATTGAGCAAATTGATATATTTACAGGAGATTCGCTAAGATTAAAGTGGTAGTTTTTGAGTTTTAGTGTTATCAATTTATTTTTTAATTTTCAAAGTTCAAAAGGTTGATCTGAACTGTTTAAGTTGTTCTCCATATTAAATTGTGCTTGGAAATCAAATTTTATATTTTTCTCAATTTTTTTACTATTTATTAAACCACTTTAAAAATTATTGATTCAACGGTGGCTTAACAAAACAGTAAAATCAGAAGCCACTGTCGAATCAGTTGTTTCCAAAGTGGCTTAATAAATAGTAAACAAATTCAGAAAAATGTAAAATTTGGTCTCCAAGCACAATTTAATATGGAGAACAACTTGAACGGTTCGGATCGACGTTTTTAAATTTAAAAATTGAAAAACGAATTGGTAGCACCAAAACTCAAGAACTACCACTTTAATCTTAGCCAACCTCCTATTTACATATCAATATTTGTTATTTTCAAAGTTTAAATAGTCAATCTCACCTATAATATAATATTCAAATGAAAATATATATAAAAACTAAATTTTACATTTATTAAAAATTCACTTTACTTTTAGATAGATAAGAAAATCATTGCTTTTGAATAGTTTTATATAAATACTGTGTTAGATAGTTCATATTTAATATTTAGACATTAAAAATAGAGATATTAATTCGAAATACGAACCGTTATACACTGTGCATAGTACCATAGTTTTTCTCTACTAGTTAACATAAAATCAATCTATACGATAAAAAAAAAATGCAGTTAAGATACCAAGAGCAAGAATATAATTGATATCTCGGTAATTCGGATAAAGATCATAAGAATATAAAACTGCATTTGAACGAAAGTGGTGCCTATGTTTCCTCAAACAACAGAAAATGAAAAAACATTTGCGCAGAATATATATAGTTCGACCAAAGCTTTATTTGAGAAAGAAACAATTGGACAGACTAAAATACCCTTCAAGAAGAAATGATTTATACCAGTGTTGTAAATAACAGTATGTGTTCGTCGGATAGATAATGTATTGTCAAATAATTAATCGAGAATAATCGGCCGATTAATCAGAAAAATTTATAATATTCTGATCACCGCTAACAATTAATTGGTCTAAACGGACATTTTTTACAACACTGATATAGACAAAAGCGGGGTTCTAAATAGCGCGCTATGTGATAATGCTGCTATAGTGTTTTTGGATTATGAAAACTATGTTGCTATTGACACGATAGCATGCTACAACGGTGCTATATAGACATAGCGCTATTTTTTTAGCCGTTCTGCTATGACATGATAAATGTTATTTAAATCTTTAAACAAAAGTAAGTAAATGTTAAACCCTTTTTCATTTTTCTTTACAATTTTTTTTTTGTTAAGGAACAGAGTAGGAGGGGAAGCTGTTTGAAGAACTTGGATTTCAATCAATTTGCAGGTCGAAGATATCTAACTAAAAATGTAAATGAAACCTTAAAAAATGAATTGAATTTTTTTATTTCAACTGTTATATTAGTCATATAAATGCTCTAACACAATGTGTGAAAAAACAAATTATCTATATTATTTTCTTGCTTTGAATATTTAACACTCTGTGTTGCTTAATGAAAAAATATGTGCTTTTCTTTTAGCTTTTGAGATTATTGGAAGTTTGGTTAATTTGAACTATGATATTTTATTATTAGTTTAATTAGTAGTCTAATTTTTTTTATTTAAGATTATTGAATTTCAAAAATAAAATTCTGATACATAGCTTAATTTTTCATTGGATATGAAAAAGAATGATGTTGCCTTATTTTCCTTTGTAAATAAACCAAATAAATTATTATATCGTTACGATTGCTTCAAATTAAATAATTCATTAGCTGATCTTTTTTTAATATTACGGTGGGCACATATTTGTAGCTCTAATATTGTTAGGTGTCTTATAATAAATTATGGCAGGAATGATTAAGCTAGAGATTTGTAGTTAAAGATCATGGGAAATTTGATAATAAAAAAAAGGAGGTTTCAATGCCTCATGTCTTTCATATCTCATATTTTATATCTTCATTTTTAAAGTCTAAATTATTGATCCGAACTGCTCAACATAATATTTATACTAAAATATGCATGAAGGTAAAATTTTATAAATTTTGGAAATTTTTTACTATTTTTTAAGACAAGTACAAAATTATTGTTTCTGAACTGTTCAAAAAACAGTGATTTTCTGCCCATCATAAAAAAATAGTAAAAAAATTTCAAAAATTATAAAATTGCATCCCTAATCATATTTTAATATGGATATCGTGTTGAATGGTTCGGATCGATAATTCAGACTTTGAAAATAAAGATATGAAATATAAAGTGTGATGAGGTATGAAAGACATGAGGCGTTGGAATTCTCCTCATAAAAAAGTTGTGACTTTGGTAGTTTAAACATATTTGAAATGTGAGACTTGCATTATAAGTGCAAATCAAAATTATGAAGAAAACATAGTTGATATTTAATAAAACATAAGAAGTTTGAAATACATATTTTATAAAATATTGGAGGAAGCTAAACAAATTAATATGGAAATGGAATATTATATCAAGAGACAAGCTTTTAATATATCTATAAAAAAAAGGTTTATTTTTTTCCTTAATATTTCAATAATTTCTAAACACCTTGGTTTAATTTAGTGCATGGTGTATTTCTTGATTTCTTCATATCATAATGTACATGAACTTGTTTGTATAAGAATTTGTTGAAATTTATGATTAGAAAACTCATAATTTAATCATCATTTGCTATATTTACAAGCTTCAAAATCTAAATAATCTACATTTAATCATTTATTGAATATAACGTTTCATTTGCATTCTTTGATTCCTTACCGGTTTCACAAATCAATTAGTATAAACTAATGTAAGCCCTAAATCCTTTTCTCTTTTTATCCAAAAAATTTTTTTAATGTTCTCATAAAACAGTATTGGAGCATTCTAGAATAGTATATATGTCACATATTGAATTATCTCTATTTGATTGAATTCGAATGTTATGCTCCAAGCATGAACCATATTGTACCTTCTGGTATTACTACAATACCTAAAGGTCCTAAACAGATGCACACTTAAGACTAAAACTGTTATAAGAAGAAAAAAAAAAGACAGATATTTTAAGTTCACCAACACTATCTACAAATTACTAATGTTACATTAATTGATATTAAAGTTGATTAGGCAGAGCCTGAATTACAAAATGTTGATTAACAATGACCCTATAGTTTGGAGATGCCCATGGATACTCATGCAATTCTTCCTGTGTAAGAATTTTCACCGAGTTGGCAAAAATCAGCTCTCTTAGATTTGATGTTAGCTGTTTTCAAAGCCATGTTTAATTATCAAGTGTGAAAGGGATCCACGTCGGAAATATTCAATCTCACAAATGTTTGGTGAATTCCTCCCGACTTACTAGATCTATCACCATTCTTTTCATCTTATTGTTATTATGTAATTAAAAGATTTTATAATAGAACAAGTCAAATCACTGTACCTAATAGCAGAAAATTTTAAATATACTTGTGATAGTGTACAATAAAATGATAAAAAGTTTGTCCAAAAAGGGGCAGTATTTCATTACAAAGTCTCCCACGCATCATTAAAATCTATGCAAAGGCCCAACTCCTTTAAATGTACCAGTGTCTGGTGGAATTATTTACACATTGTAGTCTGGCATAAAAAAAAAAAAAAATAGTCATAATATTCTATATATCTACTTATCAGATTAGCCACATTAGCCATAGATCAATTTAATTACTAATGAGTCTCATAAAACTGGTTTCTGAAAATAAGAAAATATAGCATAAAACTGAATATACCAGCAGAAAAGATTGTGACTGCCAGAGGCACTGTATATTTGGCACAAATCCATAAATCCCCAGGACCTTGGCCAGCGAAACCGTACAGTTGCATTGTTTGAACGGTCTGATGTCTAAACGATGGTTACACAGACGAAGCCGCGCTTCGGTAAGGCATGGTGTCAATAATAATGTATATGAAAAAAAGCTCCCAACGACAACCATAGCAACCTTTTTGAATGAATATTTAAACAAAAACCCATGCCTCCTTGGCATAAAGTCAAATTCAAATTTGTCAAAGAGACACAACTCGAGATCACATATTGAAGTTCTGATGTATCAATCAGACATAAAACGAGCGAGAGAGGCTGCAAAAACTGGAACGAGTTCCAGGCAGTCTAACAACAGAATTTAGCTGTGCCCCCAGCAACAGCATGAGAAAAATTGTATTGGAAGTCAAAACTGAGGCCCCGTAGTTGACTGAACGTGGAAACATTTGACATTTCTTCTTTACAAAGTTTGAATCCATCTGTCAAGGGAAGATGGTTCTTAAAGCTCACGGGAAAGGATGAAACGAATTACAGAATTATAGAATTTTTTATTTCAACAGTTATATTAGTCAATATGTGTTTTTCTTTTAGCTTTTTTGATATTATTGGAAGGTTTGGTATGACTTAATTTGAACTATGATATTTTATTATTAGTTTAATTAGTAGTCTAATTTTTTTATTTAAGATTATTGAATTTCAAAAATAAAAGTCTGATACATAGCTTAATTTTTCATTGGATATGAAAAAAGAATGATGTTGCCTTATTTTCCTTTGTAAATAAGCCAAATAATTTATTAGATCGTTACGATTGCTTCAAAGCAAATAATTGATTAGCTAATATTTTTTAAATATTAGGGGTGGGCACATATTAGTAGTTAAAAATCATGGGAAATTTCTTATTAAAAAAAACTTGTGACTTTGGTAGTTTAAACATGCTTAAATTGTGACTTTGGTAGCTCAAACATACTTAAAATGTGAGGTTCGCATTATAAATTAATAACAAGTGACTCCAATTTATTTAAAACAAAGTGCAAATCAAAATTATGAAAAAAACATAGTTGTCATTTAATAAACATAAGAAGTTGGAAATAAATATTTTATAAAATATTAGAGGAAGCTAAACGAATTAATATGGAATATAATATCAAGATAGATGCTGCAAAAATTGGAACGAGCATGTTCCAGGCAGTCTAACAACAGAATTTAGCGCCCACTTCAAGCAACAGAATGAGAAAAATTGTATTGGAAGTCAAAACTAAGACTCCGTAGTTGACTGAATATGAAAACATTTGACATTTTTGCAAAATTTGAATCCCATCTTTCAAGTGAAGGTGGTTTATAACGCTTACAAGAAAGTATGAAACGAATTACTGAACCCTCGTGTCTATACAACATTTCATCAATCAGATTGCGGAATCTATTACAACCCTCAATATTCCCGTTCTTGGAAATGTAAAAATTACCATTAAACTTTAGCGATAACAAGTGTTTCCAGGTAGAACACTAACTTTTAGAAAGGAAGCACGTTCGGACAGTCTCTTATGAGGGTAGTGACAGCAAGATTTTTTAATCTGATATCCATTGGAATATCAGATATGAAATCGGTATTGGTGGAATTTTGTAACTCACCCTATACAAATCAAATTGTTACAACAAAAAAAGATGGGTCTTAATTTTGTGTGTGATTTGAATAAATAATTTAAGGAATGACCAAAGTCAGCAAGACCTAGATCACATTTTCTAAAATGCCCAAATAAATGATATCAAATGGTAATGAAAACCCTAAACCTTTTTCTGTTTTGTATAAAAAAAGATAGCTTTTTATTTTCTCTCTCCATTTGCAAACCTGTAGTTGCGTCGATGATCTCTGTGGTTTCAGTTTTGTTAATAACGCAGTAGTACATTCCTTTGTTCCAAGATGAATTAATTTTTAGATAAATTCGAAATCCGACTATTTGCGCAGTTATGTCTGGTGGACTGTTTAAAGCCGGAGAGATCCTGTATGAATCTTAACTGACACACCAATCTTCAAGAGCTATCAACGGTTGAATGGTGTGCTGCACCAGTAAAATGTGCGACAGACAGTCTTAACTCTTAACCTATGTTACATCATTATATGGAATTTCAGTTCTTATGACTTTTGTAAAAAAAAAAAAAAATTAATCATGTTGATTTCATAATTTTTTTTTCTTTTAATTATGGTTTATAAAAAAAATTCGAGGTATAGAGGCTCGGTGCCATTGTTAGGTTCACACGGTAGTCACTTGTTTTCCCCAAAAAAGACCTTTACTTGGGCCTCATCAATCAAGGCCCATTCTCGTTGTCACGCCAAACGGCTAAATTTTACAAGTGTCATAAAATTATTTTGCATGAACTAGAACTCAAATTTAAGCTTCATTATTTTAATATTGTTTTCTTGACTTACAAAACTTCATATATTTTATACCATTAATATATAGTTTCATTTATTATGCTTATTAACTTATCCAGAATATTGGAAGTATTGTATGGGCTTAAATGACCCAATTAACCTCCGTTCCTCAATCATAATCTTACAGCCTTTTACTATCGACGACATTCCATGTCACGCATAGGTCCAATGTCTGGTCAGAGCCGTCTGAATCACATTAAGATTTGTGAACAGTTAATCTGTATAAACTTTAAAGTGTGTATCAATCTTGATGCAAATCAAACGGTTTTGATCGCACATCTTGATGCAAATCTTACAGCCTTTTTACTATCGACGACATTCAATGTCACATATAGGTTTGATGTCTAGTCAGAGTCATCTGAATCACATCAAGGTATGCGAATACTTGATATGTATAAACTTCAAAGTATGCACAAATTTTGATGCAAATCAAACAGTTCTGACCTCACATTGGCCCGAATTTGATCTGATGACCATCGATTCAATATCTTGGGTCGGATTAGGTTGGGATAAGCCAATCCAACAACCTTGTCAGAGTTTGTGAATCAATGGACCAGATCAGTATTTATCAATTCTGCGTTGCTTTCAGATATGTTATCTAACTCAACAACAGAAAAGAATGTAGCAACGCAAGTAAAAGAGACCAAAGGGAACATCAGTTACATTACATCACCTTCTCTGTTGCAATTTAATTGCATGGCATGTTATACCATGTTCATGTTATACCTGCCTATTCTACTAGCGAATTCATTTGCATTATATATAGTTGATCTGAGCCGTGAATTTCAAACCTGACAATGAAATTGCAGACTTTAGAATGAAATTCAGGAACAATTTTTTAAAAGAAAGTGACCACAAAAAGTTTTTTTTTTTTTTTTTAAATTCCATGGCAGTTGTGGACTGTGGATTATAGTTGATCTGATCCTTAATATATAATCACTACACCAAACACTAGTTCTCCAAATTTTTTTTTTTATTAATATCTCTAGTAAGTATCCTGTTATTGGTTGCAGGTCATAATTTTTTTTTATGAAACTAAAAAGCAAGGTACATTAGGAATACTAATTTATATTATATAGGTTATGTTTGGTGAGCCACCTTACACCAACTCTCTCTCTCTGGTAGCGAATCGGTTTAATTACCAGTATGGTTTTACAAACCCAATAGTAATTAAATCCGCACCCATAATGAGAGCAGATCCCTTTTGTTGGTTTTGTACTGTTAGGATTTTTGTGTTTTTTTTTTTTTCAAATAGTAATACAAATATACATATGCTTAAAAAAATATAAAATTTTGTTGGTACATTATATATATATATATATATATATATATTTTAGGCTATCGGCCTATAGGCAACACCTGACCCCTATATCGTACCGGGAAACATGCAAGTGCATGGATCTGCCATGGCAAATAAAAACTTTGCCTTTAAAAATAAGCATGAGAACTAGAAGGATCCAAACATCATTTTTTTGTGCCAATGCTATGTCTTTATCTCTAAAATATTTATAATTCAAATTAAAAATTAATATAAAAAATCATCAAATATAATTTATATTATTTTATTTTGCATACGTAAAAATTTACGATATTTTTTACTTTGTTTTGATTGACATTAAGAGAACTCGCAAAAAAACACTGATGTAAATAATTTATAAAAATTAATTGATTTTACAAGTTTTGATTAATATGAAAATAGAGTCGAAAAGTTCTTACTTATAATATGTATAGAAAAATCAATATCCATATATTATCTATATTAGTATATTTACAAGCTATTGAACTAACTAAAATAAAATCAAAATGTCATAAATTTTTACTGTGACACTAAATTACATTCTACATTTTCAATGTTTAAATAGTTGATTTAAACCATTCAACATAATGGATATATTAAAATGTGCTTGCAGATCAAATTTTACATTTTTTTTTATTTTCTTACTATTTATTAAGATGGATATATGAAAACAACGATTTTGTAAAATATTTAATAAATAGTAAAAAAAATTCAAAAAAATATAAAAAATTTGAGCTGCAAGCACATTTTAATATATATATCATGTTAAACTATTTGGATTGATTGTTTGGATTTTAAAAACTTTAAAAATATAAAGTATAATCAAAAGATCACTTTTTTAAAAAGTTTAAGTGAATCCCTCCTCTTTTTTCATTATTCTACGATCACATCACATCCATATAAAACGCATAGACATTTCACCATTATTATGAGGGAACTGAACTGTCTGCCTCCAAAGTCACTGCAGAGTGAACCCCCATTTAACCCTAAACCCAAAACCATTTTAACCCTAAGCTCTTTAACAGTAACTGGACCCACCCCGCAATGACTCTGGGGGGCAGAAATTTCCTGCACCCCAGGGGGCAGGAGATCTAATTCCTATTATGAGTGCATCACAGTAACAAATTCATTAGTTAGTGTATGGTAATTAGAGTATCTCTGAAGTCAGAGCACAATTTTGTTTTCAGAAATAATGATTCAGTTCTAACTATATATTCCTTCATTTATGGAAAAAGGGACCCTCAAGGTGATGTCTTGGCAGGGACGGAAGGTAACTATGGCTAGGGTTGACTAAGCGACCTCCAATATTTTCAAAATTGTTTACCAATTATTTGTAATTTTAATCGAAAATTTTAATTTATAGATGTTAGCCCCCCTCCTGGTAGAATATAAAAAAATTAAAGGGGTTGAATCTAAAAATGACATGTTCCTTAAAAAAAAATAACGCATCGGTTTTCCAATCATGTTAAAAAAAAGTATCTTAATCATGTAAATAAATATAAATAATTAGAAAGTTGTTGAAAAATGAAAATGACAATAGTATAATAGGAAAAAAAAATAGCGGTGGTAATTTGGGAGACACAGTTACCAAGTATTTGAAAGAAAACAAAAAGAGGAAGTTATTGGAATTTTTTGAAATACACGGTTACCCCCCAAAAAAGAAAGTTATCGGAAATATAAAGGAATATGATTAAAATACAAGAAAACCTTGTTTGAAAATAGAAAAAAAATCAAAATAAAAGCTAAAACTGAAATTAGTGTAAAGCCAAATTCACAAATGTCCGCGATCCATGGGTGGCGACATTAATTATGAACCCAATTTCCAAGCAACGGGGTCAACTAAGATGTCTACATATGACATATCCATCCTTTCTTCCTCCTCTCCATTTCCTGTTACTGGAGGGATGCCACACCATTCTTTATTCACTACTTGTGCAGTTGTGCAATAGTAAATCTGGAATTTCCCATTCTACAATTGGTACAGGTGTCATGTTGTTATCAAACCTTCCCCCTTTTTTTTTTGGTAAATTACATTATAAAAAGCTGTTACAAGTCAAAGAATAACATCGATTATATATCGATTATGTGCGCAATAAACCGAAATAGACTGAACAAATCAGATGTTAGCAAAATTCAAAGGCAGCTGGTTCCAAGTCAAATGTGATGCCACATTGATATATATTCAAGTCAAGAATTCATGACATGTTGATGTTGCAATCATGCGTACAATTTCATTCTCAATGAGTCCTTGTATTCGTACCAAACTTCCTGTGTTTAATTAAACCATAATCCTATTCATGCTTACCTTTGATTTGTGTCAAACTTCCACAGTTTCATATAAATAAATAAATGTCGGTTAAATGGCGTGACAATTATATGTATAACAGATGCATGATTCTGAATACACACAGACAGATGTATTAAGAATAAATAAGATCAATTGACTCTTATTTTATTTTTAATTTTTTATATTTAGTCTGATTTTTGATATAGTTTGAAATAAAATATTACGAATTTGTAAAATTGACCTTCATTTAAGGATAAATTTTTATATAATTGATTCTTATTCACATTTTGATCTCTGGCATAGTCAAAAAAAAAAAAGTATAAAAGATACAAGAAAGACAAACACCTCAGAGAAATATACCAATGGATCTGAAAACTTATATTTACATTAATTTCAAACAAAGTTTACAAAAACATTAAAAATTCACAAAACTTGTGCAATATTTATGAGCCCCCATTATTGTCATTTCTATAACTATACAATCAAACAAAATTAAACTCTATTTCTAACTTCAGACCCAGCATCAACTGCACCTAGCACAGATGACCGAAGAAGAAGAATCATTCTGGGTCACTTATTAAGTTTTCATAACTAGGCAATCCATATTTTCATAAAACTCATACCATATTAAGTAGTTAGGTTATACTTATCGGAACTGTCATAAAAGCACAGTGCTATCTAAACCTCTAGCAAGAGGCCACCAAAAGGGGATCTGTGAGGGACTCCCTTGCGCCGTTTTGTGGGTCCGGTTTGGTAACTGACAGCTGTCATCGGTGGGGTCGACGGGTTAAAGCTTTCCACAACAGTGCTCCTGCCACTCTCCTGGCTTGAACCGGCATACGAATCGGTGTCTGATGCATCCATGTTCTCCTTCTTTCCCTTTTTCTTGTAATGATCCTCAGTTGAGGTCCCAGCAATCTGTGCTTCGAAAAGTTGTTTTGGGTTATAATTTTTGTGCTTCAAATTTTTTAGCTAAATAGCCTTAAATGTCAAGTTGCAATTACAAAGAAATCTAAATTTGTTAAAAAAAGAAAAATGAAGGAGAACTTTGGAGGCCACTGAATCTCCATTATAAATTTGTTAATTTTTGGGGAAGTCATTTGTGACATTAAAAAATAGAACAAATGCAGAGATATTTCACCAAATTTCAGCCAATAATTGCATCAAGCACATACAAAATTATGTTGTTATGACTTATGAGCTGACAACCAGTATGCAAATTTTTTTTCCCCAACTTTTCTCAAGAAAAGAAAAGTCAAAATTAGTTTCAAAGTGCCCGAGTCAAACTATTATGCAATTATGACTGTGAAGAGCCCAAATCTCTTAATTTATTCTGGTCTTAGTTGAAGTTCTACCTAATACATTGAGCTAATCAAGGGCCTCTATCTGCTATGATATTGATTTCTTGACCAATATACATTGCCAGAATAATGAAATTATAAACATGAAAACAAAATGCAAATCCATCCAAGATGCTGAGAAAATCACAAAAAAAATGACATCTAAAATATCACCAAAAATATACCTTCCCTAGTTTAACAGAGAGAGATAAACATTATAAAAGACCATAGGAAACCTACCCACCAGGCCACCACCCCACTAATAATAAATTAATAATGATAATGATGGCAATAACAGTATTTTTTTTTTTTGCTTATATGACAATAACAGTAACAGCAACACTAACAGTGTTGATGATGGTCATATCTAACAAAACAAACATTAATTAGTACAAGAAAAAATACCTTGCAAGCAAGGGAGCAGAAATGGAAGGAATCGAGGAGGGATCGAAAGCAAACAAGGCAACAGTACGAGAGGGCCCCGGCCTTGTGGGGACGGGTCTGGGGCCGTGGGTTGAGAAATACCACCCTTGCGCTGTTTATGACATATGTCTGCACCCGACTTATGTCCAACACTTTCTGTATCTCCCCTGCTCTAATCACATCATGGTACGACGACCTCCTTATCTGTACCAGTACCACACCAGAATAGTTATGTTATTTACAACTAATATGGTATAACATTACAAGTTTATACCCTGAGTTATGCTTTGCTGAGAAGACTAATTAAATAGCAAGGTGCACTGGATAATGAACTCATGAAATTTATGCAGTGTGAGATAAAGTATGACAAAGCATAGTATGCATGTGTGAGCATGTTTATGTGCTTGAAACCTGTACTTATTTTTTTGTTACTGAAAAGCCAATTAAGGTAGGATAAAAAAACCTCCTATACCATTCCTCTTCAAAAAAAAAAAAAAGTTTGTTAAATTTGACTATTATGAAAGTGAAGATTAGTGTATAATGAAAATTGGAATTACGACTGCAAGAAAACAATTGATATATAAAAATAGATTCTGAGCAATACATGCTTGGTTTTTTTCAATGGCAAGGGTTTTAGTTTTGTGAAACATTATTCATCAAAAATTAAAATGGAAATCAATTTCCTCTTGTACATAAATAGTATCTCTGTTGAATCCAGATTATTGTATTGTATTATACCATAACATCTCTTCTCTCTTATAAGAAGAACATTCATATTAAAACAATTAATACAGAATCCAATCAATTAACTAACAAGGAGAAAAATATTGGAAAAGCATTAAAAAACAGAGCAAAAACAGGAAAAAAAAAATAACAAAGTAATCTCTCGATAGTTTCTACAAACACCTGGCATGCACAATTAAGTCAAAGTAATTACGTACAGAAAAGAGATGAATGGTGAAAGAAACCTGAATAGTGCGATGGTTTTGGTGGTCATGAGAGAGGCAGAGAGAACAGAGCGCGCCATTGATGCAATCGAGACAGTACATGTTACACTCGCTCTTGTGTGAATCGCTGTGTGCCTTGCATTGCACGAAGAATTTTGTAGCGAGTAATGGCTTCAGCCATGGCGGCCACCTCTTGTCTTCTACTCTCTTCATCTCTTTTTCCCACTTGAGTTCTTCTCCCTGATTTAATACAATCGAGTACAAGTAAATGCTGGATTAGCAAAATTTCACGAAAACCCCCCAAAATTTCACATCTCGTTGAAGACAAGAATGAATCCAATAAATGAAATGAAACAGTTTTAATTTCTTTCAATAAAAATGCTTAAACTACCAACATTGCAATCTCAAGCGTAAACTATATACGAGGAAAACAAATAGAGATTAAAACCCACACCATGATCATCTTCTTGTGCTCCTTCAATGGAAAAACAATGCTACTTTTTATTGCTTCTAAGCTTTTTCAATATTCCTAATCGACTAGAAGAGCAGAGAGCAAGAGAGAAGGGGGGATGAATGGTTCGGGTTTTAAGTCTTATAATGCCTGCGAGGATTTGGCACGAATATACATAACCTAAGGTAACAGAATATTTCTGTTCAGATCCTAACCGTCCGATCAGAATCCGCACGATATTGAAAGGCTCCATGCGTTTCATCTTAGGCCGGAATGGTCAGGATTCTGATCGGACGGTCCATATTTAAAAAGAAATATTCTGTTACCTCAGAGGATATTGACTAGGAGTCGCACTAGTATAATAAATTAATAATACTACATTGTCAATGAAGTAATAAATAAAAAGCAGGATATAAAGAGACAAAAGGGAAAGTAAAAAACAAAACAATTCCGTTCTTATCTAATACTTAAATTGAACCGCATTTTATTTTATTAGATCCGCTTAGGTAAAACGAAATCCGATATTAATTAGATCCGCACAGCAAGGTAATTCGGTGCCAGCATGGCTCCTTTAATAATTCGTACCAGAGCAGATCAAACGGCCCAGATTTGAACCCCAAATTTTGAGGTATTTTAGTGGATCCGAACTCTATCTGACCCGGGTGTCACAACATTTTATAAGATCATAAGTGGGTGATATTTATTTTCAAAAGTGACGACTGTGACGTACTTCATGTACAAATTATTAGTTACCTAACCCCCGTTAATTACGAAATAAGGTCTTGGTGGGTCTCCAATTGAGAATGAACATGAACACAGGAATTGAATTGAAAAATACTATTTTTATGAAAAAGTTGAACTAAATTTTTTTTTTCTCACGAAAACAGTAATGCGGCCGAACAAGATCTAATTGTTGAATTGTTAACCCAACTCCCCTCTGGAAGTCATTTAAATTGTACACATTTATAATTTAAATGTCTCGTGTCTTTCATTTTATTTTTTGTTTTTTAATTTTAAACAGTGATCTGAATTATTTGATATAATCTCTATATTAAAATATGATTGAGTATCAAAATCTTATATTTTGAAAATTATTTATTATTTTTTAAATAAATACAAAATCTTCATATTCTTTTTTGAAAATATTTATTATTTTGTTAGATAAATACAAATTATGTTTTTGAAAAACATAATTTTGTGTATATCTAAAAAAATAAGTTAATGAACAAAGTATATATAAAAGGTAGTCTCTTCACACATACTAGTGTTGAAGTTATATTTAGAGGGAACTTTGAAAAACGGAGACAAGGAACAGAGAATGTGAAGTACGAGCAAAGCATGAAAAACACAAGACATTTGAGTCATTTTCTAAGTTAATACAAAAGATAATAAACTAAAATGTAAAATAATAATGCAACTTAAATATTGTGACCTATGCCTTACGTAAATAATCCAAATGTCCTGCGGTTCTCCGACAAATTCCGGTGAATGTTCAACGGGCTCCGACAAATTTTTGACAAAGCTTCGGTTCGGTTGAAAATATAAGCTGAAAATTAAAACACATAATTTGAATACCAAAAAAAAGTAATAATGCAATCTAAATATTGTATACTAACTTGATGAGTGTTAAAATAAAAACGTTCAATATTAATAAGGTTAAGTAGAATAATTTTAAAACCAACATATTAATTTACATCCATTTTTTACACGTTTTTAGGTGTGATTTTTTTTTCTATTCAATTTCGTCAATATTTCTGACGATCTGTGATGAAATTTGTAAATCTAATATCACGAACGTCTTTTACGTAATTTTCTCTTTCAAATGAGATTTATGATGACATACTTTCGAGTTGTCCGTCGCGTAAGTATTCATATCTTATCATGTGGTTTCATACCTCGTCGGGCAAGTATTCTACCACGTCGAGCAAGTATTCATACATCTTTGTGCAAGTATTGATACTTCGTTGAGCAAGTATTCATACCTCGTTGGAAAAGTATTCATAAATCGCCTGTGACAACCTACCTTGTTGCCTGCAGATCGGTAGGAGCTGATGGATAGGAAGTCGTAGGTGATACAGTCTGGATCAAGATCGCGATGAGTTATGAATACTTGCATGATGAGATATGAATACTTGCACTACAAGATATGAATACTTGCGCAGCAGACAACTCAAAAGTACTTCATCATGGATCTCATTTGAAAAAGAAAATTATGTAGACAACATCTGTGACTTTAAATTCGCAAAAAAATTCACAGATTGTCAGAAACATGAGCGACATTGAATTTAAAAAAAAAGCCATCTTTAAAAATGTGTAAAAAATGAGTATGTGATAAGAAAGATTGTTTAAAGAAATACTTGATATTTTATATATGAATACTTACTATATTAGATGTTAATACTTGCGTGTATAAGTATACATATTTACGCGCATCAGTTGTGAAAGTTTTCAAATATAAGTGGTCCCCCAGTTAATTAACGGTCCTCCACATTATTAGTGAATGATACACATTTTGTTTTATCTTTTTGTGCTGGAAGTTGTGGTCCCCTCATATAATTAATGATTGGGGAATGGATGGGGAAAATAAATCTTTATTCAATTATTTATTTGTAGTTAGTAAAATTTGAATCTAAGTCTTTGCATGACAAAATAGAGTTTTAACCACTAGATTACAAATACAAATTTCTAATTATATGAGAGTGGTTGAGCTATATAAAAACTAAAAAAAATAAAAATTAAATTAAATTTCAACTTATGTGATTAAAATTTTCAAAATTATAGAATAGTTTAGCATCTCTGGGCTAAATATAGATCCACCCCTACTAATTGATTCAACTTCAGTATCTAGTGAGGTCGAATAAATAGTTTAGTCTTAATTATAATTTTTTGGCTATATAAAATTTCAAAATTATCGAGATCAAACTATTGATTCAGTTTTAATAAAAACTGTAAATTTAATGTATAAATTAATTAACATTTTAGTTAGAAACTAATATATATTTTTCCTAAAAATAATAGAGATACTCGGTCTTATTGATTTTTTACTCCGCGTTATATTGTTGTCAAAATTGATGAACATTGACTCCTTTCACTGTTATAAAAAAAATATTTTATTTTTTATTTCTGAAAATAAACAATTTTTTTACAGTAAAATTTATAGGTGATTTTATTAATTTAAAAGAGTTACAAACTAATTATTACATGATATTAAACAAAAAATATTTTATAAAGCATTCAGTTATAAACAAACTAAATACATACGTACAGTGATACGTGTATTCTATGTACATAATTTTAATTATTCTTACTTCGATGCAAATGATAGAAGTTTATCAATAGTTATATCTATGCGCAGACTTCAATTTGGGTCCGATGGCCATTGAATCCAAAATGATTTCAATAAGTTCGCTCGCTATTAGATCTGTTTCAAGATTCGTGCACACAAATTTTAAAGTATACAAAAAAATGTGAACGCAAATCATAAAACAGATCCGATAAAAAACGAACCCATTAAAATTACTTTGAGTTCAATACGAGTCCTGCGCGCATGGTTGCCCCGCTGAAAATAAACAATTTTGGTATTGAAGGCTTTATGAAAGAGAGCGCCGAGAAAAGAAACACGCCATCTAATTCGTGTCAAAAAGACGATCGACACGACACGACCGACTCATATTGAATGAATGAATGAATGAATGATGATGTATGTATCTTTCGTCGTCAATCAACTAATTATCGCTCTCTGCTTTTTCTTTGTTTTCATGTGCAGTACAGTATTGTACAAGTAGTAGTCGACATGGAGTGCATTTTGCAGCATTTCCAATTATTATAATTGTAAAGCTCCGGAAGCTTTGTCACCAGACACCGGTACACCCATGTTCAAAAGTTTCAAATGTTACACATAAGGGATCTGAACTTTGAATCCGCATCTTCCGAGATAAATATAAGAGATTGCTTGAGACTGTGCCCCACAAGTAGAGGTGATATGTCATTAATGAGAGGGGAAGGGAAGGGAGGAAGACGATGATTTAATGTATCTCTGTACAGTAATCTTATATTTTAATTTAGAAGTAAATGTTTTTTTATCAAAAATTAACACATCGATAACCTTGACTTCTGTCCATACAGTGGTTATTCACCTTCGTTCCCTCTCTGTTTCTTCTCTTCTGGAGTATGTGAAATCGTCAGCGGTTAAGGTCTGAGGTGAAGCTCCCCTTCACACAGTATTCTTGTCTTCACTTCCCTTCGCGTACCTCCAACTGAAGCACGTCCTTAATTTACTTGTCAAAATAGAGTCAAAGTCACACCTTAAAATTATAGGAATCAGAATGAAAATTAAATATATAAAATTTTATACTACAAATAGAAATTAATCATACTATTTTATTCTAAATTATATAAAAAAATGTCTGCAGTTTTATCGAACATGTCCGAAAGCATTATCAGTGAATGTGGTTTGAATTTTTTTTAGCTATTATTATTTACCTACATTTAGTTTAATGTACATCCTTTTTGTAATTTTATAGCATAAAAATTTATTTCTAACGCTATAATCAATTTAATAATATTTTTATATGAAACTTTATTTTTTTATAATAAATTCATAATTGATAATTATTATTTCTACCATCTATCGAAGAAAACTCGAATAGAACAAATATAATTATGGATGATCATCAGGCGATGGAAGATTCACTTCTTTAAATTATCGACTAATTAAGGAGGGAAGAAAAATTATAGACTAATTTTAGGTACCAAGTCAAATATGTTATAGTTTCTGATTTCAGTGAAATCAGTGGTATATACCACTATTTTTTTATAAAAAAAATGGAAGAAAAATCTAAAAATGAATGTTTGTCTATGGGGCTCTATAAGTAGAATAAATGTAAAACAAGTGAATTGGTCTGGAAAGATGATTTAACCAATTAATTCGTGGAACTTTTCATATTTTATTTTTTATTTAACAACACTCTTTACTCCATTTCTTAATACACAATTAAATGTGCTCTTTTGATAATCATTATTCAAATAACAACAGTCTTAGAGCATCTATTCCATAATTTCTTGAGATTTCTAATCTAATGTGGTGATTTTTATTTCAATTTCAGAGATGTAGTCCAATTTCTTATTTAGAAGCTATTTGGCAATTTTTTTTTTATTAAAAAGTTGTTTCTAATCGCCACACTAATGAAACAATTCACTCAAATTATTTCTTCTATATTTTTGTGGTGTTCTCTCTCTTTTATTTAGAAACTCTAAAAATTAATTTTAAAAAGGTAAATATTTAGAAATTTTAGAGTCTTTAATTTCTAAATAGTGGTTTGGGGATAGTTATTTAGAAATTAATTTTAATTATTATAATGGAGATGCTCTTACGCCTTAGTAACAATTGACAACTTGCTTTCATTCTTTGCATTAGTTGTTGGGTATATTTTAAGGCGCATAATAAAAGGAGCTTTGTTCAACGAGCAAAAGAAAAGGGAAACATTGATGGTTCTTAAACCCATGCAACTTTGGTATGGCTATCCGTAAGAATTAATGTTATTAATTTAAGAATTTGCATGTAACAAGTCATGGATTTAAAACTCACAAGGTGAATAAATCCTCTGTAATATACATAGGATTTTGAAATTACTAATTGTATTGAAATTTTAAAAAAAAATTACGCTTAATTTTAGAACGTGGGTATACCGGTATAGTGAGAAACCCAAATCAGGAGGAAAAAAAATATTTTTTTTTTCAATTATCTAACAAAAAAAAAATTTACATTTGGGTCTGTCAGTAACTCAGTATTGACCTTCGTCACTATTTTAAATAAAAAGTTAGAAAAAAAATTCAGCAATAGTTTTCAATTTTTGGGAGAATATTATAGTTTCTTATTAATTAATTCCATATGATTACACAATGTTCCTCAATTTACGGACTTTAATGAATTGATTCCCTCAATACTTGGATCATGTTTGCTTTGGTCGAAGCATCTTTTTGCATCATGTGTTTTCCACCAAAATTGCATGGTGGGGAATATTGGAGAGGCGCATTTACTAGTGATGGGGTAATTTTGGCCAAATTCTAATAAAACCCTAATTGGTGGCACTTTTTGAAAAGTGTAGCTCAACATTGCGTTTTACATCCACATCCACATCCACTAAATATTTTACAAACTTTTTACAATTTTTTTGGATAAGTAGAAAATCATGTGATTTAAAGATTTTAGATCATCTAAAAGTAGTGATTTTTTTTTATCTACCTAAACAATGTAAATTTTGATCTCTCCAAATACAACGTATTTACATTTCTTGCTAAGAGTAAGTAGAGAAATGTGAAATTATTTTTAACAGTTCAGACTGACTATTTAAACTTAGCAGATAATCATAATATAAATTCATAATACAAGTAAATTCATTCATGATATGCACATAGCGTGTGAGATAAGTTATTTTATTTCAAAAATAATGAAAGACGCGGATATGAGTCATGATTAATTCTTCTTTTTGAGTATTTTTATGAAAACTATGTTTGTAAAATCACTGACATGTGAGTCTGAGATAAATTTTGAGACAAAATTATATACAATATTTAATGTTAAAATTCATCTGATTTCACGTGTCACTAATATTAGAAGTAGAAATTTTCTACCTAGAGAGAGACAACTGGAGCAGCAGTGAGCCTATTTTGGATTGTTCCATCTTGATCTGACTTTCAACTTCAAGCTATGATTTAGAATACATTGTAAAAGTTTGTTTTGTAACATGAGGATGCAATAATAATGCAATTGCTCCATTGTTCTTAATCAAGTGCATTGAACAATTTTAAAAAAAATTTAATCTTGTACAAATAAAATTTTAAATTATCTGTTTTCTGAAAATTATGGCACCAATTTCATTTTTTTTTAAATACTTGATATCTTAGCTATGAATACTTGATCTATTATATATTAACACTTACGTGCATATGTATTCATATTTGCGCACACCAATTATAAAATCTATCAAATATTAAGCGGTCCCTCGAGTAGTTAGTGGTCCACCCAGTAAATAAGTGACCCCTCAACTTAATAATCAATAATGACGCATTTTGTTTTGTCTTTTAGTGTTGGAAGTTGTGATCTCCTCTTAATTAGTGATCAACAAAGATAGTTATTAACTAAAAGATGAATGGAAAAAATGAATTAGGAGATAGTTATTTGATCCCTAAATAATTATGCATTATAAGTTTCAACCCACACTGACTAAAGTTTCTAGTTCTGCCCTCTTAATTAGTTTGGTCAACCTAATTGATAAAACAAAACAAAAAATCATTTTTTTATAATTAAAATTTTTATTTCTAAAAAGAAAAATCTGACATCGTAAATTAAAAATTTAAATAAAACACATATTAAATGTCGGATGCATTCCAATATTTAATGTATCAAATAAAAACTTTCCCTCCATTAAATTAATAAATAATCTGGGATCAAGATGTCAGAGGCAGTAACTAGTGATTGGTAAACGGGTCGGGCCGGGCGGTCCGGGCAAAACCCGGACACGGGCACGGGTAGCCACGGTCACGGGCGTCACGGGCACACGGGTACAACGGGCCGGGCGTCACGAGTTTTTTTTTCAAAAATCCTGCCCTGCCCGTTTAATACCCGTGCCTGTCACGGATTCGGGGGCAGGACGGTCCGGGTACCAGGGACCGGGCGGTCCGGTCCGGTCCGGGTCCGGACCGGTTTTTTTTTTTTTTTTTTCTGTTTTTTGTTTCTGTTTTTCTGTTCTGGTTTTTTTCTTCTGGTTTTTTTTTCGGTTTTTTTTGTTCTGTTTTTTTGGTTCTGTTTTTTTGTTTCTGTTTTTTGTTTCTGTTTTGTTTCTGATTTCTGTTCGGTTTTTCGGTTCAATTTTTTTTTGTTCTGTTTTTTTTTCGTTCTGTTTTTTTTTTCTGTTTTATTTTGCTGTTTTTTTTTGCTGTTTTTTTTTCTGTTTTTTTTTGCTGTTTTTTTTTGCTGTTTTTTTGCTGTTTTTTTTCTGTTTATTTTTTTTAAAAACCAATAAATTATAAATATAAATTCATACCAATTTAAACTCATTTGACGTGGTTGTATATTTGAACTCAATAATTTTTGTTATAATAAAATACAAATCAAAATTTTTTTAAATCAATTATTTTAAAAATAATTAAGCTCTTATTTTAAAACAATAGATTAAAAAATAAAAGTTACCCTCCTCTTTTATTTCGGACTTGGGACTGGCTATGTAAAATAACATAGGCAGAGTTCTAACTTTTTTTTTTGTTAGTAATTTTTCATTAAAATGAATAATTTAAAAACTAATTGAAATATTTAGAAAATGACAACTCCTCATTAAAAAACAGAATCAATAAAACAGAATTTCAAAAAAAGAATTAAAAACAGAAATAAAAAAACAGAAATTATAAAAAAACAGAAATAAAAAAAACAGAATTAAAAAAAACAGAATTAATAAAACAGATATAAAAACCAGAATTTCAAATACAGAAATAAAAAAACAGAATTATAAAAAACCAGAAATAAAAAAAAAACAGAATTAAAAAAAAACAGAATTAATAAAACAGATATAAAAAACAGAAAAAAAAATCTAACATCTTTATTTAACCTATTAAAAATAAATCCGAATTTCAAAAATAAAATCTAACCTATTCAAAACAAGTCTAATTACTTCACATATTCAAAAAAATAAATCTAACATCTTTATTTAACCTATTAAAAATAAATCCGAATTTCAAAAATAAAATCTAACCTATTCAAAACAAGTCTAATTACTTTACATGTTAAAAAAAAAAATCTAACATCTTTATTTAACCTATTAAAAATAAATCCGAATTTCAAAAATAAAATCTAACCTATTCAAAACAAGTCCAATTAGTTCACATATTCAAAAAACTAAATCTAACATCTTTATTTAATCTATTAAAAATAAATCCGAATTTCAAAAATAAAATCTAACCTATTCAAAACAAGTCTAATTACTTTACATGTTCAAAAAAAAAAAAATCTAACATCTTTATTTAACCTATTAAAAATAAATCCGAATTTCAAAAATAAAATCTAACCTATTCAAAACAAATCAAATTACTTCACATATTCAAAAAAATAAATCTAACATCTCTTATTAACCTATTAATAATAAATCCGAATTTCAAAAATAAAATCTAACCTATTCAAAACAAGTCCAATTAGTTCACATATTCAAAAAACTAAATCTAACATCTTTATTTAACCTATTAAAAATAAATCCGAATTTCAAAAATAAAATCTAACCTATTCAAAACAAGTCTAATTACTTTACATGTTCAAAAAAAAAAAAAATCTAACATCTTTATTTAACCTATTAAAAATAAATCCGAATTTCAAAAATAAAATCTAACCTATTCAAAACAAATCAAATTACTTCACATATTCAAAAAAAAAAATCTAACATCTTTATTTAACCTATTAAAAATAAATCCGAATTTCAAAAATAAAATCTAACCTATTCAAAACAAGTCTAATTACTTTACATGTTAAAAAAAAAAAATCTAACATCTTTATTTAACCTATTAAAAATAAATCCGAATTTCAAAAATAAAATCTAACATATTCAAAACAAGTCTAATTACTTCACATATTCAAAAAAAAATATCTAACATCTTTATTTAACCTATTAAAAATAAATCCGAATTTCAAAAATAAAATCTAACCTATTCAAAACAAATCTAATTACTTCACATATTCAACAAAATAAATCTAACATCTTTTATTAACCTATTAAAAATAAATCCGAATTTCAAAAATAAAATCTAACCTATTCAAAACAAATCAAATTACTTCACATATTCAAAAAAATAAATCTAACATCTTTATTTAACCTATTACAAATAAATCCGAATTTCAAAAATAAAATCTAACCTACTCAAAACAAATCAAATTACTTCACATATTCAAAAAAATAAATCTAACATCTTTATTTAACCTATTAAAAATAAATCCGAATTTCAAAAATAAAATCTAACCTATTCAAAACAAATCTAATTACTTCACATATTGAACAAAATAAATCTAACATCTTTTATTAACGTATTAAAAATAAATCCGAATTTCAAAAATAAAAGCTAACATCACATATTCAAAACAAATCTAATTACTACACATCTAACAAATCTAATATAAACTAAATAAATCTAACAAATCTAACATAAAATAAATCTTATAAATCTAATTACTTAACAAATTTAATAAATCTAACATTCAATAAATATAACAAATCTAATTACTTAACATTCAATAAATCTAACATAAACTAAATCTAATATTCAATTTAAATTCTAAATTTTTTCTACAAAAATAAATCTAACATTCAATATTTCAATCTAACAAAATTTAATCTAGCAAAATTTAATCTAACAAAATTTATTCTAACAAAAATTAATATTACCTTTTTAATTTCGTGGGAAAATCTTCGAGAATACCTTCGTAATTCCCTTTCCGTTTGTGTTTGTGTATTTGTTAAATTAACAACTTTTTTTTTTAACAATAAAATTAAAATTGGAGAATAATAAAAATATTGAGATTGAGATTGAGAGAATGAGAGATGAAAATATTGAGAGACATGTGAAAATTTGTAAGGAATGGGTGTATATTTATAGAATTTTGTTTGGAGGGATTAAAATTTGAATTTTAAAAAAAAAAAAAAACTGAAAAAAAAATGGATAGGGGTCCGGGTAGAAAGTGGGGATGTGGGGCATGGGGGGAATGGGGGGGAGAATTTGAGTTCAAATTTTGAATTTTACACCCAAAAAAAAAAAAAAAAAAAAAAATTCTGCCACAGGCTCACGGTCACGGGCACGGACACGGACGCACGGGCTCACGGGCAAGGGCGTCACGGGCACGGGTTACGGGTACAGGGGTCCGAGTTCTCACGGGCATTTTTCAAAAAAACCGGATCCGGCCCATTTAATACCCGTGCCCGTGTGTCCGTGTACCCGTGGCACGGGCACGGTCCGGTCCGGGCACGGGCACGGTCCGGTCCGGACACGGGCATGGACAGACCAGTCCGGATTGGGCCCCCGGAGGCATTTACCAAACACTAGCAGTAACTAACGAGCCGTCATTTTAGCCGCCACGAATGATCGTGTGCGCCTTCTAGGAAATCGTACCCGATTTACACGTGTCGCAAGGAAAAGATATTTGCTCTGGGATCGTATAGTAGGTACACGTGTTTAACTGCATTTACGAGGTGATGGAATGTGCGATCTCCTGTGCGTGTTTGTTTCTACCGTTCAGAAAATGAAATATTTCTTCATTATTTTGCTGAAATTTGTGGTGACAGAGCTAGAAAAGATGATTTAATGGCAAGAACATTGTTATATTTTTGAAGAATCAGTTTCTACTTTAATGATTAAGATTTGTTTTCACCGCTCTTAATTTCTGAGCTCTCTCTCGAACCTTCTCTTTCTTTCTTTCCTTCTACACGTGTGAGCCGCCTCTTACGATCGCGGGTCTAATTGTTGTGCGGCTGTTGGATATTCTTTCTTCTCCCTCACCCGCTTAGAGTCAAATCCATTATCTGAAGTGCGCAAAAAAGCTTATCACTGTTGGTACTGGTTAATTTCTTGGTATCTCTCTTTTCCATCCCTGTCTTATCGAATTTGGTTTGATATCGCCATGTGTAATTAATATTTTGCTTCCCTTGAATTAGTGAACTGAGTCTGAATTTGGGAAATTTTGTTTGAAACTAAATTCTGTGAGAACCGTCACTGGTACTGCTCGCTACCAGCTTTAACAGCTCCCATCTTGTTTGATACTGGTACTACTGACCAGTGGGTACCACCAGTATATATTCTTGTTACTGGGTTTTTTTTTTTCTTTATTGAAGTCCTCGGTCCGCTGGGCCTTTCGTCTCTGGATAACGAAAATGGAAAGAAAGTTTAATTGGGCTTTATTCAGAAAATTGGAATTGGCGAATAATTTATACAGGCCTTGGACTGAGGACTTCAATTTTGAAACTGGACTGGATTTGTTTGGAAATTATGTTTAGGCCCAATTTAAGTTAAGAGATCAAGTGGGCTGATTTAAAGATTAATAAACTAATGAAATCATCTGTAGATGATCTCGTTAATTAAAATGGGTACAAATGTACAATTGTAAATCAAATTTGCATCTGTCCTAAAAATTTTACATGTGATAATTAATTGATTGTACTTTAATCATAACAGTTTAAAAATAATTAAATTAATAGTTTGTTATATAGGAAAACAATTTAATTAGTTTTGAATGTTACATAGGAAAATATCTAAAGTCTTCAAATTTGAACAAAAAAATTATTCAAAAATAAATTAAAATAAGCATAAAAATATTTGATTGGTGGAATTTAAATTCTTTTCTGAGGTATTTGAGAAGAAAAACCAGGAGCCCACAATTTATTCCGCCGCCGTCACACCAAACAATTTATCTGGCACCGTATCTACTAATATTTCTATAACACGTAACCTTATTTGAATAGTTCAAATTGGTGTTAATTAATTATTATAAACACAGATAATGCCGTTGGAATCTAGCTTGTAGCTGTTGGCATGGTTATTTGGGTTGGATTATGTGTTATATAATTGTAAGCTAACTGTTATTTTGGATTTTCCGTGAGCTATATTTTGGATTTTTTTTTTAATTAGGTACTATCATAACATGCATTCGGATGCATGTTTAGTTTGTATCAGTATCATAATGAGATCTACAATATTCGAGGATGGCTTATTTAATATCAAATTTTGCATTTAACATATTTAGTGGTTGAAACCTTGTCGTATTTAAGGCGGAACTTAAAATTTGATATTGATTATTTTAATAAATTAAATATTTTTTCAGTCCAAGTAAGGCGATATATTTAAACTTTTGGATCACGTTGTAATTTTAGAAACGAATAAAATTTGAATTATAAAATAATTTGAAGCCGTATTTTTCGCTTTTCCTTTGAACGGAAAAAGAAGTCATGAATGTGTACTTCTCCAAATCACCGTTTAAGTAACAACCAGAGCCAAAATTTTAGCTCTACATCTCTGAAATTATTAGAGTTTTTAATCTGACGTGACAGTTTTTAATCCAGTTTCAGGAATGTGAGAGAGTTTCTTATTAATAAACTATGCAAGAAAGTTTATTATTAAGAAACTGTTTATAAACTCTATGTTGCCCAAATGATTGACTCAAATTGTTTCTCTTTTTTAATTTGTTGCTGATGTGACTTAATAGAAACTCTAAAATGAGTTTCAGGAAAGTGAGAATTAAAAACTTTAAAGACCATAATTTCTAAAAAGTAGTTAATAATTATTTAGAAATCCTTTTGAGTTTTAGGGATGTAGATGCTCTAAGCTCTCCTTTTTGTTCGAAAAATTATATCTTACATCTTTTGCAATTTTGAGTTTACAATTAAGTTATTTGTGCACCGATTTTTTTTATTTGCAGTATTTAAAGAAGAAAAAACTAAAAGTAGCACGCAAGTGAAAAAAAAAAATTGAAACTTGAGAAGAAATGCAGAATGGAGCTGTGATTCACATTCATAAAGCACAGATAAAAGTAGCACGCAAGTGAAAAAAAAAATTGAAACTTGAGAAGAAATGCAGAATGGAGCTGTGATTCACATTCATAAAGCACAGATAAAAGTAGCACGCAAGTGAAAAAAAAAATTGAAACTTGAGAAGAAATGCAGAATGGAGCTGTGATTCACATTCATAAAGCACAGATTATTCATTATGTGTTTCACTTCTCTCAACAAATATGTCACTGTTTACCATTTTATATGGAACCGGATCACTTACTCCTTTGTGGGTAGAAAATTTCTATTCCTAAAGTCACTAATATGTGGGTTCGAAGTGAATTTTAACATTTAAATATTAAATATTATTCTATCTTAAAATCTATTACAAACCCACGTATTAGTAATTTTAAGGACAATAATTTCCTGTCCACAGGAGATTCGATTTCTAATCTCGGTGAAAACACAACACAACCGAATTTATAATATGGATAGATAATATGAAAGAGAGTAGATTGAGACGCTAGGCAAGCCAATCCACCGGTGGAAGGAACGGAACAAAATTGTACAAATTTTATATATATATCTGCTCTGTGTTTCATCTATAAATTATCATGGATAAAACGCAGCTCGAACTGTATTTATGTTAAGTTTCAAATTTATTCCAAATACACATGATGCTTTAAAAATTTTGTTTTTTCAAATGCCAAAGATAAAAATGGAGCCTAATAATTGTATTCCAAATAAATTCTCCAGCTCGTCCCTCAAGTATTTAATGTATAACTTTCATTTTTCGTATCTATCTAAGATCTTTTAAAGTTTTATTTCTAACATTTTAAAATATTATTCACAAGTATTTAAACCTCTGTCTGCAAGCAAATAAATTCTAAATATATGTAGTTATAATTACTAACTATTTTTGTATTCAAGTCAAAAAATAGAAAAAAAATTCACCCACATTTTTTTTTCCTTTGATATTTCTCATCCATTTTTTCGATAATATATAATGAATTTTGCAAACCTAAATATATAAATATTTTTACTAGATTTTATCTTTAAAATGAGATCTACGAAGAAATACTTTTGAATTTTTTTTCAATTTTTTTTGTAAAGTAAAGCCAATGAGCATTATTTAAATGTTTAACACAACTACTTTTAATGATTATACACAAAGCTTTAAATGCATCATACTACATGATCAACATTAGATGTCTAAACGATTGAACATAGTAGTTTAAATGATGACATCATATGTTTAAATGGTTGTACACCGAGGTTTAAAAATTTTAAAAATTAAATTGCTTATGGGATTTACTTAAAAAAATGATTTCAAAATAACTCAAAAACATTTCTTCATGGATCTCATTTGAAAGATAAAATTAAATAAAAAATACTCGTATTTTTATATTCATAAAATTTATCACGGATTGTCAAAAAATATATGAGAATGATTAGAAAAAATTTAAAAAGAGGGGGTAAAAAAAAATCTTTTTTTTTGACTTGAAAACAAAAAAAAAATTGATTTCAAAATAACTCAAAAACATTTCTTCATGGATCTCATTTGAAAGATAAAATTAAATAGAAAATACTCGTATTTTTAGATTTGTAAAATTTATCACGGATTGTCAGAAAATATAGATTAGAAAAAATTTAAAAAGAGGAGGTAAAAAAAAAATCTTTCTTTTTTTGACTTAAAAACAAAAGTAGTTCGGAATTAAAACTACAATGTTATAAATAAAATTTTAAAAACTTGAATATGGATACTGAAAATATAAGTTAAACAAAATTAGAAGATTTTTTCTGTTAAACTAGTTAAGTAATGCGCTCGAGTATAATAACTTAAAGTCCATAATATTTCTCAATCAAAATATTGGCTCCATATATTTTGTGACTGCCTACCAAATGTGTGACCATAATTATTTGGAGCATCTAATGAAGGCGAGATCAAAAGGGGGATCCATTCCGGTCAAACCAAATCTTTATAGCAATTTGACTATTTTGGTGACCGAGTTTTCAAACTTTTTAATGATAGAGATGAATTATATAACGAGCATGGGGACTACCACATTATCAGCTAGTCACAAGCCAAACCTCCTAACCACCAACTAAGTTGAGGTAGTTACAATTTATAATTTTTTATTAGACCATATAGTGGAACGGGTTTGAAGTTTTCAACGGACCAAGTCAATGACCCGAATCCGTTACTGGTCTTCACATGTTATGGGCCTATGGCACATTGATATGTCGATAAAGTTACTGATATCAATTTTTATTAGTACTGGTAAAAATATGACTAATTTGTGGCTTGTTGGAGATTGGCTCGGAAAACTGCTCGTCAATAGCAAGTGTAAGTTTGATTCAGTTCAACTCCTGTAAAACAACTTATATAAAACTATTTTTCAGTGGAAATTTTGATGGCTATGATAGAGGTGGAGAAATATCGGGAGGATTTTTTGGAGATTAGCTAAGAGTATTTTGAGCCTAACAACTTCTAAAGTCCAACGTCTGACGCTGTTTTAGATGAACATGATTGTGTAGATTGGCATCTGCTGGATGATTAGTTCTACTTTCTTTGTTTTATGTAGTTGTTCTTATGACCGGTCGTTTTGTATTATTATGATAGGTTTCGTGCAGGTTGATTTTGTGGTGTTTAGAATAATTATCATGATGTTTTGTAAGTATGATGCAGTGATGGTCAAGTATTAGTATTTGTTTTAAGTACCTGGCCTTGGTCATACCTGATTTCTCATAGTATTCGGTGGATTTATTTCTCTATTTTTTTTTTAAAAAGACACTTATACTATTTTTCTTTGTGCTCACTATGAAAACTTAAAATTTATTGAAATAGAAGAAGAAGAAAATGAATTTTCTTTTTCCAGTTTTCAGTTTATGCATGACTAACAACGTCAATTCAAGCACGAACGAGCTCTTACTGTGCTACCTCGGCTTGTTCTAACACGAGCCAAGTTCGAGCTTTGTCAAACTTAGTTCCGCTCGGTTTCTTCAAAAATAAAATAGATCTTAGAATTATCTCACAGAAAAATATGGCTTCAAAATATTTTATATAAAATCAAAGCAACCAATTTTCGAATAAAAAACTTAACATACTAAATTTTCTACAACACGTAATTATGGCGACACCGACTTTTAATCTTTATATTAAGCGTTTCAGGTTTCAACAAACTTTTCCATTTTATCAGGACATGTTGTTCACCTAATTTTAACTACTCCCCGAGAAATTCGATTATTATGACTTTACAACCCTTCAAATCATGTAGAAAAGGAAACACCACCCGTCCACCCCCACCACCGCACGAATCGGGTCCGTAAACCAAACCGCTAACCCGAAATGTTTCGATGCACAGTATGATAATTGAGAATTTGTGACTGCGCAGGCTGTTGGATAGAATATAATTTTTTTTGTTAAAAATAGATATATTGACGAATAAACAAGCATATGGGGTTTTTTATGTAAAAAAGCCGACAGCCGACTCTTTGGATCATGTGTTGTTGCTATCGCCTTCGCTCCATGTGCACTAACTAATTTTGGGTCCCTTTTCAATCAATCTTAGATAAAATAATGATACTGTCATCAATTAGTAGTTTGGTTTTTTTGGCTGCAAATAGGAATTATTTTTTAGATGTTTCCTTAGGATAGGATATAACTATACAAGGGGTTCCAAATCCAGCATAATTGCATATTAATTCGTGTTGGATGGTTGATGGTAATGCAATGAAGTGTTTATATATGTAAGCTATTTTTAGCAGAAATTAATTTTTTGACCGGTTATTTCAAGGAAAAGGCCAAAAGGTCCTACATAAAATAAAATCTATCCGGTATAATAGGCATAAAAATGTCAAATAACATGCAATATTTTATTCAGATATTATGTCATGAGTGAAAAAATAGTTTCAACATTTTGTTCTAAGCTTTTTAACATCATATTGACAAAAAGAAAAAAAGAAAACAACATACATAATTTTTTTTATTTCCTACTACCAATAATTTATTTTTAAATATCATATAGCTGAAAAAAAACATAACTTTGGTTTGAAAAATCGAAAATTATTATTCCTCTAAACAAAATTCCTCAGCAATTTGGTCCAGACTGGAAAAGCATAAGCCGTAGAAAAAACAATGTATCGTCTCAACACACAGGTCCTGTTCGGTGGCCAGCTAAGGAATGAGAATGGGAATGGAAATCAATAATTTTGCACTAATTTTTACTGTTCATCGTGGGAAAAATAACTTGGCTCTGAGTGAATTTTTTTTTCCCACGATGAACAGTAACGTGCCGAACAGGACCTTAATCAAAATTATATTATTGTAGCAACATAAAAGGCAATATGAGCTAAACCGTAAAAATACTTCATCCAGTCGTGGCACGAACCATCCGGCATTCAGATTCAACCCAGTGGCACGTGTGTACTTGGACTACAGGGTTGGCCACGTGGACGCTTAATCGAACACAGAAGTTTGATTTAATCAACGGCTCTCTGCGGTCGATGCGTGCATTTATGGCAACAGTTGTGCCGCAGGCCGGCCCACGCCGAAAGGAACCAGAGAATTATAAACCAACAGTGAATAATCAATCAATCCATGACGGAGGCATGTGCACTCGGTGCAGCGCACTTCCGACAAATCATTAACTGACCCTTTGCCACGGACGTGACAGACCAAAGTCTCCAAAGGTCAACTAACCATACTCCGGGTCCACGTAATTAAAAAGTACGCCCTTACCCTTGTCAAATCGACGCCGTTCAATCAATCCTGACATTGGAGTGTTCCGGTCACTGGTTTAACCGCAGCGCACGAATCGTCTTCCCTTCACGCACACACGTGTGGGTCCGCATCCCCAAATTTATTTCAATTTTTGAGTTTTGGATTCGGACCGTTCATTTCGAATCTGTCGCTCGAGATCGTCTCGAAATTCGAATTCGTTATTCGGAATGTGTGCGCTCCACTTCCGATAGATTATCACAGATACGAATTGGACGGTCCTGATCTAAAACACAACTTTTGAGATACTTCACGGGATCTGAGTTCCACTCGTGTCACGTCATTTCTCCCACCAAATCTATGTTTTGTTTTTCTGTGATTCTTTTCGAGTCGTACATTTTGTAGCGGGTGCCCTCCTTAAACATGTAAACTTTAAACAAATCGAACAATGTATTACCTAATTGTTTCTTGTTTGTGCACAGTTTCCGGTTTCCCAGTCGTACACAGACGATCAAATGAGAAATAAACGTGTCATTAGGGCCCGGAAAACAATCCGAACCCGCCAGAGAATTGAAAAGACAATCTACTATCCAGAGATAACCGACGGCTCGTAAACTTAGTTAATTGGTACAATCGTTAATATCGTGAACATAAAGGTTCTTTTGGTATTATAGCCTTTTGCATTTGTTTAAGTTCCAAGAAAAAAAACAAGGAGCAATCCGCAGTTTCGCAGTCCACATTCTCTGAGGTAACATAATATTTTGATTTAAGATTTGGACCGTACGATCAGTATCTGGACTAATCCGGTCCGAGATGGTATACGTGATTCCTTGAGTATTCGCGTGAAATCAGATCGGACGATCCAGATCTAAACTCAAAATTTGTGTACCCAGGTGTATGAATTCATTTTAGCACAGTGGAAACTTGCAACCAATATAAATTAACCAAGACCATACCCCCGTGTATTCCTTCGACAGTTCCAACTACAGAAAATTAGAAAAAGAGAGAGAGAGAGAGAACGAAACCAAACCAACGGCTGCGATGAAGTCTGAGAGGAGATCGACGGTCGACGATGCTCCGAGATGGGATGAGCCCGCCGACGAAGGGGGACGCTGTCGGAAACACTTGTCGTCTTCTCAGCCACCGTATAGCGTGTGCCCCTTGTGCCTCCACGACCGTTTGATCCGTCTCTGTCCGGACTGCGCTAAATTACGCCCCTGCCCCTGCCTCCCTTCTCCGTCAGCATCATCCACCTCTTCCTCGATCTCCTCTACTAACGGATCGGGCAGGGGAACCAACGGATCTTCTGGTGGAGGATTCGACAAGATATCCAATCTGATTGCAAGTGAGTCGGCGTTTGCGAGGTCCAAATCGGCCGGGTTTGCGCTCATGCGGTCTGGATCGATTGGGATTGAGCTTCAAAGGTCCAGATCGGTGGCAACTGGAGCTAGCATTAATAAAAAGAAGAGATGGAGATGGGCAGCAATCTGGCCGTTTAAGGGATCAAATGAGAAAGGGGAAGAGAAGGGAAAGGAATCCAGATGGTGGTATTTTCCTAGCCCGATTAGAGTTCTTACGCATCGCAAATCCGTCAGTACTAGAGGTGTGATTTACTGAGACACAATTAGAGATGCTGTCTGTTTGCGTTGAGATTTTTACTGATTGATATTTAACTAATTTTTTGTTTGCTTTTTACTTTATTTTTCTCCTCTTTTTTTAATCGAGGAATGTGCAATTCCTCTGTAAATGCTGATACTTCTATCTGTAGACCTAGAAGTTTAGTTTATGGATCTGTTATACTCCTTTTGTGAAAATCTAATCTAACTGTAACCGATGATTGTGAATAAAGTAGATGTTTCATTTTCAGGTTGTTGGTATGAAAACATGTTCTCAGAATTTTCTGAAAAGTCATATAAAGATGCATTGAAAATTTGCAGTATGGTCACTGGTCAGAGAGAGATGTTTTGAATATTTTCAAATTTTGACCTAGTAGTCATGCTTTGTGATATTTAGTCAAAAGAATCAAACTTTTTAAACAACCTTATCATAGTTTTTTGTGTGATTTTGGACTTTACAAGGCGTGGAGTTTTACTTTTCGTTTCTTTTTTTAGTACAAGCCGTTAGCCATGAATTAATTAAAAATAGTATATGATTTGTTATAATATATTATGGGTGAATTAAAGATTACAAAATTATATTACCAGACGACTTGAAAATCTACTATATGATCCTTCCAAAAAAATTTATTTAACACAGTTCGTATGTAGAAATCTTTTAAAAGTGTATTTAGTCTAACATGTTATGCAAAAATAATCCAATTTAATGATAATAGATTAATTGGTTTAATTATTAATAAAGGGGGAGAGCACTTTTTTTTTTAACTATATTGACTAATGACTACTAATAAAGAGGAGAGCAGACATTAAGGAATTTTTTTAGAAAACGTTTGGGGCCCTCCATTACCCAACGGCCCAACGGGCCTCGGCCTTTTGGACTGGCTGGATTTGGAAATTTTCCTTTCTTTGTAATTAACAATTAAAATAACTAAAATGTCAAAATATTATTAAGATAATTAATCCCTGTACCTTGGCATGCAAGTCATGATATTGCTTTTTTTACTGTTGTAAACATCATTAACTTAACCGAATCGATACCTATCGAATCCTAATCGTGCAAGATTTATATACAAATTCATTAAATATTATATCTTCTTGTATGATTTATAGGCAGATCAAATATATTTTTAAAAACAAGATTGAATTAACGGATTATGATATTTATTGACAGACGTAATTTTAACAAAAATCTACGGTACGGTGCGATACGAGTTAAATTGGTGTTGCTCCTCTTGGCGCTGCTCAGGAGCTTCACCTAGCTTTCATTGATAAAATTTAAAAAAATAAATAGTGGTTTATTACGTTACAGTGAAATAGTCGAAAAAACAACACTATTTTTAAATTTCGCTATAACATACTATCGCGCCAATAGCGGGGCTTTTTAGAATTCTGATAAAAATATTTTTATTATTGAAGTTGTTGGCTCATGCAACTAGAGAAATATTACATGTCATCATTTAAATGCTGATAAAAATAATATTAATTAAGAACCGCTCAGTCAAATGAATCGGTCGACCAAAAAAAAAATGGTATGCTGAAGTGATTTACCAACCATTGATAGAAACTTGACTCGGCTTATTTTAAATTTGGTCAAGTCAAAATGACACGTGATCTTCATTTTTTTAAAAATAATGCTTTTACCAACTTTTAGCTCATAAAAGAATTATTAATTTTCCTCTCAATCAACATCAGTGGTTTAATATGGTAATTGAGATTATTTTGATTATTACTTGAGTAATAAGTATCAAAGGAGTTGTGAGGAAAAGGGGTTAAAATTTCTTGTAAATTGGAAATTTATAATATTGTTTGACCAAAAAAAAAAAAATTTATGTTGAAGTGATTTACCAACCATTGTTGGAAACTTGACTCATGGGTTATTTTAATATCCTATGGTAATTATTATTGAAATTTTGTCTTCAGTCAGTCAAGGCCAGGTCAAAATGACCCATGTTCTTAATTTAAAAATAAATAAAAAAATACTGCGTCTACCAACTTTTAGTTCATCAAAGAATTATTAATATCACTTTCAATCAAAATCAATGGTTTAATATGGTAATTGAGCTTGTTTTAATGATTACTTGAGAGATAAGTATTGATGGACGGATGGTGGTAGGGAGAAAAATGGGTTAAATTTTCTTGTAAATTGGAAATTTATAACATCATTTGTTAAATTTTGTAATTTTTATATCTATGGAATACATTTCAACTTTTTCTATAAAATAAAATTATACTATATTAAAAATCTCGACCCTATCAAACTTGTTGCGTAGATCAATAAACACTAAATTAAAAAAAAAAAACCGATTTTTTTTTAATCTAATGACAAAAATAATATAGTGTTACATGTTCAAAAAAAAAAAAATTAACCTTTAGCTTTAGTTCTAATTTGAGAGAACTGAAGCTACCAAAACTTGCCTAGGAAACCATAACACAAAAAGTAAACAAACAAACCTAAATTGCAGAGATATGAACAGTCACGTAATCTCGCAAAAAGGGAAGAAAGATTGCACACAATAAAGGAAACAAATCTGCTGAAATCTCCAACGATTTCAGGAACCTGAATTTCTCATTTCAACGGTCTATATGTTTCAATATATATTTTGAGATTTGTACATAAAAATTTTATGCTTTGAGATTCGTGTATATAAAATTTAGACGGCTGAATTTAGTATTTCAGAATCCAGCAGATTTGATTCCCACAATAAAATGTTGCACACAGAATGAGGGAGATGGAGATGTTGACATTAGAATACGAAGACTGGCAGTTCAGTACCTGTTGCAAGTCAGCGACGTTTCATTGCTGCAACAGGGGCCGTACGCCTTCGCTGGCACGGTATTACTTTGTTTTCTACTTTGCTTGGCCATTCAGGCTGACTTTTGGAGTTTGAAATTGAAGGCCACTATGACTTTTGAGGTAACAGTAGGATGTTCATCTTTTAGGTTTAATTGGTTTAATATCGCTGACAGTAGGGCCCATAATGCATAGAGTTGTTAATAATTAATTCACTGTAAGAGTACTGTCCATTCTACAGTACTCAATCCATCGAAAATTAGATACATAGATTGGTTTTTGAGTGAGTCTATGGTACTATGCATATCACGGGTTGTTACCGTGCTATAGCTCTATATTCGAGTTTTCAAATCCCAACGGCCGATCCGAACCGTTCATCTTGTTCTCCATATTAATATGTGTTTGGAGACCAAATTTTACATTTTTTGAAATTTTTTTACTATTTTTTTCGATTTATTGAAAATCACTGTTTTTGAATGGTCCAGAATTTTCAGATCAAGTGATTTTCTAAATATCTAAAAAAATAGTAAAAAAAATTAAAAAATGTAAAATTTGGTCTGCAAATACATATTAATATGGAGAACAAGATGAACGGTTCGGATCGGCCGTTGGGATTTGAAAACTCGAATATAGAGCTGTAGCACGGTAACAACCCGTGATATGCATAGTACCATAGACTCACTCTTGGTTTTTATATTGAACAGAGAAAGTTTGTGTTTTTTTTTTGGTTAGCTGGACCGGTCCGATTTAAGTTTTAAAACTAGTTTAATTGTTTGATTCGGTTCTGTTTATACATTTTAAAATCGATCAGGCTGAAACGATTCAAAAGAGGAGTATAATTCTTTTGAGTCTATAAAAAAATAATTATAAACGTGTTTTTACTCATTGGGTATGAAAATTATTAAAATCCTAATCTAATTATGCATTGAAATAAATATTTTTTTTGAGCCAATCAGAAAACTTCTAAAAATTAAAAAAATTGTTCATTTATTTTTATTAATTTTCTGATTTCGATTTAGCTGAACAAAACAAAAAATAATTATATTTTTTTTGTTCGGTTTTAATTCGTTTGATAAATTTATTTCGATCTATATTTGGTTGTATTTTTTTAAACCAAATAATTTTGGTTTGTCTATTTTATTTTAATTTTAACTGAACCGATAAACACCTCTAACCCCTAGGTAGCATAATATTTATATTTAGTCCATCCGATTATAATATGCACAAATATGAAAGGGTACGTGCATTTCACATCAGACTGAATTGATTCGGATTCTAATTGGATCGATTTAGAGCTAAACATAAATATTTCACTACCTCATTTAAGTTTGTATTTTGCTCGATCAATTTTGTTTCGCTCCTCTGCAAATTTATTTATTACTGTCTTCGTAAAACACAAATCAATGTGTACTAAAGAAAGCACAATTAATGCAAATCTATTACATCCTTATCTTATTATTAAGGCAAGCATCAACGGAAGTATATTATTTTTTTCTCAAAATAGGGAATAACATATATACCATTAGCTTCAATTCACAATATGGAAAAAAGCCTTAGAACATTTACATCCCTACAACTATTAGAGTTTATAATCTGACGTGACAGTTTCTAATCCAGTTTCAGGGATGTGAGAGAGTTTCTTATTTAAAAACAATACAGGAAAGTTTATAAACTCTATGTCGGCCAAATAATTGGCTCAAATTGTTTCTCATTTTTAATTTGTTGCTGATGTGACTTAATAGAAACTCTAAAATGAGTTTCAGGGATATGAGAGTTAGAAACTTTAAAAATCATAATTTCTAAAAAATAGTTAACAATTATTTAGAAATTATTTTGAATTTTAAGAATGTAGATGCTCTTACAATTTACAAGTATGTATACTGAATTTAACTTTATTTTGAATAATGGTTCCGTTGTTGTTGTTTTTTTTTTCATTCGGTTCAGTTTTAAAAAATTTATGCAACACAAATAAAAAAATAATTTAATCAAATTAGATTTATTACCTAGAGATTTCGCAGTGCAATCTACGCCTTTATATATATACTAAAGAAAATAATGAAAGCAATTATAGTTTTAATATTAATTTTCTCAAAGTATGATATATCTATAGAAAGACTGCCTACACGTGCTAATTACTTTCAATTTGCATGTTTTCAGTGTTTTAATATTAGTTAAATTTGTAAATAAAATTGGGACCAAACAAAAATGTCTCATGCATAATAAAAATGTCAATACATCAACAATAAAATCCGGACCAAATAAAATTCGTCAGGGGCAGACACTACTGCAGAAAAATATCAGGGACAAAAAAATATCGAATCGGATTTAAATAAATAATTAAGTTTAAACCCATTAACTAATTAGGTGCTCAATAAAAACCAATGCTTTAACTTATACTTTCCAATACTCTTGACTTGATTTCTGATTCTCTAATCTATAATTCTAATTACCAATCACAATTCAAGAAATTTATTTTTAATTTTAACCTTATATTTAACTCGAATTACAAATCAAACATCTAAAGGGAGGGCAAAAATGATTTCAGGGGAGACAAAGTCAATTGAAATGTCCATATTTTCATTAAAACTCAAAATCTGCTTGCCTAAGACTGTGGGTTCACTCCTAAAAATATGACTCATTTAAAAATATAACATTTGGACCCCAAGTGGTAAAAATGAATTCTGTAAAAATAGATCTTTTCACACTATTCCTCAATTGTTGGAATTTTCTCACTATATTTGGATGAATGTAAAACCGATACTTGCTTCAAAATCATTAATACAAATGAATTATGTGTGAACCACAAATATTTATATATTTTTGTTATATTTTTTAGTGGAATCTTCTCACTATATTTGGATGAATATAAAACATGTTTCAAAGTCATGAATATAAATGAATTTTGTGTGAACCACAAATATTTATATACTTTTGTTGTATTTTTTTAGTTCACTCATCTGTCAATTATTTATTAAAGGAAATATGCTTAATTTAAATCACAATTTTTTTCTTCTAAGATATTAGAGTGAATCAAATATAACTCTTTTTTTCTTAAATGAATTAATATAGAATAATATTCTCTTACTGTGATTGAAGTTCTCAGAATGAAGATTTTTATTTGAGGGGCACAAAAAAAAACAAGAAATATAAATAAAACAATGTAGATAAGAGTAAAATCGGAGAATATAAGAAAATTTAAAAAATAAAGAAAAATAACATATATCTAAGTAATTCATGAGAAAATAATAAATCCAAAAAAGAAAAAAAAGAAAAAACAACACAGATCTAAGTAAATTTCTGAGAAAATAAGAAATCTTAAAAAAATAAAGAAAAATCGAGAAATATAATATGACTAGCGAGTTTGTCACGAATGACGTTCTCTGCAAGTAAAGCACGCAGCTTTTATGGTAAAAGTGACGGTTAGTGATAACCAACACTCCACTGCAAAAAACGCGGTTAAGTGATTTACCCATTTGATCAAACCTGAGCCCAAGTTCATCTGTGGAGCATTGTGTTATCCATGAAATACAGTGAGAAGAACCTGGTACTTCTAATTTGTGTTTATCTCACAATATAATGATGTATATTTTTTTTCAACATTGATGTATTTTTGGATGTTTATAACTATTTGTAAGTAATGTTTTGTAATTTGTAATTTGTAACTGTGTTGATCTTTATTTAATTTTGTAACTAGGTGCGTTGTTGCGGCTCCGCCGCAACTGTTTTTTTGATGCATGTTAGTGTACACGGGTGACATTATTTTTATATTTTATGGTTTACTTACTGTAGCAGATATTTTTTCAGAATCAGAATCAGAATTTGGCATGCCAGAAGTGTAAGCAAGTGCGTAGATTATACTGCAGTATAATTAATTTCATAGCCAGCCCAAAGTGTATACATCATATTAATTTTCAATTGATAATCTTGAAATTTTACTAAACCCGCTACTAAGCTGTAATTCCCAAGTGAATAGAATGTAACATCAATAATAACTAAACCTTTAAGCATTTCACGTTCATATATGAGGCCATCTTGTTGTAGTCATAAAAAGTTTTATTCCAATCGGGTTTAAATCTCCTTACAAGGTCTACACCAATAACCCTGAATGTCAATATGAATGTTTACAATCAATACTATAGTATTATATAGGGGAGATTTTCTTGTTAGCAAATAAGAAAATGACCAAGGTTTAAAAAAAAAAAACAAACAAACAAAATGACCAGAATAAGGAGGTAAGATACACAGTTCTTCCGAACATCTTCAATTGTTGTGCAGCTCAGTACTGACCACATGGAATAATAATAAAATATGATATTGACGTCAATAGAAAAAAATTTACTTTAGGGCACTGGTAAAAGCAATGTTTATATATACAAACTGGCACAAATGTATGCCTTGGGCAGGAAGGTTGAGCACAAACAGGGTCATCAAAATGAACTATACCATGTTGCTATGCTGAACCACTCTCCAGAGCTGGCTCCATATATCAAGATTCTTCTTAAAAGGAAGTAACAACAAACTTGTCATTCTCCTCCAATCTACATTAACAATGAATGTTACTTGTCAGTTTGGATGTAGTACCAGTTTACCACTGATATATTTCTCCAGTAACGACCCAGATTAAACCACATGCTCAAGGATTGAAACCACTGATCGATAGAAAGCACATGGGAAAATACACACACATGCATGCATGTACGACAAAGTGTTGAATCTGAATTTAATTACAATTTGTGTAAATACTGCACATTGTAAAATGCAAAATTCATAAATTCTGATATATATTTGAAAGTTATTGGAATACCTGCCAGCCTTGTGGTCCCGCAGCTCCGACTTCTATTGTGTAAGAAAACTTGAAGCCATTAGCTATCACCAGCTCGGCATCCAATTCTGAGTTCCGTCAAATCTACATAACATAAATATACTTTGTTATTGGGAAGAACAGAGATTTAAGTTGGTATGTCAATAAATGGTGCTGACTTTATGCATGTGAGATCAATTTAAGAAACAAATGGAAAGTGGACAATTATATGTGCCTTACCAAGTTGGGATGAGGGAACTCCCGCAACCAATACCAATTTGCACTTTCAACTTCATCTCCTCAGCCACTGAGTTGAAAATTGTAAACAATGGAAAATAATATGAATAATTGTAAATATGTAAATACAGTACAAAAATAACTATCTAAGAGAAGCTGTCTTGAGCTTCACCTTTTACTTCTCTTCTTTTTTTCTGAGAAAAAAATGTGAGTCAAGCCCACATTTGATTCCATTGATAATGGTTAAGTTACAAGAGGTTTGTAACAGGTTTAAAACAAATGAAAATGCTCAAAAAGCTGAGCAGAAAGGGGAAAAATAATACAGAACAGTAAAAAAATTGCAGTAAATTATCTCAGGCGTACCAGTACTCTATCAAGAACCACGTTCCCATTCTTTTTATCAGGAGCTAATCATTTGAAGAAGTTCAGTTTTTGATCCTCAACTTTTTACTGGAAAATTGCAGTGATCATATTTCCTTAGAAAATACATTTGAAATGTATTAAAAACTGAACGAAATTGCAAGAATCATAACCCCAAGTGTAGGGGAAAACAACAAACCTATTCATGCCCTTATTCAGCAGGGTAAGTTACTAGCTCTAAGACAATCAAGCAAAAAAGTGGCAGCATGGAAAAGGGGGAAAACTGAAATAACACACCTGAAGTTGGATAGAAGCAGGGGACCTTAAGAGCTAGTAGCGCTCCACCCTAACAAAGCAGGAACTGGTTAGCAATGCTGCAATTGGAGGACAACCTGGTGATAAGGAGAGACTTCCGTAGATGAGATTTGGGAAAAGAATGAACCAACCATGACTTATGCTGATTGGATGTCATTGTCGTTGTGGAAAAGTGAAATGAGGGTCGGAATTGATAGCATTTGAAGGAATCATACCAAAGAGACGTAGCTGGAAGAAGCAGAGAGGACCGATGACAGTGAAAAGCGTGGCCTCCTTCCAGAGTAGCTTGAGGGAGAGACAGGCGGCTGGCAGCAGGGGAAGAGCGGAGGAGGTGGAGCAAATAGTCCCTAGACCCTACGGAAGGAAGACCGTCTAAAATCGGGAAGAAGAAGGCGGTGAGAGGAGAGCCGACACGTCGCGGGGAGATGGTAACGTGGCAAGCCAGGTGGTGATCGCAGAGCGCGGAGGGACCAATTTGGGTTTTCTGGAAAATTGGCGTAGGCGGCAGAAATGGATGGGGCCAGTGTAGGACATATGACGTTAGCTTAGGTAAGCTTCAATTAATCCTGTTCATTGATGCATAATCAGATGGTAGATGGGGGATGTTACACTGTTCATTGCTGAGGTCAGAACTCATTGAAAATTAAGGTATTATAATTTGTAACCCGAGAGAAAGAACCCGGTACTTGAACATTTTTTTTTTCAACATTGATGTTAATTCTATCCTTTTATTTATTTTTCTTCTTGAATTAATGTACTGTCAAATTCTCTATCGTGTTATATATTTTTGTTCCTCATTGTTAGCAATTGAATGATTAATATTACTGTTCTTCAGCTTTTTGGTATGGTAAGGACTTCTTATTATTTCTTTCTTTTCTCTCACATATTTGTTTTGTTTTTGTGGTGGGGTAATTGTGGCTAACAGTTATGATAGAACAGCTACCGGTATTTCCATATATGAAATACTCTGTTGCAATACTATTGGAAATGTTGTCAGACACAGAGGATGAGAATACAGGTGAGGAGAATAACTTCAAATATGCCAGAATGTTCTCCAATGCTCTTTCATCTGCCCTGGGCGGAGACTTACTTGTACCAGTGGTCACCAAGTTGCTGTCAGCATGTCTGTCAGATTCTGATTGCAAGAAGGGGCACGCAGCTTTGTTTTTCCTCAAGGAGATAGCTAAAACATGTTGTGAGGTAATTTGTGTGTGAGATATATATATATATATATATGTTTAGTATTTCTATTATTTAGAAATGGTGTTATATATTGGTTACTGCGCCTTTTTTGACACAGATAATACAGTAAAGCTTTTATTTTCTTCAGCATACATTTTCTTTAAGATTTGGGTTTTCAATTTCAATTCTGTCACACCCTGAGACAACCCGCCACGTATTAATACGTAAGGCGTGTGTCCATCACATACATTATCAATAACGATATAAATAAAGCCACATTTATTCCATAAGCAAAAGAATTTTCACAAGCGATTATGACGGACATGGCTAGTAACACAAGCACTGCCATGCCTACTCAATGTATCAATTATTGAATCATGGAAAACAAAACTAAACAACATGTGGCAATTTATTTATCATAAGCCTTCCCGCTTAGCCTTACTCTTGTCCTTGCTCGAATCCTTCTGCTTTATTACCTGGAACCCACATAAAAGTGGAACGGGTGAGAAATCGAACCTTCTCTCGGTGCGGGATTTAGTTCCAACCTAGAGCTTATAAAACATTTATTTATATTCACAAATATGAAAATACATAAATAAAATGCTTATGCTGCCTCCAATGCAATGCATATCCTATTGTTACTTCATTCATTTACTTTCATTTGTTTAAAGAAAAATCCATTCATCTTGTTCTTTTGCCTCACTAGACGGTGAATTCATATGCCGCTAGGTCTTGGCGTGATAGGACCGCTTCCGCCTACAATCACGTCCGTGAAAGGACCGCTTCCGCCTACGATCACGTCCGTGAAGGGACCGCGTCAACCTACAATCACATCCGTGACAGGACCGCTTTCGCCTACAGTCACGTTAACGAGGGGTCCAGTCGAAACTAAACCCAATGTATTGTTAGTTTGTAATAATCTAGAAGTCAATAATACGATAATTTATCATAAAGCTTTGTTCATGAATTGGATGATTAATATCATTTTGTTGCCTTGAGTATTATTGCATTTATGGATCATTTCGAGTTCATGACTGAAATTGTGAAACTCCATAATATAGATGATATATACTCTTAAAAGGTCACTAACCAAAGTAATTAGCAGGAACACTAATTACCGCGAAAAGGTTAGTATGTGGATTAAAAGATGGTTAAGTTTTACAAACCACCTGACACGAGATGTCATTTTAATCACATAGATACATGTTCTAGGAACATGGAATTTGACAGACCCCGAATGAGACATTAAATAGAATTGTGTTCGTGTCATTAATGTTTCTCATTCAGTATCACGTTCTAAAGTATGAGGTATTTATCGTTCCCACTAAGAAATATGTATGTGTGATTGCTATCTACCGCTGTCCGTAAAAAGCAGTCATAACGGTAGCATTCCCATATGTATAGCTTAGCTAAGGAAGTGATAGTCTACCAAAAGTACTATTTGTCCCTCGTATCTATATACGAGCTATAGCATCACTAGGCTCCTTGATAGAGTTAGATTATCTGCTAGCGGTATAATTACAAGAGTAATTATATTTGATAATCTGCTCAAGATCAAGAAAAGATTCAGTTAGCAAGGATGACACACATCTACCTTGAAACTGATCTGATAGCTATGAGACAGAAGAACAGACACAAGTAAATTGTTTACTGGATCGTGATATTGTACAGTACAGCATCATCTGTGTAATTGGATGGTCATGATGTGTTGCCAGACGTCACCCATGATTATAGAAGTTAAAACAGTTTTAACTCTATTTACCAACATAACACAGATCCTATTGGGTCACACCATATATGAGCTAATTGGATAATCTTATTTTGATTGATTATAAATTGGTTATGATCAATGATAAGATGGTTATAATTAATTATACGTGTTATAATTAAATTATAAATGTTATGTAAAAATAACAAGCAAAAAACATTGGTTAATTTATAAACGTGTGTGTGACACGTTGTATAGAAGTTAACCGGTTAATTTATAAATGTGCAGGACACATTGTATAAATTACCGAAACAACAATCGCAAGAAAAATATATATAATTATTCAGAATAATTATACGAATATTATTTGTGTTCAGGCCAAGGGCATTCGAATCTTTTCAGATTCGTCCTTATTCGCATGACACGTCATCGATCCTATCCAGATGACACGTCATCGATACCGAAACAAATAACCGCAAGAAAAATATATATATAATTGTTCAGAATAATTATACGAATATTATTTGTCTTCGGACCGAGGGCATTCGGGTCTTTTCAGATTCGTGCTTATCCGCATGACGTGTCATTGATCCTATCCAGATGACATGTCATCAATCCTACCCACAAGGGCAAAATATTCATTTCACACCTATGCCACCTTGCATGTGTAGAAACATGGAGAAGAGTGTGGAAGGGTGTGGAAGGGGTATTTTGATCATTTCACATATAAAAGGATGAGGTGTCAATGGCATACCTTGTAAATAGGCATATGTTGAGGGGTATTTCGGTCTTTTGCGAACCTCCTCAAAAGCCTATAAATAGAGGGGTGCATGTAGAGAGAAAAATCACTAATTCACTTGTATCGTTTCGTGCAAAATCGAATCGGTTTTTCTCTTTTTCTCGGTTTCTCTCCCAAATAGTGTTTCGGTTGAGAAAAGAAAGTTATACGTAGTTGACGTATAATCTTGCGGGTTGTTGTGGAGTATATTTACGGGATTGATGAATAGTGTTTTACCGAATTTAGCGGTATGTCAGTTTTGCTCATTTGATGAAACTGAGTAACTGAAAATTCGTGTTTACGGGTTTTCACCTTTTCCCTATGAATAGTGTTTTTACATAATTCCGCGGTTTACGGTATTTCTGGCAGAAGAAATTAACCGCTCTTTGGTTAGTCCTGGTGGATAACCGATAGAGGCATCAGACGTTTGATGCTCCGAGACGAGTCGATTCCTTCCGTGATGTAGCTCTATACACTCGGTCTGCATTCCAACTGTGATTTGGAAACAAGGTATAAATATGTTATATTAATCTATTTAATTGGTAAGTAGATTAAAGTTTTAGAAATCAATCATGGAGTAGATCTGTAAAAGGATTAAATTGGGTTTTGATGCCAAAGGAATACTGAAGGTGGACCGCCTTGGAAAGTTTCCTGACATACCCCGTTTAATCCTGAGCTTAAGTTGGCCATAGAAATTTTTGTTCTACGGTCATTCCGCACCTTAAGCCTAAACGAGTTTTGGTTACCGCGAAACCCCAAAAGTGGTATCCGAAACCCAACATGTATACATCCCAATATGCAAGCATATTAGTTCCTGTTCAATTACCATATTCGTTTGTTTTCAAAACACATTTATTCAATCACACAGTTCATGCCATGCTCAACACATCCTATTCATGCAAGTCCATTGGTCAATATATGAATCATATCATTTCATGCAATTTATTTATGTCTACTCAAGTTGAATGGTTCGAAAACAACATGCATAAATCCAACTGATGCAATAAAAATAAACAGTTGAATGAACAATAAGCAAGTAAAATAGTTTTATAAAGTCTAGGAAACCCGCACCTGTTGTCATAAGGAAGTTGTTAGTACGTCCCGAGATCTCCTAAATTTCCAGAGTTCAAACCTAGTCGATATATATATACACACACATTAGCCCTAAATTAATACTTCATATTAAATATTCTAGAGTTATTTAGCTATTGACTAGATTATGTATAATTCCTATAATCTGGGTTACTTGATTAAATCATTTAAGAGAAGATAAGGAATCATTAAAATTTAAAAAGGTGAATAGATATTATATCCGAAGGAAAAATATTCATGAAAACTTCTAACGGATAATAGGAGCACAATAAAAGAGGTCATTAAAATTCCGAGAACAGTAAATCAAAGCATTAAACAAAGGAATTAATCACTAATTCTCTAACTGATTTATCTTGGCAACAGATTATTCAATAAATAATAAAAGAAGGCTTATTCAATCTAAGAAACATAATCGTATAAATTTAATTTATTTTGAATAAGGAAATACACTAACTTAATTGGCTGAGTCAAGAAATGAATGTAAATATTTCAATAGTTTAATAAAGTTCAATCTAGAAAATCCATCCGTATTAATTTAATTGAAAAAAAAAGCATGAACCTATATTAAGTTCGGTTGAGACAGTAAAGGAAAAACACAATATTTTTAACGAGCGATTAATTCACGGATGAAATCTTATTAATCATGTATATATAGATATTATTAATGGAAATCTTAGACTTTGGATAATGTGACAGATTTAGAAATGCATCATCAACACTAGGCAATATATGTCTATCAATATAAATTAAATATATATATAAAAATAAATTAACAGATAAGGAAAACATTATAATATTTGGATGAAAATATTGCAAGTAATTAATTATTAAAGGAGGGTACTATTTCTGATGACCATTAAATTATATAATAATAATGATTTTTTTTTCTAACTTCATATATTTTGCTTGAGTATTATAACTCATAGTAAAAATAAATTAGATTCATCCAGAAAAGAAATTCATGATATTATTTATATATATATTCATGGAATTAATTATTTTTAATTGGAAGGAAAAATGAAATGCAAGAAAGATTTGACAGAATCATTGTACAAGATTCAAAATTATTATTACTTCAACCATTAGAACGTCTGTGGTTTCTTTTGGAGTTGTCATCGTAACATGACCCGTGTAGGTGTTTTGCACCGATTATAGGTCGAATTAAAAATAAAATGACAAGAAAATAAATAAAAATATAAAAGACGAAACAAGAATCAAACCAAGCCGTATAAATGTCATACATCGTTTATGCCTTGGATTTTCAAGAAAATAAAAGAAAAAAAAAAAAACAACCAAAATTAATATACTTATCAATAGGAACAGCGGTGACCTTACTGGTTTATTTGACATATGGATGATTAAGTTAAGAACCATAATTAAATTAGTTCGAGTTAAAGGGTTACCTTGGGGCCGACGGGAGTGGGTGCTCTAGTTTGTATATTTTATATTTTTTATTTGTTTTGTTTTGTTATGAGAGAGTGTGTCGGCTGTAGGGGAGGGGGATTTATGAGGGGTTTAAATAGTGATTAACTAGGTTAGTAATTTAATTCGGGTGTTGGGTTTGATTTCGTGGGCCGATATATTGTAAATTCGGATTTGAGTCCCTGACATAATTTGTTATAATGTTTGTCTTCAAAGATTGAAATAACTGGAATTATAAGTTCAGTATTTGGAGAAAATTAAAATATAAGAGTTATAGGTTTTCTATTACGGCTCTAACACAACTGGTTTCACCTTAATTGGAATTTGCAGTGAGGAGAAAAGATAAAAATGATTGATGAAGGTTTGCAGTCTTCGAACTAAAATGTTTACTGACTTTACAATTTTATGGATAATCCTATGTTCGGAATTTTGGGATAGTTTTCTACACGAAAGTTGTAGATCATGGAGTTATATTTTCCAGGTATTAAATTTCATTCCAATCCGAATTAATATGAGTGATTTGTGATTAAAATACTGACAGTTGTCCATCTGAAAATTACAGCTGAAACTAAATTAAAAAGGTTATCGAAAGGAGTAACTCAAATCGAGGTTTTAAATAAAGATTTGATTAGTATTTACTTCGTAATTGCTGAAGCTAGCTAAAGAATATATTTATTTTAAAAATTAAATGAAATATTATTTGCTCCTAAATTTATCGGTATAAAAATAATAATCGATGTAACGGAATATTACAAATTCTAAGTAGAAAAATTAATTAATTTCTGAATTCAGGCGATGAAAGAGAACCTGACGGTTGCTTCATTCGAAGACAACCACCCGAGGGTTCAGGGGTTGCGCTTATCGGATTGTGTGTACTTTAATTTGGTAGATCTGAAACCCGATTTGGAGGCCCAACACTTTGACACAATTAATATTCGCTGCTATATACTCCAACAAGCCATAAACACATCTAATCATTCCCGTATTCGGGTATGCATAATCATATAGTTGTTATCTACTTCTCTGTGCGTACTTTTTTGCATCTGCTGTTACATGCATTTTTAATTTGATTCATGTGCTAGTAGGCTATTCTTTCGCCTGGCTAGCTACTACTTCAATAAAATAAATAAATAAAAGTCTCTCATATATAAATGTCTTTACTGATGAACGGACCCCACCAATGTCTTTACAAATTCATTTCCATAACTTTAATTAATGCTCATTTTAGAGAATTATAATTAGTTCTGATTTCCTTCTATATCACTTGGCTTGCCCAGGCAAAAGTAAATATTTGTTTCTTCTTAATCTTAAAGTTGTAAGTAAAAAAATATATATATATCAAAGAAAATAAAAAAAATCTGCATAATCATTCTCAATTAAAATGCTCCTTTGTAAAATAACATCTTAAAACACAAAGAATAATAATATTTCATATAAAAGTAATTAACTAATGGATTAGTTTTGAAAAATATATTGACCATTAATGCATGTCCATATAAGTGTGCTACTTCTTGGTTATATATACATCTTACAACATTCTTTAACAAAAACACCCACAAATTAATAACAAGCTAAGAAAAATTGACCAATTTACATGGATCTATTTGAAATGCTCATATTATAATATAATTAATAATATATCGGTACAACCCATGAAGCCATATAAAATATAATTAATACTAAATACGGGGTATAAACCATACGCCAAAAAATTCTCCAGTACGTAGCAATTCTGCTTTACCCTCCTTAATGTCAAACCGTCCAAGAAAAAAATTATCATAACCAAAAAGGTTTCCATTCCGCTCTTGAAAATAAATGCAATTTCCTTTAAAACCTGAAAAATGACTAGCATGCAAACAAAAGCCACTTCCAAAACCATACTGTAAAAACAACATTCGGTCACCAATACCACCATTCATCTTTGCCCAACGACAAGTAGTAGTACCACCTTCACTATATTCAAGTCGATACACCTCAAATAGAACCTCATCCAGAGGTGTATTGAGATCAAATTTTGAAAAATGTTTTACCACACCAAGCACTTCACCGCATGCCTCAACCAAGTAACTGATTCTCAATTGTTGTTTAGAATTGACTGATACTACATCTCCGGTAGTGATATCTAATAGTTTTGTTACTAACTTCTTAGGTTCATGGAATATGAATCTTCGTTGCAAAATGTGTTTTGTTTGATAAATTGTTGTCTCGCTTTGATCTTCTAATTGCAACAAAACGAGTGGAGAAGTATCTCGTATAAAATGCCCTGATACCATGGTTATTATTGCTTCACCAGCGTAACAACTATGACTACGATTAACGTAATGTGGATATAACAATCTCAATTGTTCTTCCTCTTTCCAAGAAATAGGCACTTTGGATGCCGTAAACGGAAAAGGCAGTTGTGAACCCGTCAACGGATTAAGCAATTTTAACTCTCTAAATATATCAAGATCACGTTCTGCAAGTATGTCAGGATTTTGAGTTTTATTCGAGTAAAGAGAATACATCCGGCCATAAAATTTGCTCTTAAAATCAATCATACTTTCAAGAAGGCATGGAAGTTGTGGAGGAGGGTCGGAGGTGGGCGCTGCCAAACGCCACTTCTTACACACAGCACGAAAACGAATGAAATTGGAAATATCACCCAACTTCATGACTATGAGGTAGAGAATATCTGGAATTAGTTCTGCCCAATCCATTACTAAGTTTATTTTTTCTTTAGAAATGGATTTTGCACCTTGTGAAACTGGCTGAAAAATTAAGAGATGCTTGAATAATTACTAACAGTTTAAAAACTTGTAAGATTATTTTGTAGAAGCTCAAGAACTTGGTAAAAAATCAGTTTCCAACATAAAATATTAAAATGATTTATTTTTCTATAAAAGACAAAATTTATCATATCATTCCATGTAGGTCATCTGTAAGTGTTTTCACAAAGATTGACAAAATTTAAAAAAGAAAAATTCAAACACAATTTTTTTCTATTAAAGACAAAAAAAATTCCAACATAAATTATTAATAGACAATATTTACAAGCTGTTTTTCATGAAAACTAGAATGAAGTAATTGGTAAGTGTTTAGAATGAGACTTCTATACAATAAAAATAATATTTATATTTAGACCATCCGATTATAATATGCACAAATATGAAAGGGTACGTGCATTTCATATCAGACTGAATTGATTCGGATTCTAATTGGATCGATTTAGAGCTAAACATAAATATTTCACTACCTCATTTAAGTTTGTATTTTGCTCGATCAATTTTGTTTCGCTCCTCTGCAAATTTATTTATTACTGTCTTCGTAAAACACAAATCAATGTGTACTAAAGAAAGCACAATTAATGCAAATCTATTACATCCTTATCTTATTATTAAGGCAAGCATCAACGGAAGTATATTATTTTTTTCTCAAAATAGGGAATAACATATATACCATTAGCTTCAATTCACAATATGGAAAAAAGCCTTACAATTTACAAGTATGTATACTGAATTAACTTTATTTTGAATAATGGTTCCGTTGTTTTTTTTTTTTCATTCGGTTCAGTTTTAAAAAATTTATGCAAGACAAATAAAAATAATAATTTAACCAAATTAGATTTATTACCTAAAAATTTCGCAGTGCAATCTACGCCTTTATATATATACTAAAGAAAATAATGAAAGCAATTATAGTTTTAATATTAATTTTCTCAAAGTATGATATATCTATAGAAAGACTGCCTACACGTGCTAATTACTTTTAATTTGCATGTTTTGAGTGTTTTATTAGTTAAATTTGTAAGTAAAATTGGGACCAAACAAAAATGTCTCATGCTTAATAAAAATGTCAATACATCAACAATAAAATCTGGACCAAATAAAATTCGTGAGGGGCAGACACTACTACAGAAAAATATCCGGGGACAAAAAAATATCGAATCGGATTTAAATAGCTAATTAAGTTTAAATCCATTAACTAATTAGGTGCTCAATAAAAATCAATGTTTTAACTTATACTTTCCAATACTTAATTTCTGATTCTCTAATCTATAATTCTAATTACCAATCACAATTTAAGAAATTCATTTTAATTTTAACCTTATATTTAACTCAAATTACAAATTAAACATCTAAAGGGAGAGCAAAAATAATTTCAGGAGAGGCAAAGTCAATCGAAATTTCCAGATTTTCATTAAAACTCAAAATCTGCCTCCCTAAAACTATGTGGGTCCACTCCTGAAAATATAACCCATTTAAAAATAGAACATTTGAACCCCAAGTGGTAAAAATGAATTCTGTAAAAATAGATCTTTTCACACTATTCCTCAATTGTAGGAATCTTCTCACTACATTTGGATGAATGCAAAACTGATACTTGCTCCAAAGTCATTAATACAAATGAATTATGTGTGAACAACAAATATTTATATATTTTTGTTATATTTTTTAGTGGAATCTTCTCACGATATTTGGATGAATATAAAACATGTTTCAGAGTCATGAGTATAAATGAATTTTGTGTGAATCACAAATATTTATATACTTTTGTTGTATTTTTTTAGTTCACTCATCTGTTAATTATTTATTAAAGGAAATATGCTTAATTTAAATCACAATTTTTAAGATATTAGACTATTAGAGTGAATCAAATATAGGATAATATTCTCTTACTGTAATTGAAGTTCTCAGAATGAAGATTTTAGTTTGAGTGACACAAAAAAAATAAGAAATATAAATAAAACAATGTAGATAAGAATAAAATCTCGGGTCTTGGCAAGTGTAACCACAAGATTTAAAGTACTGTATTTCATATCTTCTCGTGCATTGTTAGGGTTCGCTATGAAGATCATAGTTTCAACCATCTGACACAATGCTCCACAGATGAACTTGGGCTCAGGGTTGATCAAATGGGTAAATCGCTTAACCGCGTTTTTTGCAGTGGAGTGTTGGTTATCACTAACCGTCGCTTTTAAAATATCAAGACCACTCCTTAATAGACACTGTATGCTTTCCATTTCTTTCTTTGACATGGGTAGGTGATTTATGAAAGTAAACATGGCAAGTAAACAAGAATTGCAAGTGTCCTCCTCAACACCTAAGGGAGCACAATTCTGTTTTTGGATGGTCCAAATACAGTGATTTTGTATTTGTCTAAAAAATAGTAAAAAAATTCAAAAAAAAATAAAAAAATTGGTCTCTGAGTACATTTTAATATGTAGAACAAGATCAACAGTTCGGATTGACTGTTTGAACTTTGTAAACAGAGATAGAGACACGGGATATGATTGGGACACAAAACCAATAGTGCATTTTAACCCTTCTCAAAAAAATATCATTAACACAACAGACTTTAAATATTTTAATAACTAGACAACTTTATCCCTCAATTTGTTTTCTTATTTAGTATATTACCCAACCAATTTTTGTAATAATATGTCCCAATTGCCACTTGGATTTTTTTTTTCCTTTTTTCTAGATGTAATTACTCTTACTTTTAATTATGTTAACATTATTTTTTTTAATTGTAAATTATATAATTTAACTAAATACTTAGATAATTTTATCTTTAAATATCAATTATTAAAATCAACAATTTATTATATGTTAATTTAATTATAAGTTTTCTTTTGTTGATTGATAAATTAATTTTTCATCTGGTTAATTATGAGTTTTAATTTTGGTCTTCCATTAGAAAATAAATGAATCTGGAAGGAGATGTTTTGATTTTGAAAATAAAGTGAATCATAATTATTAAAATAAAGAAAGTATTGATTGCATAATTAAATAAGGCAAGCTATAGCAACAATACAGCAGCAATAAAATAGGGACAAAATTGTTTATATACTTAAATATTTTGAAATTGTTGTGTTAATAAAGAAAATAGTTGTGTTAAAATCAACGCCCAATATTTTAAGTAGCGAATATAGTGCAACAGGTGACTTTGGGTAATCTTTCTTCTTTTTGGAAAGATTTATGAAAGAACAAAACTTGGTTGAGATAGGAACAAGTTGGCAAGTGAAAAATGGTCACTCGGTTAGATTTTGGGAAGACAGGTCAATGCTCTTTGAGAAGTATATCTCCATTTTATTATTAAGCACGTTGGGTGTCTAATTCACCAACGGCTACGATTGAAAGATGAAACTTCGGATTTGATCTCAACCCTTTAATTACATAATTTGTCTTATTTTGATTAAATGCATCTGTTTTATGTATAGAAGTCTAAATTTTGTTAAAAACATACTCATCACATGTACTGTCACATGATACGTTGCAATTAAAATTGATAGCAATATATTTCTCTGTTTTCTTATTTCTCCTCTTCAATTGAGAAGACTCCACCTTCTATTTTCTTATTTTTTTGTTTCTATACGAATCACAATGGAAATCAATTTTTCTTTCTTTGTTTCTATAATAGTGTTGTGGGCAATTTAGAATATATCAATGTATGTGTGTATTCTAAATTGCAAACAAAGAAGAAGAAGAAGAATATAAATTGAAACGTATGTGAATATATATTTCTCTTATAATATATTTGTGTGTATATACATCCTATACATACACACGATAACACTTTTTATTTATGTTTTTTGATATCATATTATATGTCGATATTGAATTGTTGTACGATATTTCATATTACATGCCGAATCCATTACTAAGTTTATTTTTTCTTTAGAAATGGATTTTGCACATTGCGAGACTGGCTGAAAATTAAGAGATGCTTGAATAATTAGTAACAGTTTAAAAACTTGTAAGATTTTTTTGTAGAAGCTCAAGAACTTAGTAAAAAATCAATTTCCAACATAAATTATTAATAATAATTTTTTTTTCAATCAAAGACAAAATTTATCATATCATTCCCTGTAGGTCATCTATAAGTGTTTTCACAAAGATAGACAAAATTTACAAAAGAAAATTCAAACACAATTTTTTTTCTATTAAAGACAAAAAAAATTCCAACATAAATTATTAATAGACAATATTTACAAGCTGTTTTTCATGAAAAATAGAATGAAGTAATTGGTAAGTGTTTAGAATGAGACTGTATACAATAAAAATAATTCTGGGGTCATCAGTGAATTAACTCATAGACTGAGTAAACTTTCAAAGTCTTCGGTGAAAATCGCTCAAACTCATAACTCGTTCATAACTCGCTCGCTAATTTCTCACTTTAACTCGCTCATTTACAACTCGAGTCAGTTCCAGCTTGAGTTGGACTTGTTTAATTAATGAGCTAAGTTTGAGCATATCTCAACTCGCTCATTAACAACTTGAGTAACACAAAATTCGTTACAATAAATCTTATGCACTTTTAAATGATTTCTAAGGTGTTGTTTGGATTTTTTTGGTTTTTGTATTGTTAGTCGACTTGTTAATTATTTTTGAATTGTTTGTATTTAGATAACTCTTACTAAATAATTTGAATTGTTTGTATTTAGATAAACTCTTACTAGTGTATAACTATAACTAAGAAAATTGACTGGTTAAATGAGTTATAAACGAGTTGTGAGTCAACTTGAGTTGGTAATGAGCTGAACTCGAGTTTACTTTATAACTCGTTATTGACATCCCAACTCGAGTTGACTTGCTCATTTACTAAATGAACTGAGTACGAGTTGAGAGTAACTCGCTCAAATTCAGCTCATTTACAGCCCTAGATTCAACTATCTCTTCCCCCTCTCTTTGTTTTCCTTTCCCAACATCCCTGCAACTCTTCTTTCCCTTGTCATGATGGTCTTGTCTCATGCTCTCACTAAAATTTGAACGGAGTTCTTCCTACTAAATCAATAAGATTATTATTCAACCAAATTCACTAATTGTAATATCCACAGCTCATGAATTTATATTTTATAATATATCTATTTTATGTTATTTTCTTCATACTTAACCAAAATGCCCATGATGCCCCCCTTTTTATTTTTGAGAAATACAGTAAATTTGAAAACTTTGAATTAAATCGAGATTTGTCCTTTTAAATTCACTATCATAACTGTTTATTAAACCATTAAGAGAAGTAAAATATATTTTTGAGTTCTAAAAGAAATTAAAAAGAAAAGAGAAGAAGCAATCATGGATCTTGTCCGAACTCCGTGCTTTCTGTGGCAAGGACGAAGAGCTTGCGAGATAGAGGCAGAGAGATGACTCGTGAGAGAGAAGAGAGTTGACTTGCTAGGGCCCGAGCGCGAGAGAGTGAGAGAGAGCGAGCGAGCAAAAGAAAAAAATTGTACCAATTGAGAAGACGGAATCGGGTTTATTTGGTGAATTCGGGTGGTTTAACATCCTGTTTGGATGGAGAGTAGAGGAAGGAAGGGGAGGTAACAAATAGAAGGGAATGGAATGGAATAGAAAGGAAGATCAACATATTTAATATCTTCGTGTTTGGATGATTAATGAGAGAAAATAAATTTAACTTTCATTTCCATCTAATTTTTTGTTTGATTGATTAAAATTTAGGAAGTTAATGAGAAATTTGGTGACTGTTGTAGGTTTGAGGAAAAAATCTTATATGAGAATTATATATGTATGGTATAGGTTGGACATTTGTGTCATTTTAAAAAAAATATTTGTAACAAAATTTATTTCCATCTGTTACACCCCAATTTGGAGGAGAAACCGATTCTATTAATTATAATGATACAAGGTTAAACCTTTCACCTCCGACATAATTTTATCCACCAAACACGATTCAACGGAAAATTTTTGTTTCTTTTCATTCTCTCCCTCTCTCTACTCTCCATCCAAACAAGGTGTTACGCATCCGACGGTCTAAACAACTCATCAATCCAATCAATATTTATTGAACCGCTCCTTCAATTAAAACTGTCAAGTCTGATTACGCATCCGACGGTCTAAACAGCTCATCAGACCAAGTTTGGTCCGATGGGCGTTGGACACCCCTCCTCTCCCTATGTGTGTGTGTGTTATTAGATGATCAAGAGGAGGAGGTAAAAAGGTAAAGGATGAATTGAATGGTCTCCCTCCATCGCCTATTTCATATTGGGACAATTGAACTCGCACAAAATGTAGTAATTCTTAGTTAATTAGGTTGCTGAATTGTAATTCTTAGTTAGCGAAATTGCACGTATACTACTTAATTTGAGGTGTTGCACAGATATACTTCTTTTTATTCTGAAATTTTTATTAATATCCAAAAAAATTAAAAAAATTCAAATTGTAACCGCTTTTCAGTGAGATTTCAAAAAATACCCAAACCGTTGAGAATCTCACCGGTCATACAATATTTTTCCAGTGAGATTCCCACCAGGGTTTTTTTTTTTACAAAACAGAAACTTTTTTAATTTTTTAATATTTTGTATTGAAATATTATAAATGTTTAATATATTTCTTTGAAAATAGATGGAATACAATATAATTTGATTTATTAGAAAGACTAAGACAAATAACTCGGATCAACATTTTTCAGGCTAGATTTTTTGTGGCTGTAAGAAAAATTAATATATTTCTTTATGTGTTATTGGAAAAAAATGCTTAGATTCTGAGTTATTGATATGGTTCAAAAGTCACTTCTAGGTAAATATAAAAAATATTGTTATTCTTCTAGTACATTTAATTTATAAAAAGTTGTATCTATTTCTAAAAAAAAAGCTTTAAATTATTTAACGATTGTTATTCAAAAAGAATTTTCAAAATAGATACAAGTTTTTATAAATTAAATGTACTAGAAAGATCACAATATTTTTTTGTATTATCTAGAAGTGACTTTTAAACCGTGATTAATAACTCAAATTCAAAGCATATTTTTTTTTCTAATAACACATAAAGAAATATATTAATTTTTCTTACAGTCGCGAAAAATCCGGCCTGAAAAATGTTGATATGAGTTATTTGTCACAGTCTTTCTAATAAATGAAATTATATTGCATTTCATCTATTTTTAAAGAAATATATTAAACATTTATAATATTTCAATACAAAAAAAAATCTGTTTTGTAAAAAAAAAAAAAATGGTGAAAATTTCACTGGAAAAAAATTGTATAATTGATGAGATTCTCACTGGAAAGAAATTATAGAACTTGAGAGATTCTCACCGGTTTGGACATTTTTCGAAATCCCTCTGAAAAGAGGGTAGAATTTGAAAATTTTTATTTTTTTTGGATATTAATAAAAATTTCGGCTTTTTATTAATATGATATCAGTTAGGAGGCATCTGCATGGCAACCTGACCTTGAAAAAAAACAAAAAAAACAAAAAATGGTTGACGATCTAATATTAAATAAAACGATTCTTCGTAGAATAGAACTAATTTGTTGATTTGGTAGTATACAAGATTTCGTAGTTTTCTCAATGAATTGAGTTCTACGAAAAAGTTTGTATAATATATAAAGAGTAAATATTTTGTTTGATTTTCATATTAAAGGTATTGTTACCTTATGAAATCTTTTGTGACAAAAATAAAATTTACATACTTTCTCATTATGTGATCAGCAAATAGTTTGGGTTTTGAGAAAATTGTAAACAGTCTAAAAAAATTGTTTGTTTACTTTTTGTTGATTAAATATGATGGAAAAAAAAATACGATATATACGGATAACATCTTGCTTTAAATTAGGATAGGAAAAAATGTCGGATTGTCTAAAAAAATATTTCTAACTAAAATTTATTTAATATTATCATGCATAGTTTTAATCGGCAAAAGTTCACTTACGTGGCCACTTAATTTTTTTTTTTTTTTTTGGTTGAAGTCTATAGACAATTGTATTGATTGAAAAAGATACAAATTAGCCGTTATACAAGATTAGACAACGAGTGTCTGTGAAAATATACAGCTGTAAACAAACAAAAACGCACAGGGTGTGCGCATCATGTGGACACACAATTAGTTCATCCTTGCTAATTGGAGTGATAGGTGCTTAGAGATTGTTGCCTCTGTACGCATATTACAGTCAAAAAGGCATTGAATCCAAACTGAATTGGAAACTGAATCGACCCGATCAGAACAATCACCAATCAGGAAGGCACTGAATCAAAAAGTTTGTGAATGCAATTTTGAATGTATATGCAGTTTTTAATTAATAAAATTTATAACACATTTTATATTCAAATTTATAAAGGGTAATTATAATTTCCCCCACCTATCCATCCCCCATTTCATTCCCCAACTAACTTTCTATTTTAACTATAACTATAACTACTATTTTTAACAACATTTATTTCTTTCCTCTTTCTCATTTTCTCTTCCACCTCCATTTTTCCACTTTCACCTCCATCTTCTTCTCTCACCTCCTTCTCCCACCTCCCTCTTCCACCTCCGCCTTCCACTTCCCTCTTTCACCTTCGCCTACCACACCTCACCTCACCTCCACCTCTACCTCGCTCTCCCACCTCCTCCTTCGCCTCCATTTTTCCATCGATAAGCTCCCCTCCCTCTCCCACCTTGAAATGGTAAATACAATAAATTTCCTTCCTCTTGCACTTTCGTCTCTGTTTTTTTCCCTCTATGCCTGCTGCTCCCGCTCCAACGAACGTTCTGCCGGAGATCATCCGTCACTCCAACCCAATTAAGCACGCCTCTGTCAGGAATGAATACTTTATCGTGTATGAATGAATACTTCAATGTGTAGGAATGAATACTAGAGCACGTCTCTACTGGGTCAGATCCGTCACTGTCGATCGTATCAAAATAATTTTGTATATGTATATGCAATTAATCCCTTTCATGTTTATGTTCTCATTCCTTATGAAGTAGCGAGTTTTGTAAAGAACAAAGCTTTATTAATGGTGAATTAGGCCACTGCGTATTAAATAAATAACATATAAATAAATTTTGAAAAAAAGAGAGAGATATATGATGAATACTTGATGTCTTAGAGATGAATATTTTAATGTGTATAATGAATACTTGCGTGACAAGATATTAATACTTGTGCAACAGACAACTCGAAAGTATGTCATCATGGATCTCATTTGTAAGATAAAAATATGTAGAAAATATTCATGATTTTAGATTTGCAAAATTCTTCATAGATCGTCAGAAATATTAGTTAGATTGAACGAAGAAAAAAAAACTCACCTCTAAAAACATGTAAAAGATGGATGAGTGATGTTCCAGTTTTTATATTTGCACTTACACGACAAGGATTAATACTTTCTCGATAAGAGATGAATACTTGTGCAACGAACAACTCGAAATTATGTCATCATGGATCTCATTTGAAAGATAAAATTGTGTAGAAAGCGTTCGTGATTTTAGATTTGCAAAATTCCTCATAGATCGTTAGAAATATTGGTTAGATTGAACGGAGAAAAAAAATCACCTCTAAAAACGTGTAAAAGATGGATGAGTGATGTGTTCAGTTTTTATATTTGCACTTGCACGACGAGGATGAATACTTTCTCGATAAGGATGAATACTTGTACAACGGACAACTCAAAAGTATATCATCATGGATCTCATTTTAAAGATAAAATTATGTCAAAAACATTCGTGGTTTTAGATTTGCAAAATTCCTCACCGATTGTCAGAAATATTGATTATATTGAACGAAAAAGAAAAAATCCCACCTCTAAAAACGTGTCCAGTTTTTTTTTTTTAAAATACTTGATATATTAGATGTGAATACTTTATGTGTTACAGATTAATACTTGATGCATTATAGATGAATACTTGAGCGCGCCAGTTATAAAATTTTTCAAATATTATGTGGTCCCAAAATAGTAAGTGATCCCCCCTAAGTAGTTAGTAGTTATTGAAGTAATTAATGTCTGGGGGATGAAATGGGAGAGTGTTACAGGGGGATAGCTAGATGCTCCCTATATTAAATGGGTTGAAGCAACACAAGGCTCCGTGGGTTGGAGCCTAATTGTTTCGATGGACTTGGATCCGACTGCGGAGAGCTATCTAGTTTTCCTATAGATCTCAAAAGCGAGCATGGAATTATTATGAGACTTAGAACATGATGAGATAAGTCCCATAATTAGGGGTGCAAACGGGTTAGATATTATCCGACTGTATCCGGCTCCATATCTGAAAATTTAATAGGGATATCTGATATCCGAATATCCGTGCGGATACGGATACGGATATGGTTTTAAATTTTATTATCCATATACGAATAATAGATATATATTATGAGGAGGGATCGGATTACACCACTTTTTTGGTGACATTGTGTAACAATGCCCATTTTCGAAATTTCAAAATCCAAATAGTCAATCCAAACCGTTCAATATGATGAATATATTAAGATTAACTTGGAAATCAAATTTTACATTTTTCTGAATTTTTTTACTATTTATTAAGTATTTAACAAAATTGCTATATTCAGACCGTTGAATTTTTGAACCCCTCTAAATAAACCCAAAAAAAATTCAGAAAAATATAAAATTTGATCTGCAAGCACATTTTAACATATCCATCAAGTTGAACGGTTTGGATTGACTGTTTGGACTTTGAAAATGGACGGTGTTATCCGATGTCACCAAAAAATGGTGTCATTTGATCCCTCCTCATATATTATATAGTTTAATATATATTATGAAAAAAATTATGTTATTCACTATTATAAAAAGTGGATAACCGTATCTGTATCCGGTTAACATCCGATCCGTATCCGTATCCATCTAATATCCAATCCATATCCGTATCTGAAAAATAAAAACGAATACGGATATGATTTTACCACTATCCGATCCGTTTGCACCGCTACCCATAATAATTTAGTGTTTAGGATACAATTGGAGAATGGGCTTAATTATTCAAGTTTGAGCTGCCAAATTTAATTGTTCTCTTATGTGATGAATGAACAGCAAGGTCCTTCACTTCAGACAATATTTTCAGACCACACTAGGAACTGTCACGTACGGTTACAACAGGGGTTAAATCAACTAGAGTTACAACAAGGTGTAGTGGATGACTTGACATGGCAATGGGAATTCTTTTTATAAATCATAATTAGAAAAAAGATTTTTATGAAACCAACATAATTATGATTACTTTTTTTTTACAAAAATCACAAGAACTGAAATATATATATATATATTTTTTGGATCGAAATGGCAATTTGATTCCAGATATTTTTACAATATTTCAATATGTTTTTCTTGAAATCTGTAAAAACGGTTGGGACCGAAATAGTATCTCAGTTCTTATGGCTTTTGTAAAAAAAAAGGACCGAAATTAGTATTTCGGTTCTTATGGTTTTTGTAAAATAAAAAATAATTATGTTGGTTTCATAAATTTTTTTCTTCTTCTAATTATGGTATATAAAAAAATTCTGGCAATGGGGCTCAACTGGTGTATTTACGGTCAAATCAATAGAGCACTGACAATCCAGTCAATAATACAACCATCTGCAAAATCTGATCTCTCAAAGCTCCGCTAAGAATGTTAATTTTTGGCTGGATAGCAATCAAGAACAGGATTTTAACACAAAACAATTAACAGCGACGAGGTTGGTCCCTAGCCAACATCTGTCTGCTTTGCAAAGCAGAAGCCGAGACTGTGCGTCATTTGTCTCATGATTGTCTTTTCACAGTGTATGTCTTTCACAAATTCAAGGCGCATAGATGTGCTTGATGTCAACCAGGTAGGCCACCTAACACCTCAACAGAGAGCTGCTTTATTAATCATGCAATTTATTGTATGGCGAGAGAGATGTGCGAGGCTGTTTAGAGGTACCAGCAAGACCCCAGATGACCTGCTGTAGGAAATAATCTGGCAGCTCAAATTTTTGAAGGAGGCATGACAGGTCGGGGTGTTCATCAGTTTGATTGGGTTCCAACCGAACCGAACTAGATAAACTAAAGTTATAATTTGGTTTCAAAAATAGAATCAAACCGAACCAAACTGAATCGAAATTTTATTTTGGTTTGTTCGGTTCAAACCGAAATATATTAATTTTTTTATTTAAAGCGATTGATTTATAATAAACCGAAGTATATTTATAAATAAATCAGAGTATTAAGAAATAAACCGAAGTATTTAAACAAATTGATTAAGAAATAAACCGAAGCGGTCCGGACCAAATTCATAATATATAAAAGTTCAGTCGGTTCAGTTTTTTCGGTTTTGAAAATTTTCAAACCGAACCGTTTAGTCCAAACTAGCTTGGTTTGGTTCGGTTCAAAACAGAATTAGACGGACCCAATGAACACCCCTAATGACAAGAACAATATTGTAGCATTACCAATAGAAATGTCGAAGATGCTAAATATTTGGATGTCGAAGATTTGAGTAGCCGGGGTATGTCCATCATGGTAGCAAGAGGTAATTCATTTCACATCTTCATATTATACTTCTTTGTGGAGTCATGGAATTAGGCAGCAAGGCCAGAGCCTGAGCCTTCGTCAGTACCAGTACTACTGGTACGAAATCAGCTACAGCAGGCTATGGATAGCCAGTGGGAATGATAACTGGTAAGATTTTGGTGCGAATCAACAGCTGTTACAAACTCCAGCACCACTGCCTGTCCACTGGTACGGTTTCTGGTATGTGTACTGGTTTGGATGGAAAGAAGAGTACTTATTCCGGGAATTCTGGTATGGTTTCTGGAGCTAAGATGAAAAACAACCAACATGGATAAGAGGCGAAGCAACAACATTTCTGTCCATTTTTTTTTAACTTTTGTTTCTTTTCTAATTTCGTTTCATATTTTTTTTCTGTGATTTTCATTTACTTTTGTTGCTCAACTGTATTGAGCTTTGTTTTTCTATTTCAATTTGTAATTATGTTAAATGAAATCAAATGGGGGCATGACCCACATTTTTTCTCAAAAAAGTCCCATAACAATTTGGTTTGAATTCGTCAATGAAATATTATTAAAGTTATTCCAAGCTCAAGAGGGACTCTTCCAAATTCGTTTGGATGCAACCCCGAAAATGTAAGAATAGCACTAATATGAGAATATTGTTATTTCGTCATTTGGATGGGTTAGCAAAAACATCGCTAACTCTATAAATAGTTCAATTTTTAGGATGATCCAAATGTAGAATTAAGAATAGCTATCCAATTTTTTTATTTATATCCAAAAATATATATAAATTTAAAAAACTAACCAAACCGCTTGTTTATTTCGAAAACTACCTAAACCGGAAAAAAAATTTCCGGTTTCAGTACCAATTTCTTGAAAATTTTTTTCGGAAATTGGATCCTAAATCCGGAATAATTTTTTCCGAATTTAGAATTTTTTTTCCTAAATCCGGAATAATTTTTTCCGGAATTAGGATCTTTTTGTTTTTTAGGAAAAATTTTTTTAGGAATTTTTTTTTCATTTTTCAGTTTTTATTTATAATTTATTTATTTTTTTGTATTGAAGTATTACAAATATTTAATATATTTAAAAAAAATAGATGGAATACTGTATAATTTGATTTATTCAAAAGACTGCTACAAATAATCCGGATCAACATTTTTCATGCCAGATTTTTTATGGCCGTAAGAAAAAGTAATATAATATAATATATGTATATGTATATGTATATGTATATGTATATGTAATATAATATATGTATGTATATAGAGGTAGGCTAATATACAATCGATTGTTCCTAAGGTCCCGTATAACCAAGTCATTTTCTAATTTTTAAAGTCCAAATAATCAATCCAAACTGTTCATCTTGTTCTCCATATTAATATGTTATTGGAGACCAAATTTTACATTTTTATGAATTTTTTTACTATTTATTAAGCCACTTTGAAAACCGCTGATCCAACGGTGACTTAACAAAACAGTAAAACCAGAAGCTACCCTTGAATCAGCAATTTTCAAAGTGGCTTAATAAATAGTAAAAAAATTCAGAAAAATGTAAAATTTGGTCTCCAAGCACATATTAATATGGAGAACAAGATGAACAGTTTGGATCAATCATTTGGACTTTAAAAATTAGAAAATGACTTGGTTGTACGGGACCTCAGGAACAATCGATTGTATATTAGCCTACCTCTATGTATATATATGTATATATAATATAAGAGGAGGGTTCCAATGCCTCATTTTTTTCATAGCTCATATTTTATATTTTCGTTTTCAAAGTCCAAATTGTCAATCGGAACCGTTCAATAAAATATTTATACTAAAATATGCATGGAGATGAAATTTTATATTTTTTAGAATTTTTTTGCTATTTTTCAAGATAGGTACAAAATCACTGTTTTTGAACCGTTCAAAAAACAGTGATTTTCTACCCATCTTAAAAAATAGCAAAAAAATTCCAAAAAATATAAAATTTCATCTCTAATCATATTTTAGTATGGATATCATGTTGAATGATTCAGATCGACAATTTAGACTTTGAATATGAAGAAAATGAAGATATAAAATATGAGGTATGATGAGGTATAAAAAAAATGAGGCATTGGAACCCTCCTCATAATACAATATATATGTTACAAAAAATTTATACCAAAATGTTTATTCGACCTGAACCGTTCAAAAAACAGTGATTTTTTACCCATTTTAAAAAATAGTAAAAATTTTAAAATGTGCTTGCAGATCAAATTTTACATTTTTCTAAATTTTTTTACTATTTGTTAAGATGGGTACAAAAATTCAATGGTCTGAATATAGCAATTTTGTTAAATACTTAATAAATAGTAAAAAAATTAAAAAAAAATATAAAATTTGATATGCAAGTACATTTTAACATATATATTATATTATATATACATTTATTAAGAACTAGGGTGCTCTTAAGCTCACCAAAGTTTGGGTGAGCTTAACTCTAAAACTCATAAAATCGATTTCAAACGACAAATCTGAACCATTGAAACCCGCCTATCTTACGTGTGATGCATCTACATGTAAAAATTTTAAACATTCAAATTAATTTAGTATAAAGTCAAGCGGTCAAAATTAGAAGGTTAATAAATTAATTTTAGTGCATTCATTTTTTGAACGTTTTTGACCACTTCACTTTATACTAAATTAATTCGAATGTTTAAAAATTTCACATGTAGATACATCACACATAAGGTAGGTGGGTTTCAATGGTTCGGATTTGTCATTTGAAATCAATTTGATGAGTTTTAGAGTTAAGCACACCAAAACTTTGGTAAGCTTAAGAGCGCCCTAGTTCTACTCTACATATATTATATTATATATACATATACATATATTATATTAATTTTTCTTACGGCCATAAAAAATCCGGCATGAAAAATGTTGATCTGGATTATTTGTAATACTTCAATACAAAAAATAAATAAATTATAAATAAAAACTGAAAAATAAAAAATAAAAGAATCCGAAAAAAATATTTCCTAAAAAAAAAATTTCGGAAAAAAAAATCCTAATTCTGGAAAAAATTATTCCGAATTTAGGAAAAAAAAAAAAGAAATCCTAAATCCGGAAAAAATTATTCCGGATTTAGGATCCAATTTCCGGAAATTTTTTTTCCTATTTGAGTAGTTTTTGAAATAAATAAGCGGTTTGGTTAGTTTTTTAAATTTATATATTTTTTTGGATATAAATAAAAAAATCGGGCTATTGTTTGTTTTATTGTAATAACTAAATCTCAAAACCCTTAGAAATAACATATTATAAAAAAGACAAAAAGTTTGAATTTAGTATTTTAGCTATTCTAATATAATCAAACACCGAATAGGCTATTCCGAATAGCATAACTCCAAAAATAACTTATCTCAATCTAACCAAACAGGGGTATAGTGCATTTTAAATTTCCGATGTATTTTTTATATATTTGAGATTTAGTTTACGTGCTATTTTAGATAAAGAGAGAATTTTAATGTATATATTTTTAAAAATCTCGAATTACATATTTTTCTCATAAAATTTATATTATCATGTTATTCTTATAAATCTCGAATATTCACACATTTCTCCAATTCTTTGACTTATTAAGTTAAAATTCGTTTTAAATTTACAAAGTTCTACTATTATTTATTTATTACAAATAGAAATATGTAGCATGCGTAAGTCAGTTAATTCTATAACAACAAATAATTAATTTCTTTAGTTGTAAAAAGAAATTAGGTACTTATACGTGTGTCATAAACAGGAAAACCCATTTGCTCTCACAAATTAATCAATTATAAGACTAATTTTTTTTGTTTATTTTATTCATAGCATGAAAAAAAAATTAAATATGCACCAACTATTTTCGTAAATTTCGATCTGTACCACAACCGTTGAATAATAAAATGGTTGGCATGAGAGGTCCTTTGGATTATTCAGCAGTTCGTTTGTGTTTTTCTGAATACATTGTTTGTTGAAAATTTTAAAAATTAGAGAAAATAGTTTGAATGAATATGTATTTAGGGCCTGTTCGGCCGAATCACTGTTCACGTGGGAAAATAATTTTTCCCACGGAAACAGTGTTTTTCAGTTCAATTCCCATTCCCGTGCCCATTTTCATTTGTCGGCCGAACAGGCCCTTAATGTTTTCTTGAATATGAACAATTTAATAAACATGAAAATCAGAGAGAGCTTCTGAACAAAAAAGAAAATGAAAAATTAGAACCTATTCGGCCAAATCACTGTTCACGTGGAAAAAACAAATTAAATGATTTTTTTTTTCCACAGAAATAGTGTTTTTTAGTTCAATTCCTGTGTTCGTGCCCATTTCCATTTGTCGGCCGAACAGGCCCTTAGAGAGACATGTTTGAAAGGAATTCGCATCTTCTGAGATATCTCATATTTTGCGTGACCTTTTGGAAAATCTCCACCGTTGCAATACGTTCTGCACGAATCTCAAAGCTCAATTAAGACTGCCCCCCCACGTCAGCCCCAAGAGACACCGGACACGTCGGTCACGCAAAATATGAGATATCTTAGAGGATACGCACTCGTTTGAAAGAACATGCATTTAATGTTTTCTTGAATATCGTACCACACATCAAATAAAGAACACCAGATGTCGGTAATTGAATTTTTTTTTTTTTATAAACCATAATTAAAAAAAAGTTTTCTGTCAAACTAACATGATTATTTATTTTTTACAAAATTATAAGAATTGAAATGTCATTTTGATCTCTAGTAATTTCACATGTTTTCGTGAACAAATAGTGTAATACCTTGGACCAAGATGTCATTTCAGTCCACTGTTTTTTTAGCTGGGACCGAATTGGCATTTTGGTCCTATGTATTTTTTTTTCCTTTTTTGTCCTTTGTTTCGGCTTAGTTTGGCCAAGAATTCCCAGTTTCAGTCCGAAACAATTCCTGTTTCAACCAAGAACTCTCAGTTTGAGTTTTTCTGTAGCCGCAAGTCTGAAAAAAATGTGAAATCATCAAGGATCAAAATGCTATTTCGGTCCAAAAAAAAATCATGTTGGTTTGGTCTTTTTCTTTTAATTATGGTTTATTAAAAAAATTCCTTGGTTATTACTGAGTTGATCACTAAGGGCCCGTTCGGCATTTTACTGTTCACCGTGAGAATAAAAAATTTGTTCAGAGCTAAATTTTTATTCCCACGATAAACAGTAAAATTCAGTTCAAAATTTTTAATTTTTACATTCATTCTTATTTTCTAATGGACGGCCGAACGGACAACAATCCTTTATAAAAAAATACCGGACTCTAGCCCGTACTGACACCCGTCATCCTCACATCGACCAATTCGATGGAAGAACTTAGAACCGTCAACCTCACATCGACGAATGCGATGGAAGAACTTAGAACCGTTGAAGCAATGCCGACTGCTAAATTATTCAATTGTCTTGCTATAAAACGAGATACGGTGAAAACTGAGAAGTATACTTTTGGTTCATTTTTTTAACAGTACTAATAAAAGATATTAGAATTAGTTTTCTTAGACATGTTACATATTTTATATTTTTAATAAAAGATAAAATAAGAATATTATAAATTTAAGTTTAAAATTAATATTAATAAGACAAGGTCCATTGCAAAAGTTAGCAATTAAGAGATTTAGCGCAGAATTTAGCAATCTTATAAATAAATTAAGTAAATTTGTGAAGCTTACAAGTTACAAATTACAACTTTAGAAAAATAAATAAAATTAGAGTTTACGAAAATAACTTTTGGTCAGAACTCGGAAGTAAAACGTCTCGAGGGGGAACTCACGTGCTCTGCACGCTACCTTCCCAGAGCAGCAATTTAACACCTTAATAAAACCCTAACCTCTGGCTACCTCCGCAACCCTCCCATTCTCCGATCATCTCAAGCCGCTTCCGCCTCGTTTTCCGATCATCTCTAGCCTCTCACTCTCTCTCTACATCTCGAATTCACACTGAGGAAAGCAAGGTACTGTCTTCTTTTTGCCTCTCGCTATCTCTTTCTCTCCGTTTCTCTTACTATCTCAACTACTTTACTGGATGAGTGGATCTGTTTGCTTTCTAGGGTTTTAAATTTAAAGGTTTTCGCCGATTTTAGACTCTAATTTGGCCGAAATAGTTTGGTTGAGGGTTTAAGGTTTAGTAGGGGCGCACCTTTAATAGAGTTGGCGGTTGCAGCAACAAATATTAGTCTTTCATTCCTGAACAATGTGGCATTCTCAGTGAATTTTTCCATGTTTATTTTAAGATTTGAGGTGCGCTTTTGGTACATATGCATTGGAAAGATGTGAAGTTGAGAAGAATGGGTTCTGAGATGACTGTGGAAGTAAAGAGATAATGCATGGATAAATTTACTTCTGCAAAATTGTATTGAAATTGCACATATGACCAGAAGTTGATGCACAAAAGAACAACAAGTAAAGTGAATTAGCTTATGATAGCAGTCACATGATCGATTGAACAGTCGAGGACTTGGCCTCCACTGTCTGTAATGTATAAATCACTGGATACATTCATTGAAATTGATCCCTAGGTTTGTAAGATCCAAAAAATATGCCTTTTAGATTCGCTCTGCCAGGAGTTTCACTTTCCATATTCCTAAAGTACTATAAGAAAACTCTTATTTACGTAGTGGATTCTATATATTGTATAATTAGTCATAGGGGGCTAAAAGATTATTCATAACCACTTATTACGTTAATTATCAGTTGTGACTGAAATTGGATATAATATTTCAATATAGCACTTTATTTTGATAATATTATAACTGCTTCTCAATTTGTTTAATTTATTCCACATATTTCTCCAATTATTTGATGTTGAATGTGCAGGACTAAGAAGTCTGTTAATTTACATAGGCTTGATCATTCAAACCATCTCAGATATGGCGATGAATATGATTAGCATCCTGGAAAAGGCAAGCATTTGTTGATTCCTATTACCCTATTTATTACAATCTATTGGGTGCACTGGAATTTACAATCGCCTGAAACTTACAGTAAAAGGTGATATAAAAAATAGTGAGAAAAAAATACAAAAGGAAGCAGGTGGGGGTAACATGTTTATTTGGTCTTGTACTTTATAACTGGTATAAGCCTCAGTTTCATGTTACTGAGATCCTGAACTTAAATATCCTTTTACATATTTCATCTGAGTTCAAGCATTAAGGTTGTCAAATATTTAATTTCAGATGACTGGCAAGGATAAGGACTACAGATACATGGCCACATCAGATCTACTAAATGAGCTGAACAAGGATAGTTTCAGAGCAGAACCTGATATAGAAGCAAAATTGACAAATAGCGTTCTTCAACAGCTCAATGATGCGGCTGGAGATGTGTCTGGCCTAGCTGTCAAATGGTACTTGTTTGGTTTTTTTTTTCAATATTTTCATTTGTGGTATATGCATCACTGGTTTTAATAAATATTAAATAACCTTAGTGGTTTGTTAAGGTGAATACCCTTGTATTTAATACAAGTTAGAGAGTTTTGGTGTCTGCTGTTGCAAAGAGCCTGAGCAAATTGTGTATCACTGCAGATTAGGGCTTTGTATGTAATATATATGAAGTAGTAAACAGCTCGTCCTTTTTGTGCTTTACATTCTTTTAGAGAACAATTATGAAGTAATGGGTGTTTTGTAGGTTTACCTAGTTATGTTTTTTTCAGTTTCAGTGTTTGGGGGGGGGGGGGGGGGGGGGGGGGGGTGTGGCATGCACCACATTCTTTGTTTTCCAAGGGCACATACTGTATTTTTTGTTTTTGTTAAGTTGGCACGGAATAATTTCTGGAATAATACTTTTACTTACTAAGAGATTTCAATGGTAATAACAAACTAAATTCTATTATATTTGCTCCTTTCCTAAAAAAGAAATTATATATTTTTTTAAACTATGCCATTGACTTGCAAAAGAAGATTTAGCAATCAGTAGTGGAATTAGTAATTGTGTTGACTACAGTTTCAATTTATGAAATATAAAATAAGAAAAAGATAATTTGTGACCATGGTGTGCCATGACATTCTTTGTCTTGTATATATCTTTTCTTATTTTGTATTTTGTGTACAAAGAAATATAGAGCAGTCTTTGGTTGGTATAACAAAGATAAACTACGGGTATTAGTTTGTAATAGAATTTTCTCATTTTATAGATTCAGGTTTGGGGAATCAAAGAGTCAAATTACATTTGGAAACAAACATAACTTTAAGCCAGTTGTTTGGTAGAGATAGAGCTGAACTAAGAATTGAATTCTATTTGCAAAATATAATTCCTGGTTGTGGGGTAAAAGATGGCCTTATTCACTCGTAGATACTTCAATATTTTTTACAGCTTGGTGCCTCTAGTGAAGAAGGTCAATGAGGAGAGAATACTGGAGATGGTAAACAAGCTGTGTGATAAGTTGCTCAACGGGAAGGATCCGAATCGGGACATTGCTAGCATTGCACTGAAAACCATAATTGCAGAGGTCCCAACATCTTTGGCCGAGAAGATACCAGTTTCTCTCTCGCCGCAACTGATCAATGGCGTAATCAGTGCTGTGAGTGTCTTGCTAAACTAATAATTTTACAACAGTCGGTAGCATGTATTTATAACGAATATCTTTTAGGGAGGTTCAGTCACAAAACTTAAGGTCAAAAATCTAAACAGAGCCTCAAATTGTCCAGAACTGAGCTGGATTGCTACCAACTTTAAGACGCTTTCTTTGGAATTTGCCATATTTCATCTATGCATCAAAAGAATAAGAATCCCATTTTACAAAGTGTCAATTTGGTACATATCCCTAAAATACACCGTAAGATAACATGATGAAACATTACAATATCATGCCTGATTCTTTCTCAAGTTATTTCAAAATTAATTATCATATACATGCACTTTGCTTCTGAGAATGAAAATACAATTGACCTCTCGATTCCCTGTTCTTAAGAGATGATCAATCCTTTTTTGTATTACTTCATCCTATGTTTAAAGTAAAACTGGGATATAATTTAGGTTCTTTTTGGAAAATCTGGCGGGGTCTGAATCGATAACATTTACCAGGTTTCATATGATTATTTCCTGATTCTGCTCTTTCCACAAGCTCCACATGATTTGTTGTCTTTTTTGCAAGCACAGATATGCAAAATTTCCAAAGAAATACATAACTGAAAAAGAAATAAAATTTGGTCATGCTTGATACCTACTTTAATCCTTTGTTGGGTTGTCGGGTGTCCATATTTTATGCATCTAATTTGATTTTTTTTGTTGAACTTTATAGGAGAAGAGTGCAGAGATAAAGTGCGAGTCACTGGATATATTATGTGATGTGCTCCAGAAGTTTGGCAGCCTGATTGCAAAAGATCATGAAGAGATGTTGGGTGCACTTCTGACCCAGCTTGGCTCCCATCAAGCCAGTGTCAGAAAGAAGTCCATTGCTTGCATTGGTAAACACTACTGTGCTTATTTATTTTCAACGATTTCAGTTTTGTTATGCTGCTAGAGGTTGTTTGTTTGGATTTATTGTCATATCGTGTTGTTTTGGAGCTTTTATTGTTTTTGAGTTTACCTAAAAGGAATATAAAAAAAATTAATCTGATTTTCTGATAATCAATTTGTTTTGGATTGAAATTATTGGTCAGTACATATTGTCAGATATGTCCACCGTCAGGAGCATGCTCCTTCTTCTACTGACAACTAAATGTTCTCTACCCCATTTTCAATCGTTCCTTTTATGATCTTGTTGCATTTTTTGGTATTGATAAAATATTAAACTAATTATAATTCAGCATCGCTTGCACCAAGCTTGTCTGATGATCTGTTGGCCAAGGGCACATTTGAGGTCGTGAAGCTTTTAAAAAACAAGTCCGCAAAGCCCGATATAATCCGAACAAACATCCAGATGATCGGAGCCTTAAGGTATGTGTCTTTTATAGTGGCCTGAACCAGTCCCTTGCTCCTTAGTTTATAACTTTTATACGCTGTTGACATAATCTATGATTCTTTTTCAGCCGATCTGTTGGATACCGCTTTGGGCCACACCTCAGCGAGACCGTACCAGTGCTTATAAGCTACTGTACTACTGCATCAGAAAATGATGAAGAACTTCGTGAGTATTGTCTTCAGGTAAATTGTTTTTCTTTTGGTAGAAATTAGGTAAAATAATCATTTTGAAAAAACAAACAATTTGTGTTTGGACCATCAAGAATAGCACTGTTCCTGGATTAGTGATGCTATTCTCATTTGGATGCAATTTAAACACGTTTCTCTCCTCAGGATGGTATTGGATAAGCACTATTCTTTTCATCCAACATTTTATAGAACTAACATATTAGCACCTTTCGGAGTAGCACTATTCCAATTTATACAATGTAAACAACATTTGCACTATTCCGAATAGTACATGACTAGCAATCTTCCTGCACTATCTTGGATTAGCTCTCTTCTTGCGCTACTTTTATACACCAACCCTAATAGCACTATTCTTGCATTACCCCTTTGACGATCCAAGCATTCCTTTGGAGAGTACAATTGTACTTTGTTGTGTTTTTCTTAGTCATTAACTTTCTAGAAATATTAGTTCAACTTGAATTACAAGCAGTGTTGATGTCCTCACTATTATTTATTGCTTTTAATTTTTGAACACTGTATCATCTCTGAAGATGCAGCCAAAAGGAATTTAACCCTTTATATGCTTTTACCTTCAAGCAGTTTTTTTAAGGTGTGCTACTTTTTCAGGCACTGGAGAGTTTCCTTCTTAGGTGTCCCAGAGATATATCTGTACATACTGGAGATATTATGCGGCTTTCACTGGTGTATTTGAGCTATGATCCCAATTTCACTGACACTATGGATGAAGATACAGATGATGAAGAACATGATGAAGATGAGGATGAGTATGGGCCATTTTTTTATCAATTGTTGATTATATTATATACGAGGGGGTATCACTTGACAATTATTTATTTTGACAATAAATATTCAATAATAAAGCTTAAATTTGAAGTTCACCATTATATCATCCACATAAGTGACTTAAAAATTTCAACGGTCCAAAATTAATGGTCCTCGAGGCACCATGAAACAATTCTTAAATTGCATGAAATTTGATTGTTAGGTTATGTACTTGTCCAATAACACACCTATAAATTTTCCTGATTTCAATTTTATTTGAAAAATTTATTGTCAAGATTGTCAAAATAACCATTGTCAAGTGATCCCTTCTCATTATTTATTATGCTTTAAATATAATTGTTTAATCAGATTCTTAATTTGAAGGGGGGTGGGGGGGTTATCATAAATTTATGCACAATGTGCTGAAATTAGATTGTTGAATGTGTTGTTACTAAGATGGACCAAAAACTACTGTTTTCAGTAATGCTGGTATTGCCAAGCTGACTGTTTTTTTCTTATTCTTTTAGTTTTCCATACAATCTTTTGTACTGTTATTTTAAGAACAGAAGAGCCGAACATAGTGGTAATTGCCAAAAATTTTTTTAAAGAAGCTCAGGTTTTATGCTTTTGACTTCATTAACCTGGTTGGATGTTTCACAGACATAATTATTAAAAAAGACGCAGTCATCAACTACTACTGGTAAATAGTTGAAAATATGTAGCAATTAATTTGTTATTTCGAGCAATCATTAAATTATTGCTTTCTTACAGCCAAAGTGCAGATGAGTACACAGATGATGAGGATGCAAGCTGGAAAGTTAGAAGAGCTTCAGCAAAGTGCTTGTCTGCCATCATTGTTTCTCGGCCTGAGATGCTGTCCAGTCTTTATCATGAGGCAATTCTTTATATAACCCATTGATTTTCTTGTTTATATTGAAGCAAGGGATTGTATGAACGTAAACTGTTTTCTGGTTTACTGTCAGCCAGCTTCAGCCAACTGTATGCAAATGGTCTCTACAGGCAATTTGGGTGAAAGTAAAATAAATGAAAATTAACTTGGTCAATATATCAGTATGTTGTAATGCAATCAAAATTTAAAACTTGGACCTAAAGGAATTTAATTTGCTAAATTTTTTGGGACTTTTGACCAGCGTGCTCAGTAGAAGTATCAATTATAAGTGGGGCAATCTGCACTTCAACTTGGTGAATGAATAAATTTCATACGTGCCATTTGAAACATAATTAATTTTCCTGTAATACCATGCACAATAAGAAGTATGACAGATACTCTCTTTATTGCTTTAATTATCACCTCTTATAGTAATATTCATGTAAAGGTCGAATGACATCTAGTTTAGGCAATATCTGAGGGTGGAGGGCACAGGTGGTATTTTGTGAGGAAGTAAATATATGTCTCATGTTCTATTTCTAAGGGCATTCATCACGGTTCATGTTATATTTTGATACTCTGCACTGCTAGCATAGTAACCAGACCCTGAATTTAAATGTCTGATATATGATATTCTGCTAAAAACCACTGGATATCATTTCTTATTCCTATTTCATAAACCTATTATTTTTTTTGGTTTGCAGGCTTGCCCAAAGATGATAGAAAGATTCAGGGAAAGGGAAGAGAATGTGAAGGTATATTTATACTAACTCACCCAATATAATCATATAATTCATACTTATACTACTAGCTCTATATATTATACTAATATATTGCTTCAAAACTTCAGATGGATGTGTTTAATGCATTTATTGAGCTGTTAAGGCAGACCGGAAATGTGACCAAGGGTCAAAGTGACACGGATGAGTCAAGGCAAGCCTCTTTTTCCCTTTCTGTCATGTTCTAAAACTTGGGACCAGAATTGGCATTGGCTCGTCATCTGTAGATTGGAATTGGATGACTCGGAATTGTTGGCTGTCTTGGGCAGTAAACTAGGAAGTTTTTATAAATGCATTTTCCTAAAGATTATAAAAAAGATTGGAGTAAATATTATGCATGTGTGTTTCAAAACCATGAGTTCTATTTCTTAAATGAGAGCATTTTAGCTGTAGGTGTTGCTATAGAATAGCATAGTTGAGTTCGTTTTACTATTGAGGTATATTTGTAATAAATATTCTAACATAACTGTGCTTCATTTGTTATATTTTGATGATCATTTGATTTGGGACTACTGTGCTAATCCCTTCAACTTTTGCTGGTAATTGACAGCCCGAGATGGTTACTGAAGCAAGAAGTGCCTAAGATTGTGAAATCTCTTAACAGACAGCTACGTGAAAAATCTATCAAGACTAAGGTTCTCATCACTATACTACTGTGCTTATTTCCTTTTTCAATGTTGCCTGGCTCTTTGTTTGTACTGATATATTTTTATATACCAGGTTGGAGCCTTTTCTGTACTGAAAGAACTGGTGGTCGTACTGCCTGACTGCCTTGCTGATCATATCGGGTCCCTTGTTCCAGGAATAGAGAAGGCTTTGAATGTGAGTTTTCTGTGCTATATAAACTTATTAAAATCTCTTTTCTATACTTTTTAAGTTAAATCACCAAAAAAAAAATCTAGGAAGTCCTTGGAATCCATATCCTCTGCATTAACGTACTGTTTGAGTTAATTTTCGGACCGTACGATCAGAATTCTGGCCAATCCGGCCCCGCCTATAATGCACGGGGCACTTGAATATTTGCAGATTTAAATTGGGCAGTCCAGATCTTAACTCAAAATTTGAGTCAACTCAGAGGATATGAATTGACGCCCTTGTAGATCATTTATTTTCTTTTGGTCAATTTCTGCCTTGAAGCAATTTCCACTCAAACATTTTTAAAACTTCTTTTTGTTCAATAGGATAAATCATCCACCTCAAACTTGAAGATTGAAGCACTCGTGTTCACAAAATTAGTTATGGCCTCACATTCCCCTTCTGTTTTCCACCCCTACATTCAGGTAATTACTAATTTACTATTTGTCGTACACTTATGCTTTGTATTCTGACAATTTTTCAAAACACATAAAAAAATGATACTGGTGCTTTTTCTTTATATTTATTCTTGATGGAAGTTATCTGACTGGTTTATACTAATATTATTTGTACTACTTGTATCATGCTATGACACATGTTATGCTGCTCATTTTCTTGTCTAAAACCTTTTTTGATTTTTGATTGTAGGCTTTATCTGCTCCTATATTATCGGCTGTTGGAGATAGATACTACAAAGTGACCGCTGAAGCATTACGTGTTTGTGGAGAACTTGTGCGTGTCCTTCGCCCTGATTTTGAGGTCTCAACTTCTTTAACCTTCTACTTGAATTTTATACTAAATTTATTCTGGCCATAGTAAATCATCGTTTTTTGGTTACAGACTCGCTCTTTGGATTTTAGACCCTACATAGGCCCGATCTATAATGCGATCTTGACCCGTCTAGCAAATCAAGACCAAGATCAGGTGGGTTTTTTTTAATACTCTCAGAAAACTACTGTTGAACCAGCCAGCCCATCTTAGCTTGGTTGGTTTGGCCCCCTGTAGATTTTTCGTTGTTTGGACGGATCTTTGTTTAATCATTTTTGATAATCACAAGCAAGCAGAAAATAATAAAAAAGACGTATAAAAGAAAATAAGTGGTGTGGGTTCAGTACTAGTCGTGTTGGTGTGGGTCAAAGAAACACCAGACACTGCACTGGCCTACTGAGTGCAGTGCATGTTGCTGTTTCTTTTATATAAAATGATTAGTGGAATTCAGTATGTTTTCCTTGTATTGATGATACGGTGCTGTCGGTGAATGGCAGGAAGTGAAGGAAAGCGCCATAGCTTGCATGAGCCTGGTTATTTCTACTTTTGGTGATAGCTTACAGAGGGAGCTCCCGGCTTGCCTCCCTATACTAGTAGACCGCATGGGTAATGAGATTACCCGACTTACTGCTGTGAAAGTAATTGTCCTTTGTTATCATCTTTTGTTTTATATTTTAATAATTTATATATTTCATTGCACCTGTGCAAATTCTCAAACCATAGCAGATGCTTCGGAAAACAAGATGTATTGTGGATTCCCCTCAAAACACAGAAATGTCAGTTATGAGTTGTAGGACCCTGTAAAGCTTTAAAAATACTAATCATCTTATTGGAGGCCTCTAGACAGCTTTTTTTTTTACTTGTGTTTTTTTTTTTATGTACTTCTCTATTTTGAAAACTCAATAAAGAATGATTGATTTTCTCTTTCAGGCATTTTCAGTTATTGCAAACTCACCTCTTAAAATTAATCTTGTGAGTGTTCTTGAGCAAGTTATATCTGAATTAACTGCTTTCCTTCGCAAGGTATGCACAAATTTGGCATTCCTTTTGATCAGACTATTCTTTCAAAGAGAGCATTGAACTGAAAATCATTTTACAGTAGTTAACTAAGAGCGTGTAATTATTGGGTTCTCTTTTCAGGCCAATAGGGCACTTAGACAGGCCACATTGGGGACACTAAATTCTCTTGTCGTCTCTTATGGTGATCAAATCGGTTCATCAGCTTATGAAGCCATAATCGCTGAGCTGTCTGCACTGATAAGGTCATTTACTGATCTATTGTTCTCCTTAAATTTCTTTTGTCATTTTAGAAACTTTAACTTTTTTATCTTTCTATATTTTCACTTGAAGAAATGCTGGGTCATTAATGCTGAAGATTACAGATTTTTTTTCCTGTTTTCTGGGAATTTCAGAACACTTATTTTATGTATTTATAAGTCTTCACTTGTTACACACTTTTATACCAAAATGTAAATCATGTCACTTTTGTTAGCCCCTCCACTTCATACCTTGATGTTTTTTTTTTGCAGTGACATGGACCTTCACATGACGGCACTTGCTTTAGAGCTCTGCTGCACCTTGATGTCAGATAGAAAGTCAAACCAAAACGTGGGCCTGACCGTCAGATATAAGGTTCTACCTCAAGCGCTTATTTTGATCAGAAGCTCTCTGCTTCAGGGTCAAGCCCTCCAGGTAATTTTCAGTTTGGCCTTTACATAACCCATATTAGGCTCATGAACTATATAGACTAATGGATGTTGATCAGAGACTCAATTTTGTATGTATATTTATTTATATGGCCTTTTTCTAAATAATTGAAGCCAGAACAATGCCTTGTAATGACTCTGTAATTCTTACCTTCATCCAACTTAGAGATGGTTATTTCTAGGACTGAAGTTGGAATTCTTTTTCAATAATCCCTGGTATGGGATTATTGTACCAGATTTTTCCGCTTTAGTTAGTCTTGGCAGAGCGAGAGACTAAAGTTGTCTTGTTGGGATAAGGAGGTATAACATGGCTCTAGTGCGTATTACATCGTTGGCTTTTCTCAAACAAGATATTGGTTTCTTGCATTATTTCAGGCACTACAGAGATTCTTTGCTGCATTGGTACAAACAGCACACACCAGTTTTGAAACCCTGCTGGACTCCCTTCTATCAAGTACCAAACCTTCGCCCCAGTCTGGGGGCCCCACTAAGCAGGCACTTCACTCCATTGCACAATGCGTTGCTGTTCTGTGCCTTGCTGCTGGTGATCAGAAGTGTGCGTCAACGGTAGAGATGCTCATGGGCATTCTAAAGGACGATAATAATGGCAGCTCTGTAAATTCTTTTTCCTTCTCTCTTGTGATATGTTTCTTATTAGTAATCTTCTGCATGTATACTTCTAGAATACAGAAAAGTATGGCCTCAACGCCCCCATGGGCGGATTAAATTTAATCAATGGGTTTCAATGTCCCCCATAAGTTTTCCCATCAAACACTTTTTTATGTATATCTTGTGTTATGTAGATAATTTTTTTTAGAAATTTACATTGACCCCATAAATATTTGACTACAGTTTCATTGTTGACATCCATAGTTTAAAAGTTCATATTTTTCAATAATTGAAGTTTGCCTTCTACTACATTCACATCAATATTTGATAGGATACTAAAATTAATTGAAGTTTACCTTTTATGTTGACCCCCATTGAAAAAAATTCTGGCTCTGCTAATGGCACTGCACATTTTCCCAATCTAAAGAAAAGAATACTGTGTAAAATTCCTATTCTAAAAGGTGGCAAACATAAGTTTGGGCCGTGAAAGTAACACAGGAGTTCCGTGCACAACCGGGATGGTAAACACTGTCTGACAGGCTGGTTTGGTGATGTAATATGAGACCGCAATACCAGGCATTGATTTTGAAGTAGAAGAATGAATAATTTCCTTTAGAAGGGAGTAAACAGCCGTCATTTTTTGTCCTTATTTTCTTGTCTAAGTCTTAGCAAGAGTCTAGATTTCACCTCTAGCATTGCAGGTTACACCCTGCTAGAAATTCTAACTGGTATTTGTTGTTTATCGATTCTTCTCTTATTATTAGGCAAAACAACACCTGGCATTGCTTTGCCTTGGGGAGATAGGAAGAAGAAAAGACCTGAGCGGCCATGCTCATATAGAGAACATAGTGATAGAGTCTTTCCAGTCTCCTTTTGAGGAGATCAAATCTGCGGCATCATATGCACTTGGCAACATTGCTGTTGGCAATCTTTCAAAATACCTTCCTTTCATCCTCAACCAGATCGACAATCAGCAAAAGAAGCAATATCTCCTGCTCCATTCTCTTAAAGAGGTATTCGGCAGCTTTATGCCCTGATCTCGCCATTGTCTTTTGAGGAATACTTCTGAAATTTATCCATGTTATTTTCCATCGGGGTTTAGGAGTTTGAAACACATACTTATTTCACGGCCATTTAGCAAGTTATACAGTAAAAAAATCATGTTACTAGACCAGATAATTCATTATAATACTGATAAATGCCTTCTATATTACAGAAATATATTGGCATAGATATTTTTTTTACCTTTTGATGTTCAGATACAATAATTATTGTGGTATCTTAATTTGGAAAGTTACAATTCTCTTTGGATTTTAGAACATCAAAAGGACTATATTGTTAAAAAGATAATAATTTGGTCATGGATATGCACAAAGCACATATCATCTTTCTTTTTTCTCATTCATTTTAATAGTGGAAAATGTCATTTCCTGGCTAGGTTATAGCAAGGCAATCAACAGCTGGCAAAAATGAGCTAAGGGATTTGTATGTGGAGAAGATATTGGCATTGCTTTTCAATCATTGTGAGAGTGAGGAGGAAGGAGTGCGGAATGTGGTGGCTGAATGCCTGGGTAAAATTGCCCTTATCGAGCCCAACAAGCTTATCCCTGCTCTCAAGGTTGGATCAGTTTCCTTTAAATGTATTGCCTGTGGTTCCATATGTTGAATGTTGACATTTTATTTCCTTCCAACTATTACTGCATTTACATTAATTTGTATTTTATCTGGTTGTTGTATACTAGTTTTATTGGATTAAACTTAGATTTTAAGTTCATTGCTGATGACTAAACGAGGGTAATGTGGGTTGTATTGGTCAGAAAACCTTGAAGATAGGCTTGTTTACATATTTTCCTGGAGCATAACCATACTAGCCTCGTTGTACATAGGCTGAGCAGTGTTACTGCTGACCACAATTGCACTGTTAGTGTTACTAGCCTTGTTGTATTTGTTAGACTGGGTAATGTAACAACTTGATATAATATGAACAGGAACGCACTGCGAGCCCAGCGGCCTTCACAAGAGCAACAATGGTTATTGCAATAAAATACTCAATTGTTGAAAGGCCTGAGAAGATAGACGAGATTTTGTACCCTGAGATTGCCAATTTCCTCCTGCTTATTAAAGATACTGACAGGGTATTGTGCTTTCCTTGAAATTTTACGAGTCTTTTGCAAAATTCTCCAATATGATACATACAGGAAATCTAATATTTATCTTATTTGCGAAAACACCCAGCATCTTTGTGATATAGCAATTAACTTCAATAGTTTCTATAATTTTTTGGGGGTTGTTGAAATAGTAAAATTATAGAACTTTGAAATAAAACCCTTCTTATATAATTCCTTTCATATTAGATGGTGGTAGTTTATTTTATTGCAAAAAACGCTCTTTAATTCTCTCACATTTTCATCAAAGATCAAACAAGTGTGGGGTTTTGTCCTGATAAATTTGAACTGTTAGATCAAATACCAAGTCAAGTCATTTGATGCAAAATACATTCTGTTATAATCCACTTGCACATGAGCCACCCGCAACACAAATCACAGCACCACAGCCTCAATCTGACCCACAAGCAACCCACCAGATAAGTAGACTTGGTAGGGAGAGAGAAAAGGAGAGGAAGGTACAGAGATTTCACAGAAAATGTGGTGCTGCGATTTGTGTTGCGGGAAGAGAGGAGGAGATGGTAAGGGGGGAATACAGTTCCAGCTTGAGCCGGAGGTTCTAACCTGTGAGAGAGGTGTGATTTGTTTGCTATAGGGGAAGGGGGGGGGGGTGATATGGCAACTGACCAGATCCAAGGGTGATGGGGAGAGAAACTATCCCTTTGATATGGCATCTGTATCCTCTATCACTGGAAAGGTGAGGGGAGGATGGAAGAGGGAAATAGTATAGAGGGGGAGGGGGTAAGGGAGTAGTGTGTGTGTGGGTGGGTGGGCGGGGATTGGCGGGGACCTCCCCCATTGAGGTTTGAAACTTCGTGAAATACCCTAGTTCGTTTAGAGAGAGAGTGCGGTAGAGAGACTTGACAATCCAACTGGGTCATTTTCAGTTGTAATGCAAGATTTCATCTTATTTTCGGAATTTAAATAGGTCTACTGTTAGTGCACTGTACTAGAAATGCTGGGTGTTGTTTGCAAATTACATGACATATAGGATATTTGTTTGTTAGTTGGGTTGCTTTGTCCGTTAGTTGTGTTTTCCTAAATGGATCTGTTATGTATTATAGCATGTGAGAAGGGCTGCTGTCTTGGCTCTAAGCACAGCTGCACATAACAAGCCGAGTCTAATTAAGGGCCTTCTTCCTGAGCTATTGCCTCTTTTGTATGACCAGACTGTTGTGAAGGTATTATTTTTTACTTTTTGTAACTACTGTTTGCATTATTTGAAAAAACTTTGGCTGGTAGTGGAAGACACCAGGTGCATTATTGGTGGTATAGTATTTCCCTTGTTTTTTAGTTCTTTTATTTTTGTACATGAGATGGGATCAAAACCCTCAAACAGTAAGCCATTATTTCTCTTGATTAACTATTTTTTATCTAGTGAAGCACAAAACAGACTCACCTATCTTTTCTTTGAAAAAAAAAATTCAGCAAGAACTGATCAGGACTGTTGATCTGGGGCCTTTTAAGCATGTGGTAGATGATGGGCTTGAGCTCCGAAAAGCTGGTTTTGAATGTGTCGACACACTGCTCGACAGCTGCCTGGACCAAGTCAACCCTTCCACCTTCATTGTCCCTTACCTCATTTCCGGCCTCAGTGGTAAGTATATGATGTGCATTGCTTTGATAGATGGGATTGGTTAATTTGTTTACCTGTTTAAAATTCTGGCTCCCAGCCTGACCAATCAGAGTGACAAATCTGGCATCCTGGATTCTGTGGGAAATAATGTAAAACTGCCCCTCGGGTTAATTTATTGTGAGTTTTGTTTGTGTTCATGTTGTATTGTTCTTTCTGTTAGTTTGTAGTGAATATACTTGTCTGGTTGGCTCTGTCTTTTTATTGAAATTAGGTTTCAGAATAAAAATTTAGGTAGATTGGCTTGGATTCAAGTGACCAGATGTAACCCACTAAAATACAGGTGTGGGGAAGAATTCAACCCCTAATAATATTATATTAGTTTGCTGATTTTATATCATGAAGAGAGCATATTTCCACAGGTTTGAGCATGTGTAACCCAGCACATCTGATTTTATACCTTGTGAATGGGGATTCACTTTATTTTTTTTCTCATTTCTACCCTTATCAAAATATTACTTTTTTTTACTGAATTCATTATAGAAATAACCTCTTAACAATATTTGATTTGTGCAGATCATTACGATGTGAAGATGCCGTGCCACCTTATCCTCTCAAAGCTTGCTGACAAATGCCCTGCTGCTGTACTTGCTGGTTAGTTGCAATCCTTTCAATAAAATAATATATAAATTAAAATGATGAGTACCATTAATGACTTTTAGCATGGACTGAATTACTAGATTTGTGTACTTGAATTTTGGTCTATTTGAGAAAAGTAAGTTGACCAAATGACATGAAATTGATGCAGTGCTAGATTCCTTGGTAGAGCCAATAGACAAAACAATAACTCACAAACCAAAACAAGATGCTGTCAAGCAGGAAGTTGACCGCAACGAGGACATGATTCGCAGTGCTCTTCGTGCCATTGCTTCCATCAGTCGGATTGGGTTCTCTCTCTCTTCCTCTCTCCCCCTCTCCCCCTCTCTCTCTCTCTCTCACACACACACACACACACACACACATCGAGGCAGCCTGATATTTTATAACCAGTACAGGTTTTATTGTAACAGTATTTGCTTTTGCCGCTGTTGCTATTAATCGCATTACATCTCATAACTGCATACCGCATGTTAATATTTCATTGATCTCTTCATTTGTCTCTGTTCATTACAATTAGGTTGTTTCTCATAAAATTGTAAAGACAAAACTAGAACACTTCTACCTGCTATTCATCAAGGATTGTAGTGTAGGCTGTGATGTATTTTACCTGTTGAGAACTGGCTCTACCAGTCTTGATATTTTAATTAGAAAGCAAAGTGGGGAAACATAATTATTATTGAATTGTAATCCAATGTCACCAACTGGCATGTTTACCTAAAATATCACATTATTAAACTGGTGTATTTTGGTTGGATATTTTATATTTTCACATTTTGGAGGCTGTAGATGACATTTTTTTTTCGACTGGGGGTTCATGATTTCCTAAAGAGAACTTGTTTTTAGTATTCTGATAGTATCAGCTATTCTTATAATATTAATCTTTTGTTTCAGCGGAAGCGATTGCAGCATGAAGTTTAAGAACTTGATGAGCAAGATTACAGGCACCGCTTCACTTGCTGAGTTATTTAACTCCGTCCGATCTGAATGAGAGATTTGTGCGCTTCTTTCAATGTTTAGGTTTTGGAACTAATATTTGGAGTTATAGAAGTTGCTAGAGTTGCATAATTATTGTCAATTATTGTAGATTACATATTCCGTTTTGAGCAACATATCGTCGGAGGGGTTACATCCGTGCTGCAAATGCTTGTGATTTAGTATATAATTGGAAGATGTCATATATAGTGGTTTTTCCTCCCTTGGTTTTCAGTTGCTAACCCATATGTTTCTTTGTACATCTTTAGTGGTAAAAACCTTAGCAAGTAGTGTTGGGCTGTTGGCAAATATTTTAATTGAAAAGGCTGGTTGATAGACCGATTTTTTTATTTATAGGAAAATAAATTAATTAATATCAAAATATGTGTAGGATTTTGTGAAAATTCGAAATATAGGAAGAATGTGATAGTTTATCACGTTTGTTAGGCATTATAAACTATCACGTTCGGAATTAACAGCAACTCTTCGCACTTGCACTTAGTAATTAACTTAAAAGAAAAAAAAAGATTATTGGATGTGATTGTTAATCACGTCCAACAAATGCATTTTATTTTTTGAGGGAACAAATGCATTGTTTTAATTCCCTTCAATTTGAATTGCATGTGGCTGGACATCATAGAGATAACGTCCAGTAATATATTTTTTTAATAGTTAATTAACAAACGTCCAGTAATATATATTTTTAATAGTTAATTAACAAGTACGGTGTTTATGATTTAGATTAGCTGGACGTTATAGTTTATCACGTCCAGCGGACGTGATAAGCCATCATGTTTTTTCTATATTTCGAGATTTTACGACATTCTATCTCTATTTTGATATTTATTTTTTATTTTTTTTATTAATAAAAAAATCGGGGTTGATGCTGGACGTGATAAGCCATTATATTTTTTCTATATTTTGAGATTTTACGACATTCTATCTCTATTTTGATATTTATTTATTTATTTATTTTTCTATTAATAAAAAAATCGGGGTTGATAGAACCTTTACCAATTACCATTGAACATTTGATTTAATTTGATATAAAGTTAAGGGGTTAAAAAAGAAAAATGTAAAAGGATCTAACTCACAATACTTCTGCAGTTTGGATGACCATCGAAGCAACGTACTGATGAAGTATGGAATGTTCAAATTATTTGATAGACAAGTCCGAAAATAGCTGAACAAGTTTATAAATTAATTTGTTGTATATTAGCTGAACAATGTTCATAATAAAAAATAATCGGTTGATTATTTAGAAAAATCTGTGATGATTTGATTGCTGTTAATGATTAATCGGACAATTAATCAATCTAAACGGTTGTTTTTTACAACACTGGTATATACAACACATATTGATTTATATTATGAATTAATGTTTTTGTTTTCAAAATTCAAAATGCATATTAGTTTATATTATGAATTAATATTTTTATTTTTAAAATTGAAAAGTTAATATAAATTATTTACCATGATCTCGATATGAAAATGTGATTACAGTCTTACAGATTTTACTATTCTTTCATAGTTATAAAATCACATCCTCGTGAAACTTGTTCAGCTATTTTTAGACTCGTGTATGAAATAATTTGAAATCAACAAAAGTAGGGTTGCCTGTTATCCTAGAAACTTGGGTGGAGCAGAGTGTTTTAAAATGTCCTCACGGACTACATCTGCCGTTGTATATGTTTGGTTTATATAGCGCAGAACCGCACAGAGCATGTAAGATTGATGTTAAAGAAATCAAATTCGGAGTTAATAGTAAAATAGCTAACTTTAAAAATGCGAAGCCTCTTCATCCATGTTGCATGGTTGATGAACGCAGAGACTGCTTTGTTTGGTAGGATTTGGCGCAGAGGGAAACTTGAGGAATGAAACGGAACCAAATGGAATGGAAATGAACAAAATGAAACGGACGGAATAGAAAATACAATCAGTATGAAAAGTAGAACTAGGGTGTTCTTGAGTTCATTAAGTCACTTTGTGTATCTGACTCTAAAATCTATTAAATTAATTTCAAACGATGAATTCAAATCATTGAAACCGACATACCTTACTAGTGATGTGTCTACATGCAAAACAAATAAATCTTTGATTTAATTTTATCTAGAGTCAAGTGGTAAAAGAATGTTCAAAAATTGAATGCATAAAAAATAATTTACAAACATCTTACTGCTTAATTTTATACTAAGTCAATTAAAAAAAAGTCAAATTTTTTTTATTAATAAGAAAACTAAAAAAAAAAAAAATCAAGAATAGTGAAAGAATTTGTTAGATTTTGAGATATAAGAAAACCGTTAGCAGACTCAATTAAACTCCTAATTAACAACATAGCAGGAAAAAAAAAAGTGCTAACCATCAAACTCCTAATTTGTTAGATTTTTTTTTTTTTTTGCTATTTTGTTAAGTAGTGGTTTAATTGATTTCACTAATCTGGACATAACGGTTTTCTTATTTTGAAATTTGCCGAATTCATTAACTATTATTATTTTTTTAATATTTTTTCTACTAATAAAATTTCGGCACAAAAAGACTTAGTGAATTGAAAAACACCCTAGTTCTACTCCAATATGAATACTTAACGGGTAAACCAGAGCCAAGATGAGGAAGTTTAGGAAAACGATGGTTAAACTTCGAGAGAAGGTTCGTGTGAGACTCCAACAAAGCAAAATGCAGAGCAACCAAGAGCAGATTTACTAATATATATAGTTTAAAAAAAAAATGAACGGCTGTTGGTGGGTCCCTTGGCTTAGGAATGGGAGAAGGATCAAGGTGTTAGGGTTTCTTGCATTTAAGGTGGGCTGAGATTGAAAACACCGTACAACTCTAAGATCTGTGCAGATCAAGTGTATACGATTTTTGATGCGGATCAACAGCTCTACCAAGAATTGGATCTAGTTTGGTTCGATGTCCGTCAGACTGTCGCCCACTCCTAAATTTGCTCTCTGTCCATATGAGGACACATCTGAGGACGAGGATGTGATTATTTTGTTGATCTCCAAAGTAGAGGTGGCAAGAAAGCTCATGGACCATTCGTGACTCGTATCTAGTTCGTTCGTTCGTTAATAACTTGTTTGTTAGTGGACCGAGCTATTAATGAACCAGCTCATCATTAGCTCGATCCAAAATTAACAAGTTTGAGCTGGGCCTAGCTCGCTCGCGAGCTGGCGAGCCAGCTCAGTTTAAGTATGAATTTGTAAAATGGTATGAATTTATGTGAATTTAGTATGCATGAATTTATTTTATCAACTATGTTTGTATGAATTTGAAAATTTAGTATTTTAGTATGTATGAATTTAATTACAAACTTAATTTATGGTAATTAACTTTATATTACATTATCTAATATATTTGGGCTTTTAGCCCACGAGCTAGCTCCGCTCGCTTGTTGTCAAAACAAGCGAGTCACAAGCCACTTTTTCAGCTCGAATTTGAATATTGGCTCGCTCATGACTCGCTCATTGCTAAAATGAGCAAGTCATGAGCTTGGTCTAGCTCGAACCGAGCCGGCTCGTTGCCAGCCCTACTCCAAAGGCACAACCAATCTTGACAACTCTCCAAGAGTAGGGGTGTAAACGGATCGGATATTATCCCATTTCGTCCGGATCCGAATCCAGAAAATTATCTAAATTATCCAATCCGTATCCGAAAAATTATAACAGATAAGGATATGATAAGACTTTTAACTATCTGTATCCGACTGTTTACACTTTTAAACCACAAAAAATATGCTATATGTTCTTAAATTGATTTATTAAATTATATATTGTACCAATAATTTATTAAACTGTATATATATATATATATTTTAATGAAAAATATAACACTATAAAATAATTAGTGACTAATATTTTAATAATATAATAGATGTTTTATAATCAACAAGCTAATTATGAAAAATATTCATATCCGTCCGACATCCGATCCATATCCGTAACATTTAATATCCGATCCGTATTAGTATCGTATCCGAGACTATCTGTATCCAAAAAATTGTAACAGATACATATACGATAAGACCAGTATCCAATCCGTATCCAACTGTTTACACCCCTATCCAAGAGCCTGCCACTTTCACAATGTTCTCCAGGGGCCTAGAAATAGAATTACATTTCTTTTTTTGAAAACCTAACGGTTGCTGCAAAGTTGTCAACTAGAATTTTTCAACCTAGGTATCTAACAACATTCATATCATCTAATTAATATTTATCTATTTAAAATATGACAGGATGGGATGACCTGTCAACTGATTGGCTACTTTTATGCATCCGATACGGGTAAATTAACGAGTAATTAATGTAGTTTATTTCATTTTTAGGAGGAATTTATGGTATACTTCATTATTTTATTTTATTTTATTTTAAACTACTTTTGCATTTTTAAAACTACACGTAGATAGAAATAACCAATCTAAGCAGGAAGATTTACATATATGATAAAAATAAAAAACGCGACAAGCATCATTTTCTCTTGTAAATTTGATGATTATTCAGAATTTCTTGAAGAAAAGCGAGGCAATCACAGCAAGCAGCAGCGACATTCAAAAAATAGAAGCTGCTTTGCAATAGTCTCGGAAGAGATACAAAATACAATCAATATGCATACTCAACGATTAAATCAGAGTCAAAAAATGAGCAACTCAAGGAAAAACCAATGGTATGTGACACTTCATGGGCAGGTAGGTTCATGTGAGACTCAAGCAAAGCAAAACATAGAGCAAACAGGAGGCGATTGACCTGTGACAGCAGCTCTAATCTCCTCCAGTTTTTGTACCACCTCTTGCATCTCAGGCCGGTTGTCAGGAATTCCATCCCAGCATCTCTTCATGATCCTTGCCAGCTTACTAGGGCAATGTCGTGGTATCTTCGGCCTTAAACCCTACACAATCCCAGGGTTAACCCATCAATTTATAACATTGTTATAGGAGTGAGGCTACAGTACTATGCTTAGCACACATCGCTCCATACCTCTATTTTCAAAGTTCAAACTGTCGATATGAAATGCTCAACATGATCTCATTATAAAAATGTACTTGGATGCCGAAATTTACTTCTTTTAGAATTTTTTTACTATATTTTTAGATAAGTAAAAAATTACTTGATCTAAAAATTCTGGACCATCCGAAAGTAGTACCCATCTAAATAAATAGTGAAAAAAATTTAAAAGTTGTAAAATTTGGTCTCCAAATACATTTTCTAATGGAGAAAATGTTCGATGTTCAGATTGACTATTTAGACTTTAAAAATAAAGATATAATCCATAGTACGGAGCGATGTGCACTAAGCATAGTACCATAGCCTCACTCTTGTTATAAATTACTATTGTGTGTATATAGAGATACAGAGTAGGAGATCAGAACCTGTCTGACGACACCGGTCATCAGTTCACCAAAGCTGCGAACATCTTGATATGGCATTTTGCAACAGTACATTTCCCAGAGGCATATGGAGAAACTGTACACATCGCATTTCCTGTTATATGGTTTTCCATCCAATACCTAAGTGCAAAATTAAAACAAATGGATTAAGAAAAAAATTGCGACTTCTTTGAACATAAAGTAGTAAAGATCAAGTTATAAGCTGAAAGTGTTTTAAGTATAACAACGCAAAAATTTTCCTACAAGCTTTTGGAGCTACATTATATCACTAGAATGCTAACAATTATAACAAGAAAATTCACCTGAGGATTAGAACTCTGTTCATTTTCATATACTTGTTTATTATTTATTTAATTCTTTAAAATTAGGCATTTAGGCTTTTGTTTACCTCAGGAGCCATATAACCTAGAGTCCCTGTTTCACCGGTCATTTCTTGGGGGTTCCTGGCCTCGACACGGGCAACACCAAAATCAGCAATTTTCAAATTTTTCTCATTATCCAGTAACATGTTCTCAGTCTTCACATCACGATGCACAATCCTTTGTGAATGAAGATACTCTAGTCTGCATCCCAAAAGATGCATACACTCACATATGTTTCTTTAAACTAAAAATTAGAAAGGGGATCTAGTAAACTAACCCTCTTGCGAGGTCGAGTGCAAGCTGGAGAAAGACGTCAAAGGGGAGTCTTTTTGCACGGTTCTTTATGAGATACTGCTTGAGGGTCCCACCTGACAGAAACTCAAGCACCACACAGACTGCCCTGGTTGAGATTGTCCCATACTCTGCTTTCCCCTTGTCAGATGGGAGCCTTAAATCAGATGGCACCATTGATGCGCCCACAAACTGGCACCGCAAATATTCCGTATGATTAATTCGTTTATATATGTAGAGACTCCTTTGGAAAATAGTAAAAGAAAGTGATGTTTGCCTGTGTAACGTTGGGATGGTTGAGCTTGTGCCAGACCGTGACCTCTTTGTAAAAGGATGACCTACGTTCAGCTGTTTCGGCATCTGTAACAACTTCTTCTGAACCCCAGTCAAGCAGCTTCACTGCATTATGCATTACCCAACAGTAGTTGAGGCTTGTTTACTGTTAAAAGACAGGCTTTTATAATATTCTATTGGCACTTTTTTTTGGTTTTGGGGTTGACTGCAAAGTTAGGGAGTAATCAAGTTTGTCAGAGTATATCATTAATTTAAATTTTAAGTCTAATTTAGTGGGTCCAATTTTGAGTCAATGGAACCTACTTTGTCTTTCTTCTAATCTTATTAATAGCAAGTGTGCATTGTACACTTAAGGTCACCTTTACTAGTCTGATAAGGATAGTAGGATGCCATCCTGTTCAGTAATTGGTATGGACAACAAGTGCATAAAACACGTTTAGACCGTATACACCGTACCAGTGCAACAATCTTCCACAAAGAAAGAAGTAATTGATTACCGGCAATGTCTTTCCCGTCGTAGGTACCACGAAAAACAGTGCCATAGGTGCCCTTGGCAATGATGTACCGGATATCAAGCTTGGAGACATCAATCTCCCATTCTTCAGGCTTGTGCTTATTTCTTGAAAAGGAGGCACTAATTTCCTTGATCAATACCTTAGACAATTTTTTCTCCAATTGTATATCTAGGTCTTTCAAATTGAAGGTGTCGGCTCGAGTGAAAACCCCCTTTCCACTCATGCTCCTCCTTAAGTTCACATTCTCTCCGGATTTGTTCAAATCCATGATTCACCTGATGATTTAATAAATTAACATTGTTATTTTTATAATTCGGTATAAGAAAATAGACATAGTGTATCAGGTATTTTATCAAGCACCTAGTAATTATAGCAGATGTCACAATTGCACAGGGCAACAAAAACTGGTATCATATAATGAATCAATAAATATTCATACAAAATCTCTTGTTGTAATGGTATATGTAGGAGTTGATCCCGTGGGAATTTTAACGAACAACAAATATGCACCGCTGACAAAACTATTATAATTGATATTTCGAAAATAATTTTGTAAAGAGTTTGTTGCATGATATTTATGCAAGAGCACAAACTTTTATCCGAGATCATTACTAAAAATGCATATTGTGTATGATAAATTTGGTCGCCTTTATGAAAACGTTTTGATCAATAAACGGCGTAAATAAAAGATCAGCAGGAACTTCAATCCATACGTTTGGATTCGTCTTTTAAGTTTTACAAAAAAATGTATAGAAACCATACTTTAAGAGAGAACTCCAGTCCTTACCTCAAAATCATAAAAGAAAAAGAAGATCTACGGATAAGGTGGTAAGATCAAAACCTCTCAATTCAGAACAATACACACACGACAAAACAAAAATAAAAGCAATTGGGAAAGGCTAAAGATAGAGGATGTACATACAAATATGTGAATCTTGACGAGAAATGGCGACAGTCGAAACCGCGCTCGTAAGAGGAAAAGAACGAAATCCTAGGTAACAGCATGCGCCTCAACATCTGAGAAAGAGGAATGCAAGAGAAGGGAGGAAATAATAGGGACACTCGAGGGAGGGGCTACTTTTAATTGGATGCTCTCGGAGTACAATAATACATTCTTGTGGCCCCCCATTACAGTGATAGAAATACTCATGCTCCGGAGGTTGCTCCCAGGTGCAACGCGCGCGATCTTTTAGTCCCTTGAAATAGAATATTACTCGGTGGTCCAGGGAAATTGATTCAATGGAGAACCTTTGATTCGGAAATGTGGGACCCGCATAGATCCACTAGCGCAAATGCGCAATAGATACTCTGAAATTAATCGGATCCGGATGTGCCAAAGCAAAACGCGAATGCAGATCCAATGAAAACGCCCGGTCCGGATTTCTCGCAAAACTGTGATCGCCGAACCGAACTGGGCAAGGCGCACGTTTGACTCGTTTCTCAACATTTGGGATCCAAACCCTTTGCCGCGCATCTCAGGAAACACCGAATTTTTCCACCCAATTCTTTCCGAATTCATATCCTCTGAGATATCTCAAACTTTGCGTGATTTTATGGAAAATCCCAACCGTTTAAGGACGGTCTGCACAAATCTCAAAGCACACAAAATACTGACCCCTACATCACCCCCGAATAGGGACCGGACACGTAGGTCATTGAAAAGTTGAGATATCTCAGAGGATACGGACTCATTCTTTCCACGTAGTCGGATTGTTTTGTTCGGTGTGACACCATGATCCGCTCTGTTTCCATTCTCTCTAAATATATAGCAACAACAGGAGCAAAAGCATCCCATGGACCAATGCGCACGAAATAGCTGTACCCGTGAACAAATAAGAGCATCTACGCGCTGAAGCTCTCGGAGTTTCTAAGTAATTATTATTTAATTTTTAGAAATTTTGTCTATGAAATTTTTTTAACTCCCACATTTTTAAAATTAAAATTAGAATTTTTTAATTATCACATCAGCAAATAAAAATACAGAAAAAAAAAATTTCAGTGAATTATTTAACTACGTCATAGTTTATAAACGATTTCTTATTAAAAAACTTTGAAACAAAGTTGCTAAATAAGAAACTCATCTACATCTCTAAATTTGATTTAGAAACTGCCACATTAGATTAGAAACTTCAAGAGTTTCAAAGATGTAAATGCTCTTATTAAAGATTGTATCCTCCAAGTTATTTTTAGTTGGATATTTTTATCTTAATTACGAATATTCAGCGTCGAAACTTTTTATTTTTATTTTTATTACTATACAGTCATATATTTTACAAGCAGGTGCCATGTCAAACTTACATATATTAATCTAATTAGAGAATTAAGTACTTTAAAATAGTCATGAGAATAAACTCGAAATTCATTTATAGCGGTAGTAAAAATAGAATAAATAATTTCAAGAATATGTGTTAAAGTACTTCTCCTAAAATATATTTTTAGAGTGATATTATATTTATAAACATCAGTTATTCATGAATGAAAATGTCACAAAACAGTAAAATAAAATTTGTGAAAACAAAACAGATTTTAGAGGAATGGATACAATATTTATTCCATTCAAGAGGATGAATTGCAATATATGAAATCATACTTTCTTGTCATTAAGTTTATATTATGACATTTGAGGATGCATTAATTTTTAAAAACTTTGATAACTCAAAATTTAAACTTAAAAGTCAAAATAAAACTATTGGATATGATCTACATCATTTTTATCCATGCACTTATAAAAAGTTATGACATTTTAACTCTGTTTTCATTGTCATCAAAAGCTTGTAAAAACACACTAATGTGGATAATTTATAGAAGTTGATTTTTCAACTAATTGATTCACATAAAAAGAAAACCAAAACGTAACAATTTTTTTTCGCACGTAGATAAAATAGCATATATCGCATCTAACGATTTTATTTTGAAGATTACGATTTAAATTTTGAGTTATTAACGTTTTAAAAATAGAAGCATAGTGGAGCCACAAAAATTTAAGACACTTGAACCCTTCTATTGGTTAAGATTAATTATGATTGGACAAATTAAAAATAATGTATCTTAAATGAGGAGGGTTCAAATGTCTCCATTTTTTGTGCCTCCATCATGCCTCCATTTTTAGGAACTTCAATAATCCAAAATTTAAAATTTAAAAGTCAAAATAAAATCGTTGAATACGATCTACATCATTTTACCTATGCACGTGTAAAAAATTGTGACATTTCAACTTTGTTTTTATTGTCATCAAGAGCTTATAAAAACATACTAATGTGGATAATTTATAGACATTGATTTTTCAAATGATTGATTTACATAAAAACAGTGATATTTTTTGCATGAGCATCACATCTAACAATTTTATTTGACGTTTAAGTTTTAAATTTTAATTTATTGATATTTTTTAAAATAGAGGCATGGTGGAGACAAAAAAAAAAGCATCTCAACCCTTTTACAGGTTAATATTAATTATAATTGGAAAAATTAAAAATAATGTATCTTAAAATAAAAAACAATTTAATACAGAAATATAAATATTTTACCGACCCCCTTAGTTTTCTTCATTCTAGAACACTATATTAATACGAAACAATTTCTAATTTGGTAAGCAACAAAAATAAGGGTCATGATTTTAACGTACTAGTTTTACCTTTATGCAGCGCAATAACCATATGCAGTACTGCTTTAGTTCTAAAGCACGTGCGCTGCATGAAGCCAAAACTACTCTGTTAAAATATTTACCAAAAAATAGTTGGTTATAGATACAAGGACCGAATCGCCAAAAGCACTTGCTGTCTTGTTGCTTTTCTTGGGTCCGAAACAAGTATAAAGAAACACCAAGGGCTAACTGAAAAGATCGCCGACCAAAAAATTGGGGGGAAGGAAACCCGCTTATTCCATTACCAAATAGCGAAATTCTATGGCGCGATCTCCATTTTTTCAAAATCCATGAAATTTCCCTCCCAACTTCTCTTCCCCAAATTCGCTTCCTTCGCGGAAAGATTAAAACCGCTTTCACCGTTTCATAGTCGAAAACCGACCTAATTTCTTCCCAGTTTCCCATCATTAACCGCGAAAAAGAGGTCTCCAGTTTCAAAACCCTAGAAAAATCTCGGATCTTCAATGGAGGAGTTGCTTCTTCCCTCAGTCACCCCAACAGTAAGCGATTACTATTTTCTTGAATTAATTTAAGAGAAATGTTAATTTTTGTTTTTATGTAGGGATCCATTAGAAGTTTAACCAATGGATCGGTGACAGTTCCGGAGATTTTTTTTTTTTTTACACTTCATCAATTTTGGCCGTCTCTTTAGGCACTTATCAATAATTTTAGTTAATTCAGATCTGTGCGGTTAATTGATTTCTGATCTGCAAGTCCCTTTAATATGCTCTAATTTTCCTATCGAAGTTTTGTACGGTCTTGATTTTAAAAAAAATATTCTAATACCTTGGTTGATGTATACTAAAAAGTTACTTTTAGTTCATGCAGCCTTGATTTTTGTTTTTTTTTGTTTCATAGTATTGGAACTCTTGGTACTATCTTGTTACTGTTACTATATTGTACCAGGCTACAGTTCTTTTTGTTTTGTTTTTCTTTCTTGTATAATTATGTCCTGGGTTCTCTGTCTTATACTTACCAGGATGAGTTAGACCAGAGAGTCAGTAAAAGATGCAACAGCTTCTCATTCTTCTCTCGACATTTTAAACCTAGTAGAGCGGTAAGAACATTGTTTTATGGCAAACTTCAATGGAAATAAATCTTCTTTAATTTGGGAAATTTAATGAATTATCTTTTCAAATGTGAAGGGTGCTGCTCTTCAAAATTTGGGAAATACTTGTTTTCTGAATGCAGTGCTTCAATGTATAACCCATACCGTACCACTTGCAGAGAAGATTTGTTTGGCCAAACATTCCCACCCATGCCGTAAGTGTGCTGAATTTTTTTGGCTTTTGGAAATTTTTTCCTTTCAAAATTAAAAGAACTGTTTCTATCTAAGGAGCACCTACTTGTTAAATATACCTGTCTGTACTGAGGTCAGGGTGAAATTGGAGGATAGTGATTGAAGCCTACTTGTTGGAAGTATCACCCAATTACCAAAACGGTACATGAGTGATACTTTATAATCCGTTGGGTAATTTACTCTTTACGTGATAATATCATAACAAGTATGGATGAAGTCATAGACAAGTAATTGAAGAATAATATAAGAATAAAACACAAGGTCATATTATGTATTGAACTATCAATTATGGTTTAGTAATGAAATTATTGCCACTAAAACTTTTAAAATATATTCATGCACATAAAATATATTCCATGTGCATTTTCTTGCCTGCTTCCAAAAGTCTAGTGATATTATCTGTATTCATATCCACATAGTTAACTCTTAACAGTGTCTGACTTGACAAGGACATTATATTTGATTATTTGCATTTTGTGGATATAATATACTTTGGTTCAGAGCAGATATAATATTACCCAAAACTAAGCAATAATTATAAGAAATGCAGAAGTTGATCCTTGTATGTACACTTTTTATGTACTGCTTTTCCTTTTTGTTGGGCTATGTCATGGGATAACATTGTATGTAACCCTTTTCAATTTCTGAATTTATATCCTTGTGCAGAGGATGATGGTGATGAAGGATTCTGTTCTTTCTGTGCATTCAAAGAGCATATAGAGAAATCAATTAGAGGCTCTGGCTCTATACTTTGGCCTGAAAAATTTAAAGACAACCTAAGCAGTATCCTTTCATTTATTATTAATTTTAGGACTTGTTTGTAATATGATAACATATAACCTAAACAGTATCTTATGTGCACTTGAAATACATCTGAAGTACCCATAATATCCTTCCATCATGTTTCAAGAAAGAAACCATGTGAATTTGGGATGGGAGGGGGAAGGGGAGGGGTGACTAGGTTTCCCAAGCAAGTTTACTTGCTCCAGTAATTAAAATTTTGGAGGGGAGTTAGGGGGAGGAACTTAGGCACAAAAATGGGCACCTTCCCCTCCAATCTCTATCCCCAATTTAGAGGGTAGCTCCCCTCCACTTCCCTCCGTTACTTTTTAATTTCTGGAGCACACCCTTAAAAATAAGGAAGAAAAAATATTAATGATATTTCTCGTTTTACAGGGATATACGTGAATTCTGCAGGTTTTCCTAGGTAATTATGGATTTGTTATTATTGAGGTAAATACATCAGGTTGCCTGCGAATGAGCAAAGATAGACAAAAATTCCAGTACAATATTTGTTTCTAAAAGTTTTTGGGTTCTTTTTTTGCTGGTGTAAGTGTGAATCCTTAACTAGGGTTTGATAGAATTATCATCTGACTTTGTGCCGGGAGAACAAGCTGATGCACATGAATTTCTACGCTGTTTCTTGGATAATTTAGATAGCAGTTCTCTAAATCTTGAATTTATGGGAAATAATAAACCCTCCATTGACGGAAAGAGCATTGTCAAACAGGTGTTCGGAGGCTGCCTAAGGAGTCAGGTACTTCAACCCAATCTTATAGATAATTTTTCAACAACCGTAAATCCATTTTTTAATTCAATCAAGCTGTAGTTATCCTAAAAAATTTAGGCCAGTAAACTATAATTGTGCAAATTACTTGAATTAAGTTTGTCTAACTGACCCTCAGACATGCACTGGAGCTGTAATTTATCTCAAATTAAGTATCCATGTACCTTCAAATCTCAATTGAGATTCATCTAGCCTGGATACACTTTAGCCTCAATTTAGCTAACAAAGCCTTTTTTTGAAACTGAAATCATGCAGTTAAGCCTCGATTTTAACATTTTTGCCTGAATCATGCTGTAACTGTGTAATCTCAATTTATCCTACATTATGTAATAGGAATTAAAATTAATAAAAAAGAAAAAAGAAATAACAAACAAAAGGGGCGAAATAAGTGCTCAAGCCAATATAGCAAACAAAGCTGACTAGTACATAAATCTTGCTCTTTAATCCTTAGTACAAAATTGTTGTAACCCTGAGGTCCCTGACTATCAGAACTGACATCTAATTGTACAACCTTGCATTTGAACTATGGTACAATTGTTTCTATTACTAATCTGAGTGGCACCACCTTTCAGCTAAGATGTGGCGAGTGTGGCCACTGCTCAGACACCTTCGAGCCATTCCTTGACCTTAGCCTTGAAATCAACAGTGACTTGGTTAATACCCTCCCTGATGCACTATGCTCATTCACACAAGTGGAGGCCATGGAGGATCCTGATGTCAAGTTCACATGTGAAGGGTGCAAGAACCAGGTGTCAAATATGGAGAAGCAGCTTAAGTTACATGAACCACCGCAGGTGCTAGCACTGCACCTCAAGAGGTTTAAGAGTGACGGTGTGTCGCTTGAGAAAATTGACAAGTTTGTGCAGTACCCTATCGAGTTTGATTTGAAGCCCTTCCTAAGTAGCAGTGATGATGTAAGTTGTTTTTTTTTTCCTAAACTTCATCTGTTGATGTACAAAACCTCAAAATTTCATGGTATGCTTGTAAAATGAGAAATATTATGGATGATGCACTGAAGCATGAGACATTGTTTTGTCTCATATTCAAGTCTCCCCAGAGAAGAAGATAAATAACAAAACTCGAGGGGTCCCCTGTTTTTTGAGGTTTTGCAGAGCTAAATATAAAGCTTGCCCTATACCATTATTTTTCATGGTAGCTTATATTCAGTTGGGCCAGGTACTTGAATTTCATGGAACTTGTTTGTTCTTGCTTTTTTTTCATTTCTGGTGATGAGAGAGAAAAAGGAAATAGTTGGTAGTATAAGATAGTGCATTCTTGTTTGTTTTGATCGCTAATCTGACCCCAGATAATATCTTGATAAGGATCATGTAGGTCTATGGCATTTGGTTTAATTTATTTTTGTTTATTTTATTATACATTGTTCTTTTATTGGGCATGGGGAAGGATGGGCTTATATAGTACTCCTTTTCTGTTTGAATGACAGGAGGAAGTGATATATGAACTATATGGTATAGTGGAGCACAGAGGTTCGTTCTACTATGGTCATTACGTGTGCAATATCCGTTCTTCTCCCGCATCGTGGCACCATTTTGATGACTCCCAGGCAAGTCCATATTATTTTTCTAAAACAAAACTTACTGGTTCTTTCTTTTTCTTTTGCAAAAGAATACATGGTTCTCCTAGAACTTCCATAAACGCCCATGATGTGTTATGTTTGCAAAAGAGGAAGAGAAAGGTACAAGTAACACAAGAATAAACTGTGGGTTAAATTTTTTTGAAGAGCTGACTGTCCCATTTGTCATTGTTATCAGACTTTTAACCTATTTAGACCTTATGAAAAGAGCAGAAAAGAATGGATTCCTTCTCTAAATTAGATCCCTTCCCTCCTAATTCTGTTTCTTCCTCCTTTTCCATCTCATTTCTCGACACCTGCAACCTTGATCATTGTTTTGTAAGATGTATATTGAAATAAACAGTTTCTTATGCTTAGGTACAGGTTGAAGCCAAACCCAAATGACCTGAGAACCAAAACTACCCGAACCTGAAACATAAACTCACCAATCACCACCTCTATGCTAAAGCCCTTTGATCGCAGAGGCAAATGGTTATTTTATGAAACTATCTGTCGTTATTTTAAAAATGGCATTTTTCCTGTTTAAATTTTAAAAGGTCATGGGAACATAATGATACTATGTAAAAAAACCTCTTTGCTTTTATTTTGCCATAAATCCAAAAGCCAAAGCCTGCGTCTTTCTCTTTTGAATCTTACATATTTTTGTGATAACAGGTTACCTCTATTTCTGAGTCTGACGCATTACTACAAACAGCTTACATCCTCTTCTACGTGAAGAAAGGAACTTCACCATGGTTCTCTACCTTGATTAAAGAAACAGATTCACTGAGCCTAGTAGGTGATACCTCTGACGGGTCTCCGGTTTCGGTGCTCCAGAGCATTGGCCAGGACCAACCTTCTTCCTCCGATGAGGAGCTCAGCCCAGTTGGCAATAAGCCAACTCCTATTCTGCATGTGAAAGAGAAAATGAGCAATGAATCTGATGTGCCGAGGCCCCTTACACCACCTCAATCCGTTATTAATAATAATCTGGCTGGACTTTTTGATATAGAAGACCTGCCTGGTAAGCAGTAACAACTTTCAAACTAACATGGTACTACATTGGCTAATATATAAACTCATGGATACGAGGTGCTGGTCAAAGTAGCACTGATCCCGACTGGTGTGTACTGACATTGGTTACATTTGAAAGGATAAATCTTGTTTTAAATAACCAATTGAGGCACAGATTGAAAAAGTACTGAATTTTGGGCCATAAAATACTGGTTGCAGACCTAATTAACACTGAAATCTGTTTAGGCAATTGTTAATTTTGGAGTGTCTGCTTTGCAGAGGATAAAGAGGAAGCACAATTTGTACCACAAGCCATGATGGGAACAGTAAGGGGTAAAAAGCCAAACAGAAGAATTGAAGAGAAATTAGAGAAAGAAAGTGCCTCTCTGTCCCCTCAAGTTAATCTCTCTCATCCAGCTAATCATGCAAAGCCTATAGGAAAAGTAGTAGATAAGAGTGTGAAGAGGTCGCTGAGCCTGATGGCAAACAGCAAGAGAAGGATTGGACTCCTCCAGTTCCTTCCCCCTGGTCATGAAGCTCCGGCTCCCAAGAGGCACCGAATTGTTTGATTCTAGTTAGGAATACTTCTCTTTTAAAGCCATTTTGTATGGATTAGTTGTATGTATGCCCCTGCAAATGTCGACATGAAACCCTGCAAAAGGAGTCATGGTGTATATCCCTAGAAAGCATGAGACATAATGCTTTAACCCCTATAAATTTACACTTGTCGCATGCATTAGAGAGAGATGACTGGACGGGTAGTGGATGTGTTTAGAAAAATTAGTGTATATGTGGGTTTATTCATATTTTGAGGAACGTGAGATAATATTTGTATGTGATTTTTTGTTTTGTTTTGTTTAAGAGTACTTGTATGTGATGATATTTCATTTGAAAGGGTATGCATGCGATTAATTTCTTTCTACTTTGATTAAACGACTGTGCTTTAACCCCTAAAATGCCATTCATAGCATTTTTATCTGCTGAATGAACCAAGCGTCCAAGCGCCTGTTATAGTTTGAATTTTTAAACACAACTCTTTTGAAAAATGTGGCTAAGGCTAACTATTACAATTCCCTCAATTTAGCAGATGAGAATTGCGCTGTACGTGACTATTGACCGCAGTAATGAGGTTTGCATATAATATCTTAATAAATCATCTGTCCTTGAATTATTCGCGCATATATCAAATATTTAAATTAGCTTCCGTAGTTTTCAATTAATACATCCAAGAAACAAATATGAGAGCTAGCAAATTCGTACTCTGTATATTTTATTTTTCTTCAAATTATCTGATACCAAGACACTAATGACTAATCGCTTCATTAAATAACAACCAAGTGATGGATTTCATTTAAAATTAAAAGTTCAAAAATCTACATTAGACGTGGACCTTGCAATCTTCCTTGAGTTTAAATTTAATAATTATATAAAATAATTGATAAAGATAATCACAGGGGGGTGGTGGCGCAGTTGGCTAGCGCGTAGGTCTCATAGCTTCTGAGTAATCCTGAGGTCGAGAGTTCGAGCCTCTCTCACCCCAACCTTTTTATATTTTTTCAGTTGCCACTCACATAAATACATCATTTATGTGAATTCCAATTAATCCTTGCTGCAATGCATCACGAAACATTTTGTATTTGTTTTATTAGAAATGTTTTCTTAAAAAGACACGTGATTACGAAACATCTTGTAATGAGGTCCTTGTCGTTTCAATAATTCTTCATTCTTCCATAAATAATTTAGTAAACAGTAATTATGAAACATCTTGTATATTTTTTTCTAGAACTGATATTTATGTTCAAAGTTATTTAACTGATATTTATGTTCAAAGTTATTTAACTGATATTGAAGTTCATATGTGTTCAAAATACTCTACTTAAAATTAATTATACCAGTTAGTGTGATTACAATTTATGTTCTTAATTTGTATACTTTTTTAAGTTTCTTGCTCTCGTCCGAGAGATGTTATAATTCGAGAATTTTTTTTATCATATTCTATTATTTATAGTGAGAAGAAATTGTTTATACGCGATCATATTTGTTTCTTGGATGTAATTTTTTTATCATCCAAGGTTTAACTTTTAGTATTCTTAATTTTCATTCTTTAAATGTAAATTATAACGTTTTCATTCTTGCATGCATTTTTTTATTATAAATATTTTCTTAAAAAGACACGGATCATGTTTGAATATTTAAATTGTTGTTGCATATGTATCGAATAGGGGTGTCAATGGATACTGTAAGGGTTGGATGAAAGTATTTTCATACTCATATCTGTAATAAATTATCCTTATGTGTCCTCTATTTATATCGCTGCAAATTAGCTTACTCGTACTCTATCTTCATACGCTATTGTTGTTAGATACGAAACGGATAATGTCATTTCACAAATATATATACGTCTTTTAAAGATCTAAATTTTATTGGAATTTGCTAAAATTTATTTACGTGTTTTAATGATTAACTAAGCGTAACACAACTATCAAGAATAGCTGGAGAGTTAATATTGATTGATTGGTTTAATTCTCATTTAAACCAATGAATCCATCAGCAACCCCACATTTAAAGTGACAGGTATTGATTGGTTTAATTCTCATTTATTGCTATCATTAAATGTCTCTAGACCTCATTGTCTCAAATTTCTATACACCTTCCTTGGGCCATATTGATGGCGACTGGGCGACGTCGAAGTTCGTTGAGATCTGGACGCTCCATCTGGGTTTTAAATGGACGACGCAGATCCGCATTAAGGCTCTTTCTTAATTTGGGCCTTAAACATGGGCTCTCTATGTAGCAGTAATGAGTGTTTTATGGTCCGTATTTGGACCTTGTGGACTAATTACGAATAATATTTGGAAGTTACAAAATTTTAAAATAATTTGATTTGGTCATTTTCAAAGTCTAAATATCCAAACCGTTCAATATGATATCTATATTAAAATATATTTGGATATTAAATTTTATTTTATTTTTAAATTATTTATTTATTAAGTATTTTACAAAATCGTTATTTTTAATGGTTCAAAATTATCTAAAAATATTTTATAAAATTCTTAATAAGTAGTAAAAAAAAATAAAAATATATATAAATTTGATCTTCAAGCACATTTTAATATAAATATCATGTTTAATGGTTTGAATCGACTATTTGGACTTTGAAAATTATAAAACTGAATTGTTGTAAGATATTGTATTATCTGGCAGATAATGAAAGAAATTCGTTATGTGTCGTGATATGATCACGTCGTATTATCTAGTAAAGTTTTTTTAATATGATGTGATTAAAATAGTGAGAAATAGTTATATCACAGATGATCACACACCGTAATTACATCATGACACATGTAACTATTCAATTGTGAATATATATATATATATAGAGAGAGAGAGAGAGGGATTAGTGTGCATTCGAATGTATATGGTCTGAAGTACTTACGGTTCAAATTTGAAATTTTAAAATCCAAACGGTTGATCTAAACCGTTCATCTTGTTCTCCATATTAATATGTGCTTGGAGGCCAAATTTTACATTTTTTTTAAATTTTTTTACTATTTATTAAGCCACTTTGAAAATCGCTGATCCAACGGTTTTACTGTTTTGTGCAGCCACTGTTGGATCAACGATTTTGTAAAATACTTAATAAATAGTAAAAAAATTTAGAAAAATGTAAAATTTGGTCTCCAAGCACATATTAATATGGAGAACAAAATGAACGGTTCGGATCGACCGTTTGAATTTTAAAATTTCAAATTTGAACCGTAAACACTTTGGACCATATACATTCGAATGCACATTAGTCTATCTCTCTCTCTATATATATATTTTAATTTTGAATTAGTTCATTGAATAAAAGTCGAAAAATGCTAAAGAACAGTAAGAGATCTTTTCCCTCTCTCTGCTTCCGAAACGCTATCTTTTGCGGAGGTTTTACCAGCAGTGCTATGCGGTGCTTTTAATCTGGTCCGTTCGTTTCGGATCGGACGGACTGGATTAAAGATTCATCAAATTTTGAATTTTTTTAAAATTCGGACAAGATCTGATCTGATCCGTCTGATTCGAAACGAACGGACCAGATCAAAACCACCGCACAGCTCGTAAAACCTCCGCAGAGGCGCAGAGGATACGCTTCCCTCCGCCCCCTCTCTCTCCCTTTTTTGAAAAACTTGACAGGCAGCGGCTCTCTCCGCCTCTCTGTCTGTCTGTCTGTCTGACTGTCTCTCTCTTTTGGTTAGATCGATCTCACCATCTCTCTCAGACTCCTGAGCGCTTCTCTCCCAGACGATCTTGGTGCCGACCCCTGTCCTTCCCTGCTCTCTCCATTCTCGGTAAGCGCTCCATTCCTCCCTCTCCCTCGTTCTCCCTGATTTGGTTGAATTTCATATCAATTTTGAAGGAGTCAAACTGGGACTTTACTTCCTGACAAAAAAAATTAGCGTCCTTGATTATATTGTACGCAGAAACAATTTAATTTAGTGTTGTTTTCAGTGTTTTTTAGAAGGAAGTTGTATTTTTCTAAAAGAGATACTTATATATTTGTTTCAATTAGTGAATTTTGTGAAAAATCCCTACATGACCAACAGATTGCAAAACAGCTCCCCACCTATTCAACTTCCAAGGAAAACAAATCACATCACATACTGTTAACTAAATTTCTAACATGGTCATTGTATAGTTTTATAAAAAAGAATGGATTTCTTAGTGTGCCTAACCTGTTGACAGAAACATTAGTACTGTAGGGAATAATACTCAGATGGCACCAATGCATCTCTTAGTAAGTCGCTAAATAATTGTGAATGGAAGTTTTCCTTAATAGCACATTTCATAGGAGAATAGGGTGGATCCAAATTCTCCAAGGTGTTCATGAACGTAAAATACAGCCTTGCAATTGATATTCGCATTAGTACTTCTGTTTTGAATATCTTTGTTTTGACTGTCATTAATTTATGGATTCAATTATTTTGTTTTGATGTTCAGCTTAATTGTCAGAGCTTCTTCATCCGCTGCTCAAGCTATGAAGGTCTCTCTCTGATTCTTTGTTAGTGTCCAATCCAGAGGAGAAATAATATAATTTAGTCAAATGCATCGATTAGAGTGGCCTTTCAAATAATCTACTTTCTTTTCGCACCATATAATTTTCAAAATCAAACAGTAATTAGTAGCTACTGATTCTTAGTGTAATTTTGAAATATAAATGAAAATGTGATATTGTTGCATTTCAAGGTACCAAAAGCTTATGGAATTGGAACCCTCTTTATAATAGTGTCGATTTATTCTGGATTATCTTATCCATATAAGGGAACATAGTATTCAGTATACAAGTTATATTGTTGCATTTTAATAATATCGATTAGCTTATTTTGCAGTATGTTATCTACATAAGGGAGTATTTAATATACAAAATAAACATATCTCAGATATGTCACACGTGTGGCCCCACAGTATTTAATAATAGAAGGTTGCCAAATTTAACCTATCAATTCAACCTAAATACGCATTACATAAGAAAAAGACAGAAAAATAAATTGATGATCTAATATTTCATTTATTGTGCTTTTACAGGAAAAATTCTCATTTATTTTTTATGTAATTAAAATCTGTTCCATTACTGCAATAACAATACCAGCAACATCCAGCTGACATCCACGCGCATCAGCACCACAACGGTTGCGGCGTAGCCGCAACATGAAGCACCTAGTTGGTATGATAACAACCAAACCCAGAACAGCCTTCTTCCTTTGTGACGCCTCTCGCTCTTCCACATATTTACTCACATGTACTCTTTACACATGGGCACGAGGCTTCTCTACAGATGCTTACATGGCAAAAGGCTTGTTCAATCCCAAGAAGCACCATTCAGACCTCATATCTTCCCACCTCAGAAATGGCAGACTGTGGAATCCCCACAAGGTGCTCGATGAAATGCCCCATAGTAATATCTTCACATTAAACCGCCTGCTCTCTGGGTATTCAAAAAATGGCTGTGTCAAGGAGGCAAGAGATTTATTTGATTCGATGAAAGACCGGAATGTTATTTCATGGACAATCATGATTGGCATGCTTTCCAATGCAGGATGCTTGAATGAAGCTTTTAGCCTTTTCCGAAAGATGCTGCATACAGGAATGGCACCTGACTGTGTTACCATTGTGCAGGTACTCAGCTTGTGCACTGACCCGAAAGCATCAGTTTGTGCCTTGCTAATTCATAGCCGGATCGTCAAATCTGGTTTTGGGTGCAGCCTCACTATATCGAACACACTAATTGATGCATATTGCAAATGCCGCCTTATTGGATTGGCTTGTGCTGTTTTTCAGGGGATGGAAAAGAGAGACTCAGTCACATTAAATGCATTGTTGTCAGGTTATTTTAAGGAAGGCGATTATCAAAATGCTCTAGCTTTATTTATACATATGCTTAAATCGGGTCTGAGCCCAACTCAGTTCACATTTTCAAGCCTTCTGAACTGTGCTACTGGGTTAGCTGATCCAGGTGTTGGGACACAGATACACGGCCAAGTCATAAAATTCAATTTTTCATGGGATGTATATGTTAACAACTCCCTGCTAGATTTCTACTCTAAAATTAATTATATACATGACACCAGAAAACTGTTTGATGAAATGTTTGAGAAAGATAATGTCACCTACAACGTGATGATTTCTACCTATTCAAGGAGTGGTCTCACAAAAGAGGCATTGGAGCTTTTTCGGGAAATGCAGTTGCTGGGTTTTGACCGCAGTGACTACCCTTACCCATGCTTGCTTAGTATTGCACGATCTCATGTAAATTATGAAATGGGAAGGCAAATGCATGCGCTAGTGGTTCAACTTGGGATGACATCAAGTAACCTTACAAGCAATGCACTTATTGATATGTACTCAAGATGCAGGGATTTGGCTTGTGCAGACTTGATTTTCAAGCAGAGTTCAGATAAAAGCACCACTTCATGGACAGCACTTATTACGGGTTGTGTGCAAAACGGCTTGTATGAAGAGGCACTGAAACTTTTTAGTGAGATGAGAAAGACAGGTCTAGACCCTGACCCAGCGACCTTTTGTAGTGTTTTGAAGGCCTGTTCTGGCCTTGCACTAATTTCTCTGGGAGAGCAACTGCATTCATGCATATTAAGGTCTGGTTACCTAACAAGTGTTTTTGCTGGAAGTGCTCTTGTTGATGTATATGCGAAATGTGGTCTTCTAGAGGATGCAAAGAAAGTGTTTGATGGAATGACCGACAGAAACATAGTTTCATGGAATGCCTTGATTTGTGCTTATGCACAAAACGGAAAGGGAAGTAAAGCAATAGAAATGTTTGAAAGGATGGTCACATCAGGCTTGAAACCCGAATCTGTTAGCTTCTTGAGTGTTCTCACTGCATGTTGCCATTCAGGTCTGGTGGAAGAAGGGTTGCACTATTTCGACTCTATGACAAGAGTATACAATTTGACCCCTAGGAAAGACCATTATGCATGTATGGTTGACATGTGGGGCCGGGTTGGCTGTTTTGATAAGGTGAAACAGTTATTGGGTCAGATTCCATTTGAGCCTGACCCAATTATCTGGAGTTCTATTCTCAACTCGTGTAAGATCCATGGGTATTATGAGTTGGGAAAACTGGCAGCTGATAAGTTATTTTCCATAGGAACTCAAGATGCTGGCCATTGTGTATTAATGTCAAATATTTATGCTAAGCACGGTAAATGGGCTGAGGTTGCCAGGATAAAAAAATTGATGAGAGATAGAGGCATGATAAAAGTACCTGGTTATAGTTGGGTAGAGATAAACCGACAAGTATATACATTTTCATCAAACGACATGAAAAATCCGATTATTGGCAAAATTAAGGCTTACTTAGATAAACTAAGTATAGAAATGGAAAGAGAAGGGTATACGGTTGATTTGATGAGCGATCTACATTTTGTAGGAGACGAGACTAAGGTCAAGTCATTGAGGTATCACAGCGAGAGATTAGCAATTGCATTTGCATTGATGGAAACAAAGGATGGCACGGTAATTAGGGTTATGAAAAACTTAAGGACCTGTGTTGATTGCCATGCGGCAATTAAGGTCATATCGAAGGTTGTGAGGAGAGAAATAGTTGTGAGAGACTCCAGTCGGTTTCACCATTTCAAGGACGGGGTTTGCTCATGTGGGAATCTCTGGTGAGATATATTAATTTCAGTTCTATTATTCATTCTCAATTACACTGATGAACAAGCTATTTGGCTTTTGATAACTATATTCAGCCTTAAAACATACGAGACAATGCAATGGCTCTGTTTTCAGTGAATGGAAGTGATGACCATATTTAGGTCACTATTATCCAAAGAATAAAAAAGATTCAGCAAAGTAGGGAAAATAAGTATGGTTGCTCATTTGTTGAGAATAAAAAAATAGTCACTTGGGCCTCGTTTGCTATATTCTAGCGCTATTCCTAATAACTGTGTATCTGTTCGGCTCAAGAGCTTAGGCCTCTTTAAGAGTCCTGAATCCCGTTTGCTATATTCTAGCGCTAATCCGAACAGTCCTTAACCTCTTAACCTCTGGTATCATATTAACTTCTATTTCCTATATACTGATATTCATAATGTTTTTTAAACAAGAGTCTAAACAAATCTAAATATATCTTAATAGGTAATAATTGAGATATTGTCCTTCTCAAAGTTTGCGAGGTTCACTGGGGTCTGTCTTGGCTGGGCAGTGGTCCCTGCTGAGCTCTCCTACTCAAGCAGATCTCCAGTTTTGCGTGATTTTGATCGCATTGTTTGTGCCAGTTTCAATGGCGCATCTAGCAATTCTCAGGTTGGGGGCTTGGCATGCCTGTCAGATGAAGGTTACAAGGTCAGTAAGCTGTCAAGGGTGCATTTTGATCATTTTTCTTATAATTTTGATATGTCATGCAGTGATCTATTTTACATTTTTTTTGGGCAATTTTGATTTATTTCTTTTCAAAATCACAAAATAAGATATCTCTATATAATCAAAGAGTCATGACTGCTCCATAAAAAGTGTGGTTAAAAAATCTAGTGCATATAAAAATAAATCTGATGTGTATTTCTTGATGAATGGAATGAATCTGTCAAAAAGCAGATAAAGAAGGGCATTTTGAAAATTTAAAAGATGAGTGTATGAGGCTTTCAGTGACAACCAATTATAAGATTGATCCACTATTTTTCTGAAAGTTAAATATCTAGTGTGACAGTAAATTGTTAGTAAAGCTTTTTTTTTTCTGGCAAATATGAGATTGATCCACATGGGCATAATAATGGGCCAAACTGGCAAATATGATGATAAATTGAACAAATACAAAGGAATTGAATACCTGAGATGCGAGCCTTGGAATAATTTTTTTCCTGATTTTTCGAAAGTTCCACGAACTGACATTATATTCTTCTGTTCACCTAACAACCCAACTGGTCAAGCTGCATCTAGAGAGCAGTTGAAAGAGTTGGTTGAGGTTGCAAAGGTGAATGGATCAATTATAGTATACGACTCAGCTTATTCAAGCTACATATGTGATGATAGCCCTAGATCCATATATGAGATTCCTGGTGCTAAAGAGGTATAATACTTTTTGATATCCACCCTGTCTGGAAAATTTATAATAAAATATATAAACAATTCTTTCTGTGAAGGAGCGGCCATTTGTAGAGTACCAACTGGTATATAGTGTCCAATATTGGAGTCTGGTATTTTGGTCATGAGCCCAGTTAGTCTGATGGTTCCATTTTTCTTTTTCTTTTTGTGTTTTTTGCAGCTATTCTTGTATTCATTGGATTTGCATTGTTCAATGTGAATATTTGAAGGCTGGACCATAACTGGTGCTATGTACTGATATTAATAATGTTGTTTAAAACAAAAGAGTCTAAACAAAATTCAAATATATCTTAATAGGTAGCAATTGAGATATCGTCCTTCTCAAAGTTTGCGGGGTTCACTGGGGTCCGTTTTGGCTGGGCAGTGGTCCCTGCTGAGCTCTCCTACCCAAGCGGATTTCCAGTTTTGCATGATTTTGATCGCATTGTTTGCACCAGTTTCAATGGTGCATCTAGCATTTCTCAGATTGGGGGTTTGGCATGCCTGCCAGATGAAGGTTACAAGGTCAGTAACTGTCAAGGCATCTTGATTATTTTTCTTATAATTTTTTATTTTTTGGTGCAATTTTGATTTATTACTTTTCAAGATCTCAAAATAAAATATCCCTAAACAAAGAGTCATGACTGCTCCATAAAAGTGTGCAGGGGCAGACCCAGATGTATCTAGGGGGCAGCCGCCCCATCCCCCCCCCCCGGATTTTGAGTTTTAGTGCTCATTTATTGGTTCCGATCGATTTTGCCTCCTTGAAAAAAAATTTTCCCTCTCTGGACGTTTGATTTATAATTTGGGTTAAATTTACGGTTAAAATCAAAATAAATTTCTTGAATTATAATTGGTAATTAGAATTATAAGTTAAAAAATCAGAAATTATAAGTCGGAGCATCGAAAAGTATAAGTCAAAGTATTATTTTTTATCGAGTACCCAATTAGTTAATGGGTTTAAATTCAATTCTTAAAAGAATGTTTTCATCAACTAAATCTAATTTGTTTTGACAGGCAATCAAAGATGTGATAGGTGTGTATAAAGAGAATGTGAAAATTATAGTAGATACATTTACTTCACTTGGGAAAGAGGTCTATGGAGGGGTTAACTCTCCTTATGCATGGGTGCATTTCCCAGGCCGTAAATCGTGAGATGTTTTTACCGAGGTTCTTGAGGAAACGCACATCATCACTGTGCCTGGTGGTGAAGGTTTCATAAGAGTTGGCACATTTAATCGCAGAGAATGTATTTTGGAGGCGCTTCTAGAGGGTTCAGGAGTTTCTTTGGTTGATTAATGTTTTGTTTTGGGTGTTTCTTATGAATTTACGTTTTAATAGTTAAGGCAATGTGCAATGCTTTTTCCAATCTGCGTTAAAAAATTCATCAGAATAGAGCTTATAATCTTATCTTGTATTACCAAGCTTATAGAAATTTATTTACCGAGATTAAGGCTCTTTTAATCAGTTCGTGACAAAAATATATACTATTTCTGGAGTTCAGCAATTTATATATTGAGGCCTTTTTTATATTTATCTTCGTGGCACGTTTTTACTCCAAATGTACTTATAGGGATGCTACATATGTTATTTGATTGATTGTGTATATTGTATAGATTTATTAAGCTCCACTGTAATTTTGTGACGTAAAATGAGCCTTAAATTTAAAAGAAACTTCTATAAGCAAATATGCTACTTAGGTTCACCAACAACGGTCAATGACTCCGAAACCAAAGCAAAGACGAATTTTGAGGGAAAAAGAAGAGCCTGAGACCATAAACCAATAACCCGTCGAAAATCAAAATTTGAAGGACGTAAGACTAAAAACGCAACAGTAGACGTAAGACTAAAAATGCAACAGTAAGACATCCGAAGAGTGCTTCTCAAAAAAAAAAAAAAAAAAAAAAAAAAGACATCCGCAGAGCATTTGAGCCATTCGTAACTCGTTCATCTCAATATTCACGTGCGGAGAACGTTATTTCTTGTCACTAAATTTTAAAAATATATATATTTTTAGTAAAAATTAGAGGTGAAATCACTCAACTACTTATTATTCATAAAAAAAATTATATTTAAATTTTGAAATTGCAACCTTCAAATAGCATTATTATAATAACAGTTGGTAATTGTTTAATTGCTTTGTATACAGATTAATGTCAAAAGCATCTTTTATTCATTCAAATCATAGAGTTTTGAGTTCTCGCTTCTTTTGTATTAGAGCTATTTTTGTACTTGGGCCGTGTAACTTCTCAAGCTTTGTAAGGACTCACTGGTTTCACCTTATATTTCTTTCTCATTAGGTAAAGAAAGATGCGCCATCAAAAATGTTGCGAAGCCTTGGAGACACAGGTGTTAATGTCGAACTCAGTAAACATCGCTCGTGTCAAGTATCTCTAAACTCTACTATTTGCTTAATTTATTTTATATTTTAGTTTAGATTCAAGTTATTCGAGTTTCCGCCAAGAATAACTTATAGACACACTAGATAATTTAATTTAGATTAAAAGTTAAAAAAGACCTATTCACCCCCTTCTAGGTGCCTTTGAGACTAATAATTTTTTTCTACTAAAGTATTAATAATTACACACGGAAGTATTTATACTTATAAAGCGAACAATTTTTACATAAATAATTGTCTTTCCATCATAATCTCAAACTACATGAGGGGACATACACGTTTTTAGGGGTGGATTTTTTTTTTTTATCTCATTTCAATCTCATCCACAATTCTGACGATTTATGAGAAATTTTGTGAATGTAAGAGCATCTCCAACGGTGATTGCTTATGGATTGCTTATACTGATGCGTCATTTGTTTTTGTAATTGCTGGGTTGTATGGCTATTGCTTATTTAGCAATTACTGGAAATAATTGCTTAATAAGAAATTATTTTCTAAAGATGAGTTGGCCAAATATTTAATTCTTATTAGCCAAGTATTTAATTCTCAATTGTTTAGTTAATTGTACCAATGTAGGAGTGGATTGCTTAATTTCTAAAATTTTCATAATTGTTATTTAGCAATTAATTTCAATTGCTAGATTGGAGATTGCAGATGAGATTCATGATGATGTAGTTTCAGACTCATTGTTACATAAGTACGTATATCTCGTTGTGCAGGTATTTATATATACTTGGAAGTATTTTTTACATATGACACTGACTAATAATTAGTATTACAAGTATTTTAATATCAAGTATTACAAATATTTATACTTATACACTAGAGTATTTATACCTATGTAAAAAAAAACTTGAATAATCACCTCGTATGCATTTATCGTGATGAATATTTTTTTGTATGGATAAATAATTAGTGGGGACCATAGTATAACATCTAATTTTAGAAGTATTTAAATAATTAGTGGGGACCATAGTACAATATTTAAATAATTACCACCTTTCTTATTTAACGTGTACCTTTTAATTTTAGAAGCGTTTAAATAATTAATGAGGACCATAGTACAATCTTTCTAAATTGTAGTCGGAGGATAGAGGGAGATAAAAGTGTGAGGATGATGAATATAATTATTCTTCCAGATAACACATGAATTATATTTAGCAAACCTTAAATGAGTTCATAAATTATTTATTTACCATAAATCTAAATAGTTTATCCAGATAATAATTAGTATACACAGCCTGTACGAAAATATATAATTTGTGGAATCAACAAGATTTGCAGAATCTGGAAACAGTTTGTATAACTTTCGGATTGTTTTGCACTTCAGACCTTTAACTTTTCTAAACTGGACTAGTTACAATTTACATTGTACATATGGGCTTAGTTGTAAAATTCCCAATACTCCAGAATTAAACACAATGTTTTAATAATTTTAAATATTTACTTGCAATATTGACAAAGTTAAAATTAATATAAAATCTGTCAAAATTGATAATAATTGCTCCACCATTTAGAATTTTAGACCGATCAAGTCTAAACTGATTGAATTTTAAAATATATGGGGGTGTCATTTCATCTTCATGTAATAGTTGGAATAGTTAGCTAGCAAAAAAAATTTTATCCATAGAAATTATAAAATTCGGATATACAAAAATAGAAAGTGTGCATATTTCTATCAAATATATGTAAGATTAGATTTATTGAGTCCTATCTATTGATTATTATTTTTAAACCGTGTAGAGGAGCTTTTTTTATAGATCGTGAACAGTGATTCCGATCTATAAATGAGTTGATTTTTTGTGGTACAAAACTTTATATAACCATTGATTTTTTATACATACAGACAATTGTGTGTCACATAAAATCAATCCATTTTATAAATCAGAATAACTGTTCACGATATATTCACTAACTGGTTGATTTTCTACAACACTGAACTCTTTGTATTCGTAAATACAAATAGTTTTGTGGCACAGAAAATCAACCACTTTATGGGTGGTCAGACTTATTGAGTCTGATTCATAATTTATTTATTTTTTGCAAATTTTCTGTGTAGTTAAAAAAAAAAATCAATAAACCATATTCAATAAATCTGATCTTACTATATTTGATAAAAACGAAATACTCTATCTATTTATGTACGTCCAAATGTTACAATTTCTATGAATAAAAATTTGCTTATCTAGCTAGCTGTCCATAGAAAATTTGGTGTGTGAAGTTGTCGGTGATGATTAGAGGCAACAGCCGAACACAAGTTGGGTGTGAATAAAATTTTGATCCTTATTAAATTATTAAAAGGCAAGTTTTGTTAAGTAGGGGTGTGAATGAATAATGAATGTGATGGTAGCAACTGCTAATTCAAGCTAAGTATGAAATCATGACAGATCTTATTATTATACTTTAGCAGTTTACTACCTTTGTCCTCCTCACTTCAACAGAGAGAAGAGAGAGAGAAGAGAGAGAGAGAAGAGGGACTGCTCCATCGCCACTTTTGTTTTTCTCTCTCTCGCAATCAATCCAATGGCGTCCAAATCCAAGTGAGTAGCATACCACTGGTCTTGATCTATCTATCTCAGTTATAGGGATTTTTTTTTTTTTTTGCTTGTTCGATTTGATCTGATACTTCTGAGTTTAGTTTTTGATATTTTGTCGCTAGTATACTTTCTGTTTGGGGTTGGATTGTACCAGTTCTTGCGAAAAGTTCATCTTATTTTGTTTTGGTTTGGATTCTTCGCAATTTTCTCAATGGATTTCGATTTGGAGGCATTTTAATGGATTTGCTAAAATTTAAGAAAATAATTATGCATGTTAGCCTTATTTCGCTTTCACCTGTTAAAAAAAAAAAAAAATAAAATAAAATAAACCTCAGATCTCTAGTTGCCTTTTTATTCGCTGAGCAACAAGCTTTACTCTGGATTTAAAATATTTTTGTAACCATTTTTTTGCTTCTTACTCATTGTATTGCTTTCCATTTGCAATATGTTTGGTTGATCTTTTGGGGTATAACAAATGTAGCTTTTAATTTATAGCATACTCATTCTGACAAATTGGATAATTAAATGGCAGATCTGGCTTAACTGAAGCATCAAACAATAAATCAACACCTCCAATTACTAAAGGCAGCACCAAATCGAGCACAAAGCCGCTCGGATCAAATAAACCAAGCCCAAAGCCTGCTGGTCCCAATAAACTTAGCCCGAAGTCAGCCTCTCCTGTTCATACCAAATCATCTGGTTCAAACGAATCAAAACCTCCAAGCAATAGATCATCTAAGACTGTCTCTCAGCTTAACTCTACACCAGAGGTAAATTCAAGTTTTTCTTGTTATTTTCGTAGGTATTTGAAGATAAACGTCACCAGTGATTTTGAACTTAATGCAAATGACCTAAAACTTCTAATGTTTGATACTGGTTTATGTAATTTGAAGTTTAACAATTGGCACTTTGTCAAGTTTTGTTTGTCTAAGTTTCTTTTCATGCATTATGGAAGCATATTAATGCACCTCATTTGCAAGGATTATAATAAGCATTTTAGTATCATATACTGATAATGCACCTGCCTGTTCCAAAGTTTGCTTCTGGTATAATTTTTAAATGTGAATTTATGACAGAAAAAAACAGCATCTGTGAAACAATCCGAGCTTCAATCCCAGTTGTCATCCCTCCAAGAGGAATTGAATAAAACCAAAGACCAACTTATTTTAGTTGAAAATGAGAAAAAGAGAGCCTTAGACGAGCTCAACCAATCGAAGAATGAAACCGAAGAAGCAAAAGAGAAGCTCAACCAATCGAAGAATGAAACCGAAGAAGCAAATGAGAAGCTCAACCAATTAAAAAATGAAACCGAAGAAGCAAAAGAGAAGCTGAGGGTGGCTCTTTTAGACCAAAAGAAATCTGAAGAGGTGCCTGATGTTGAGAAAATTCGGGCGATCGAGTTAGAGCAATCGAACCTGGAATCAAGCTTGGAACATGCAAAAAAGAGAGAGAAAGAATGGAGGAGAAAATATGACGAGATTAAAAGCCAACAGGAAATAGATGAGGTCTCTCTGGCGGAGATAACAACGGAGCTTGAAAAGGTAAAACTGGAACTTCTGGGGGCTTTGGATGCAAAAAACATGGCAATTTCTCATGCAGAGGATTCGGAGAAAATTGCTGAGGTTAATGTTGAAAAAGTGTCAATTCTTACGAGGGAGATGGAAAGGATACAGGAGGCTTTTGACAAGGAGATGATGAAGAAAGAGAGAGAGAAAGAAGAGATGAAAAATGAGTTAGATAATGAAATTGCGGTGCTTATGGTTGAGGTTGAGAAAGGTAAAGGAGCTGAGGAAAAATTAACGGAGTTTGAAATTTTGATCCAAGGGTTGAAGGATGAGATTTCCAATTTGAGAAATTCAGAGGACGATTTGAAAAAGATGCTGGCTGAGTGGAGAGAGAAAGCGGAGGTTTTGCAAATTAAGTTAGATGAAGCTAAAGAGTTCAACAAATTGAAAGAAGAATCTCTCAATTTGACCGTTAGAGATTTGGAGCAGAAAACCATTTTGTTAAGAGAGAAAGAGGTCGAGGGCTCTTTACTTCGTGACAAAATTGGTTCACTGGAGGTTGAATTGGATAAGTATAAGGGTGAAATTGACATTTCTAGTCAAACACTTTTGGAAATGGAGAAAGAGGCACTCTCATTGAGATCACAAATTGGTGATTTGAAATCGAAATTACAGACTCTAGAGGAAGCCAAAACCGAAGCCATTGAGAAAGAAAAGGACACTAGTGCCAGAATTGAGGAAATCTCTAGAGAGAGAAATGAGCTAATTGAGGAGTTAGCAGTTAGCAAAGATGAATTGGAGAAGGTTAAGAAAGCTATGGATGATTTGGCTTCAGCATTGCATGAGGTGTCAGCTGAGGCAAGGGAGGCACGAGAAAGTTTTTTGAGTAAAAGTGAGGAACTTGATAAAGCTCGCTCTGAAATTGAAGAATTAAATTTGAATCTGAAGAACACCAAGGAGAGCTATGAAGTTATGTTAGACGAAGCAAATTACGAAAGGGTTTGTTTGCAGAAAACAGTTGAGAAACTGGAAAAGGAGACTAGGGGATCAAATGATGAATGGTATGAAAAAGAGATGGGCTTCATGGAATCGATACGGAAATCAGAGGAAGAAACTGTTAAAATTAAGTTAGAGAGAGATGAGGCAGTAGAATCACTAAAGGAGGTCGAGAGCAAGCTAGAACTTAAAAGGGGTGAAAATGAAAAGTTACAAAGTGAATATAGAGAGGTAGAGATTAAAGTAAATGAATTGAAGAAGGCATTGGTAGAGGCTCAGGAGGAGAGTGAGAGTTTAAAGAAGAGATTAGAGGAGAAAGAAAGAGATAGAGAGATGTTTGTTCAAGAAAATGGTGAGAGAAAAAACCAAGAAACGGTTGCATCGGAGAAATGTGAAGAACTCGAGAACGGGAACAAGAACGATAATTCAAAATCTGAAGAGAATGGAAAAGGCATTGTAGAAGAGGAGGGGGTGATGGTTGTGTCCAAAATGTGGGATTTGTCGAACGGGAAAGAAGAAAATGGATTGGATGTGGATGATTTGGATTTGGATTCGAATTTGGATGACAATGCGAGTGAAAAAGCGACCGAAAATGGAAAGAAAAATGATCCTCAGAAGAAGAAGACTTTATTTAAGAAAGTTGGGGGTTTTCTCAAGAAGAAAGGCAGCAATTAATTTGTGGTTTCACAAATAAATTGTGTTTTGATTGGGTGTGTATGTAATTAGCTTGCCTTTTGTTTTTGTTGTTTCCTTCCCTTTTCTTTAAATATATTTTATGAAAGGTCTGTGATATTTCTACATGGAATACTGTAGTGTGTTATTATTATTTATTTAATTTTAGAGTTGGAGGGGCATATATATGAATTTTTCTTCTATCTGATATCATTTAATTTCCACAGGTCTACTAAAGAATCTCAACTCTTCTTGCTTTTCAGAGGTTGTCCTTTGATCAGGAAAAAGATTCCTTATTTGGTCACTGAATTCCACAGATTACAACAAAGATTTGTCACTACTCACTTGTATCACTTGGTTCAAACATCGCCATATGTTGGTACCGTGCAGTACTGGACTACTGGTACAGTGCCTGTCACTAGTTGTATTGATTGGAAAGAAATATATTTATTTGAAGGCTATGGTACTGCATGGGGCATATTGTCCGTACTTTGTTTTCAAAGTTAAAATATATATTCTATCTGACTTTTCAACGTCATTTTCATGTAAAAATATACTTGCAAGCTAATCTTTACTTTCTTTTAGAATTATTTTATAAAAAATTAGATAGGTAGAATGTCACTGCTTTTAAATAGTCTACAAATTCTATGTCAAGTGATTTTCGACTATCTAAAAAAAATATAAATTTTGATCTACAAGTAGGTTGAGATCGAATTGTTTGAACTTTTTTAAAAATAAAGATATAATTCATAATACAAACCAATATAAAAATGAGCAGTTTCTCTTTGATTCTGTGAGAGATAGCATTGTCTATGCAATTATGCATGCCTCTAGGATAGGTGATTAATGTATGCCATAAATTATTATTATTGCACTTTTGATGAATAATAATTAATACAAAGAACAACTAATGTTGGTAGTTGGATGATCATTGTTAATAGTTCATGTATAGAGCTGGCAATTACAAAAACACACCACACAAATCACAAACCCTCTCTATTCTCTGGCCCACCTAACCACCTACTCTTTCTCTCTCTATTTCTTGAATGCCAAGTCAATGCAAGTGCAATCAAACATCTTTTTACAGGAGAGGGTTTCATTTTCTATAAATTTTCATCCTATAATTAACATGTCATAACTTTATTTATTACTATCGATATTTTTTGTGAGAATGTTTTATAACAGCTGATTTTTTGTTTTTTTTTTCACTAGTAAATAGTAATGTTCATAAAAAAGTACAATGTTTTGAGTTTATCTTCGTATAAGATCAAGAATTCTAACATAAAATATTCAGAAAAGTTATTCATGGCAATTGTTTCATTGTATCAAAGCTTAATTAGGAATAGAGTATAAGAGTATAAGTGGCCTTTTCACTTTATTCCAATTTTGTTCGGTCAGGCTGTGATTTAATTGTAAAGATGATGACATACTTTTATTCCACCCTACCCCTAGAAAGGAAATAGCCTTATTCCGTACACCTATGGAATTAGATATTCCAGCCAAAATGGAATAGAGGATCTTATAAGGCCAAAGCCCCTCTACTTCATTATTTCACTTTTCTCTACTTTTTTTTTGGGGGTTTTTCTTTTTCCAGCCAATTTCATTCTATTCATGATGCCACCTTAAATCTAATATATATATATATACAGAGTCAATCTAATATATACTTAAGTGTACCGATTGAACCATACACTTAATCCTAGATCTCTAGGATTAGCTTTGAGATTCGCACTGCACGATCTTTGAAGAATCTACACGACTTTTTAAAAAATCGTACGGTCCTAGAGTTAAGTGTATGGCACACTTAAGTGTATATTAGTTTTACTATATATATATATATATATATATATAGGTTTTGGCTAATATGCTATGGGTAGCTAAGAGGCCTCCGTGCTATGGCTCGGATTTCGAGTTTTCAAAATTCTAACGGTCTATCCGAACCGTTCATCTTGTTCTCCATATTAATATGTGCTTGGAGACCAAATTTTACATTTTTCTGAATTTTTTTACTATTTATTAAGCCACTTTGAAAACCGCTGATCCAACGGTAGTTTCTGGTTTTACTGTTGAGTTAAGCCACCGTTGGATCAGGGGTTTTCAAAGTGGCTTAATAAATAGTAAAAAAATTCAGAAAAATGTAAAATTTGGTCTCCAAGCACATATTAATATGGAGAACAAGATGAACGGTTCGGATCGACGGTTATGATTTTGAAAACTCGGAATCCGAGCCGTAGCATGGATGCCTCTTAGCTACCCATAGCACCGTAGCCACGTCCTATATATATATATATTTTAAACAAGAGATGCGGCCAAAGTTGACAAATCATCGATCTCCAACATAAAACAATGAATTCACATCTCCTCAGGTTACCGGACTAAGCACAATTAAATCGGACGGCTCAAAATTGCTCTTTTTAACTTGGCACAAATCTCAAAACACAAATAATACTGCCCTCTGCGTCATTCCAAGCAAGCACCGGCTGAGAGTAAATCTGAGCCGTCCGTTTCAATTGTGTTGAATCAGGTACCTGGGAGGATACGGATCCGGATAAAAATTTGGAGTGATACATATTTTTTCCAATTATACTAAAAACAAACTTTTTTTTTTGCAATTTGTTTTAATGATAGGTATAATTGCATAAAAACATTCTCACAATTAGTTTGGATCAGGACATGTGACCCACCTTACCACCACATGCCTCTACTCAAGTTTTAGCAAACATCAATATTCTTTATTAGTGACTACATTTTATGGCCACATAGAATCAGAAATTGACCGTAGTTTTGTGAATTTTTATTAGGCCAAATCTATTTAACCATTTTTTATAAAATAAAATGGGTAGACACCTCACACTAGACAGACCAAATGTTTTCATAAGAAGCTAAAAAGCATATGAAAAGAACACAGATGTATCAGTTGTCTCTCTCCTTTTTTTTTCTGACAGTTGTCTCTCTCAATTTTGCATATGTTTGTCTCCTTTATTTGTCATTTTGACATTTTCATCCTTCATTTCATTTTTCCATAATTTGGCACAATTGCAAAACGGTGCAATTCTAGATTGGTCCGATGACATATTAAAATTAATAAATTCAATATACAGCATGATTGCATGAATGCAGTTCTCATAAGTCCAAAGAATTTAAGACATAACCATGAGTTTAAGAAAAATAAATAAAAATTTAGAAACTTTGACAAATAATATAAATTTGTACTTTTTGATTCAAACAATAAAAATAGATACAGGTTGCTTGTTGTAGAATACAAGTCTTATTTATAATTAGATATATTAGCTAAATTATAAATTAATCAATAATCACTATATCCATAGTTCAGTCATTTTAATAAAAATCAATACATTAGCTATTGTAAATATTCGAGTAGAATAGTCGGAGAAAAACATTTACTGATTTTAATTAAAGTACGATATGAAATTTATTTCTCTATTTATTATGCACAATCTTAAGAGCCATTTCGAAAGAGTTTAAAATAAATTTAATTTATTACTAAATAAAATAAAATTCACAAATTTTAACTATGATCTCTTTAATAATCACTTGTACATGATTAAAAATTTAATTGTGAAGCCAATTGAACACTTAATTAATTAATTTAATAGCCCAATTTCAAGTACACAATTATGCAATTCCGAGCAAACATCCCTCTCACGTTGGGTGTTGTAATTCTATCAGCCAAAACCATGTGAGATCATCTGACAAACATCACTCTACAACAGTATTTATTTTACTTTATTTTATTTATACACCTTCAGCATGTCCTTACGTATTTGGTATTATTATTTATTTATTTATTTATTTTTATATAGAAATGCATTGGGCAATGCAAAACATTATTCCGTGAAACATCCTTGCACCAAAAATAGTGGACCCTGATTGTGCGGGATTTCATTTTAAAATTTGATTGTTAGAAAGAGGCAAAGAGCAGCAATTTTTGATTGTTAGCATAATCTTTGTAAGACAGGACATTGCACAACTTTGGATTATTCCCCTAAACCCCCAATCATTTTAGTTTTTGCACAACAACCCTCAGAAGAATTATTCGTGTCAATGAAACTATTAATATTTTGATGATTGAAATTTGAAATCTGTTCATAATATTGCAGCTAAAATTATTAATAAAAAAACTATTAATATTTTAGTTGAACCAGAACCGAGCATAAGCAACTGACACTTTCAATAATTTTTCTTTTTCCATCCTTGCATCATAGTATTCATTATTTTTCAAAAATCCCATTTTTTATTTATTTGAATTAACCATGTTATATATTGTTGTTATGTGGATTTTTATGTCAAAATTATAAAAATAAAGAATTTCGGACCGGTACCATGACTTGTTTTTTTCTCTCCTGTTTTACAAAAAACCCTAATCAAACATGTCATCAAGGTTTTGATTCATCAATATATTTGTTAATTAAAAAGCTCATTGGCGACTTCACATAAAATAGTAATAAATAACAGTCTAAAATACAACTTTCAACTTGGATGCATGTTACAAATTAGTTAGTAATTAACAGCCACGACCTACCTAGAAATTAACATCGCTGACCTGGATCTCGTGCTGTTACAGTTGTGAACACGGGTTGATGGTTTTAAGAATTTGAATATTTGATAGTACACCATTAATACTGTACTTTGAACTCCAGTTTTAATTATGCAATTAGTTTAAATATAGTAACATCACTGGCATCCCAATATGGAACAGGTAAAACAATGCTTGTTATCATCCCTGTAACAGTATGTTTGGATAAAACAAAGAATAAAGTAAGAATAGAACTAATTTCAAGTTTTAAAACAGTAGCTAATTTAACTTTAGGTTGGGTTAACAGAATAGTGAGTTAACCTATATAAAACAAACAAATAATAATGAGTTAGTGCTATTCTTGCTCTATCCAAAAGCAATCTAGTCTTTTGAGGTATGATCTTAACTAAATATATTTTGAAACAATTTACCCAATTGTTTTGAGAAATTTTCTTCAGCACAAACACTTGCTTTCGGGGCGAATTAACTGGTTAATCTTTCTGCTTAAAATATTTAGATCAAAATGTCAAAACACAGCTAACCTAACTATATTAATGGTAGCAAAATTAAAATTTTAGGTTTGAACTATGAAACAGGGAACAAAGGGGTAAAGATATTGACAGAGCTGGTTTGGCTTCTCGCATCGCATGGACAACAGAGACAATGAAAAAAAATATTGACTGAAACACTGCATGAAGACAAAACTACTCTGTCAATATCTTTACCCGAACAAGGTGTTCTCTTGCTATAAGTATTATAAACCATAAAAAAAGAAATAATAACACTGCTATTTACAATATAAGCTCCTACTTCTAATTTGTCAACAACAGTAGCTTTAAGGGATTCAATAGACACAAAACAATCAAACTTTGAAAAATCGTCTCAGAAAGTGAAATCCTCGGGCAATTTCTGAAATTTACCTAACAAAAAACTCTTGTACTTTCTCTTTAGATCTCCAACTGTACAGCCAAGTTAAAAAAAGAAGAAGAGGAATAGTTATAAACAGAATGACAAATGACATGACTATAAATAAAGTATTAGGATCCACTACCAATTATCTAAGTTGACAATCTTAAAATCGTTAAAATAAAACACTTTAGACACTATATGGCATTGCACATCGTACATATTAAAATAATGGAAAACCAAGCATGCTTTTACTGTCAATCAAACGATTCCAAATTTTCAATTATCTAAATATAATTGATCAAATTGCCAAAATAAAAGAATGATAGGCTATCTATAAGTCCAGTGACAAGTGTCTCTATACACTTATATTGTGATTCGAAGCATGTTTGGCCAGATTTGACAAATATTGTCAAGATTGTCAAGTTATTTCATTATCAAGGGTTCAAAATCCATAAATAAAAACAAGTCCAAATAAATACCTATAGTATTGGAAGCTGCTTTCCTCCATGCCAATTTGTTGGCCAAGGCTGATTCTGCTAGTTTAACGAGTTCCTCACCTTAAAAAAGAAAAAAAAAATTCAACAGGCGCCAATATCACAATAACGCACATAAAATTCAACAAAACATGAACTTTCGCTTACCGCTAATGAGTTTACCACCACCATGAGCATTAATCAGGAAACAAGGAGTGCTGCTCTCTTTCAACTGAAAAGATAAGTCTCTTGTTTATGGGTTTATTATAGCATTGCTTTTGCAAATACCACCCAAAACTAAAAAATATTTTCTAAAAGGGTAAAATTTTCTAAAGGTTGCAGCCAGACTTTGCCCTTTGTTACGAATTACTTGGTTAACTTGGATTTGTCCTTCATAAGCCACTAATCTCTCAATTTCTTCCAAACAGCTCACTCTATCCAAATGAACACGGACATCATTCCTGATGCTGACAACTTATTTGCTTTAGTAGATGCAGTCTTTTTTTCTGACATAAGCATGGTATTTTGCTGATTTGGACAATGACATCAGCAATCCATTAGCTTTTGGCTGGAAGTGCCTTGATTGGAACAGATAGAGAGTTCAATGGTTTTGTAGGGTCAAATTAAAGTTGAGCGAACAATTTGTTACGAAATCAAATGTTTAGTGACCTCCATAGAAATTTACTTATTTCTAAAATGGCACAAATCTTTCTCAGGTAACTAGCATACAATACAAGATTCCTCATTTACCAACGACACAATATTTCAAGCCATATTCCTTCATGTTAGCCAAACCAAGCTCTGTATCCACTTGGCATGATTCTACGACTAAATGCAAAAAGAATTGCTGAGCATGATTAGGACAAAACTGTCGTCACTTACTGAGGTAATAAATTACAGCAGGTTATTATGTAGACATACTCAAGACATACAGTGGATTGGGTAATGTGCAGGTTGTCATTGGTTTTGGTTCTCCCAGTCTCAGACCATCCCGGATCTCATGTATTCGGGCTTTGGGTCAGGTGATTTGGATATCTAGACATTTCAATTGGAGAGTAAATTCATTTTGGGTTATTGTACTGATAAATTTGCTTTGGAGCGGAGTTTAGTATAGGTCACAGTGGGCTGTAGGAGGTCAACTTGAGCTGGTCGGCTTCACACTAGGGTCCAATCACTCAAAGGTCGACTTTTGAGAAAAATCGAGCTGGGTCAGGTTCAGGTGGGTTGGGTGGGTCCTACTGGTTATGTGAGATTTTTCCACCTTTACCAAAATACATTGGAGTTGATTGCAAACTTTGAGAAATGATGGTGCAATTTGGAAAAGATGTTTTCAACTACAGAAGCATGACCATAGTGAAAACTAAAAAGTGAAAGGTTGTTAAATTGGGCAAACAGACCTCAAAAAGCAAGGAATTTGCAAGAGCAAGAGGATCAACAGGGGAAGGGCCCCTGTTGTAGGCAGGAACAAATTTTCCATCATTATAACCAGCCAAGAAGTGGTAAGCAGCCTGACCGGGAGAGATCTGGGACACTGACTGTAGGGCCATGGTGCTACATTTATTAGCAAAGTCAACAAAAGAAAAACACTTATAAGTACAACTTCATGATTGTATTGGGGATTTGACAGTACCAGGGGATTCGCATATGAACTTGTATGTATTTAAGAATGAATCACTTGTTAACCTTTTTTTGTTGGTCATGTTTTGTCAAGGATAAATTGGAACTGATTTGAGCTTTATTTGGGGCTTATTTATAGTTAATGTAATGCTAGGGAGTAAGGCTGGATTGGGCTGATTAGATCTTATTCGCATAGTTGAGTATCAAATAGTTAGTTAATACTTAATTTGGCTAACTGGGGCTTGAAGATTAGTTTGCTTTTGGATTTGCTTTTGTTTTTTTCTTTGATCTTGTGCAGCTGAGAGTAAATGGAGACTCGATTGCGTACATAAAGGCTTAGTTGCACAATTGAATTGAGGCTAGATTGGTCAATACAGGCTTAATTTTCAGAATTGATTAAGACTGTATCAACCTAAGTAAGTTACACACTCAAGGTGGATTGAGTTGTATTATTAGTACCTGTCAGAAGAAACAAGTATTGCAGAGGCTAGCTTTTTCAATAGACTAGGTGGCATGCTATCTTTGGAAGCGAAAAATGGGGCTGAGCCGTGAGGAAATATCACTGCACCTGCATCAGTAGAAATTAGGTTTTCCTGGATACTTCCGCAGCTCTTTATTATCTCTTCAGGTGCAAACAACAGATTCACTGAATCATGCAAAACAAGGAGCCTTTCAAGAAAAAACAAAAGTATATGTTAATAGAAAAATATATAATCTGGTTTACATGGGTGATTAGCTTCTTCTTTTTTTTTTGCTTTTTTTTTTTATTATGTTGAGACGAGAAGTTCACTTGGAATAGTGGAGCCAAGATGTTTAACTCAGATATACCAATTATCAAATTTTATTCTTGCTTTGATTGTTTCTGAGCATATATAGGTTTCTTTATATGCAATATCTATGGACCTTAGAGACATGCATAAATTATTTGGGTCTGTGTTTAAACCTTATTTCTAATAATTGTCAAGATTATAAAGTTAGTAGTTGCCGACAGATCTCATCCTATAGAAATATCTTTTGGGAACCACAGCTTACAAAAATAATTTCTACCAAATTGTTGAACAAAACTGTTCCCCGCCAAATTAAATATCTGCAAATTTGACCCTCTGTCATAAATCTTTTTCACTACTGATGTTTAACTAATACTTGAAACTTCAAAGTTTTGGTTTTTCTTGCCCATTTTATGCCAATATAAAATACTAGGCCAGTTAAAAAATCAACTAAAAAAGAGGTTTTGGGGTCTGGATTGTTCACTTTTTGCTCAGCAATTGGGGAAGAGAGTGATATTCAAAATTCACTAAAAGTTTCAGAAACGAGAAAAAAAAGAATGTTCATAATAATATTATACCTGGCATAGAGAGGAATACCACCCCTAGCAGACAAAACAGGTGCAGCCAAAGCACGTAGTGCATCCTTTATCACGTTAGAAGCCACAAAAGCTTTGCCACAAAGGATCAGAGATGACCGCTCAATGTCTGCCACAGCAAATCCAACTGAAGCCTGGTCTGATGCTTTGCCTAGTATTCCCTTTACATTTGTACTGTACAATTACAAGAATTAAAGTGTGCAATTTAGTCTATGGATACAAATGTGTTGGAAATACCATCCTATGTTGACAGATGTTCTAAGTCCGTGAAATGTATGCTATGTCTATTCTGAGATTTTGCTGAACCTTGGCCCAGAAAAAAAAGAAGAAGATAAAAAGCCAGCCTAACAAAAAAAAACACACTATGATAAAATAGACAACTTCATGCGTATCACTGCAAAATGAGCAATTTCATAAATGCCTAACAAAACATAGGAATGGATACCAGGTATCCCCCCTTTACTATACATGAAAAGAGAGTCTGCTATACACCTCCATTCAACTTTTTCTTCAAAAGATGACTACCGTTCCTAACAGTTTCTCTTGTCCATGAATGATGAGTACATCAGAGGATACAAATGTGACATATTTTCTTGTTTTGCAGTGGTATACATGACTTCAAGGTTCATTAGGGGTATGTTCAGAAACTAAAAAGATGGGCAAAAACAAAATATTAATATAAACTACAAAGTACATACTTGATAGAGCTAGCAACATAAATGGTCAATGGACAGGTGTCATGTGAAATTGCACGGCTTGGTAGTTTCCAAAGAATACTACTAAGAGATAAAATTGCTGAGGGACTGTCAGCAATTACTCTCACTTTTGCGTCACATATTGGAGAAGAGCCAACTGCACCATCTTGCACATAAAGATTTTTAACCGATGACAGGTGAGTCGACACCTGTACAAGTAATCAAGACTTTGAATTTGGGTACCAGGATATACAGTCAGTGACTATAGCTTCTTGTTTCTAAATGGTTTCATGCACACTGCAAGACGAGAAGTTTTTTTTTATCATAACTTCACTTAAAGTGGAATTTTTTTTTACTACTCTTACAACTAAAAGAAAAAGCACAAATCATCATTCTTTGGTTCTAGTTAGGTAAACATAAAACAGCGAGGAAGGGAGCAATTTCGCATCTCTTGAAGTAAATGGGGATATCATGTTGGGGGCATACACTATCTTCTATGGTTTATAATGTAGGTACCATGATACTCCTCGTTTGGCAGGGTTATACAAGATATTTTAACATTTTTCAGGGGTATACATGAAAATTAACATCCTTTTTTGCTCGTATACAGCTTGCATTATCATTTTTCTTTTCTTGACATTTCGACTCTTAACTAGTAACCAAGCTACCAAAAATGTTAGATTAACCCACTGCTTAGCCCAACTAACCCTCTGTCACGATACAATTGCAATATAGATATGGATTTGTGTACCAGTGCACATACCAGTTTTAAAAGCTTTGCAAACTGGGCCCTTGAAATGTCAGGGGTCCCACCAACAACATTTCCTCTTATATGAAGTGGTAAGCCTGACAATCGCTCTATAATGCATACACCAAAAAGAACAAAATGAAGTCAACATGTATCAAGCATGAAAAGGCGAAAACTAATTTTTTTTTTTAATATCTCATAATTGAACAAGCAGAGAGTACCAGCTTCTACAGTACCACACTTCTTAAGCTCTAGTGGTGTCATATTGTAGAAAGCATTGTCTTTTACAACAACGCCCTTACTGGCCAAGGCCCAGTTGAGTCCATATGAAAATCCATGGACCTCTCTGTAAACAAGAAAGATAGCCACATGAGTTTCTTCCTAGAATCCAAGAAGCATGTACAAACCAGTATGTACCGGTCCGTATGGCATTGGCACGCTTTGATAAACCATCCCCCGTCAGCATAAGGCACCAAAATCACATGCTTCATAGAGCAATCACCAACAAAAGAAGTATTAAATATATAAGGTAAAACTATAAATAATCATTTACTCAACTCCAGCATAAAAATAGCTGGCGTGCACTGTCAACAATGTCAAAAACAACTAAATATGCAAAGTGGATAAGCAACTATGAATATAACTGGATGTGATTTATAAAAGCAAAAAGCACTGCATGTCATCAAATTGGCTTAGCAAAAGTTACCACCTTGGACTAAATTGCTGCACAGAGGATAATATTTTGTGGTTCATTAGTGTGTTTCATTTTTTTCTGCGTAGCCTTGCATCCTACGAAAATTTAAATGGAGTTCCATAGGCTTGAAATTCCAATGTCACCATTTCTCGATTTTTGTCACAATAATATGTAACCAACTTTAGGTTTTGCCCCCTTTGGTCATTGAGCTATTTGAGAAATATCAATTTGGTCCCAGAGCTATTTATTTATTAGTGAAAATGGGTCCTTGAGGCCTAGACAATGCAATGGCAACTTCTCTCTCTGTCAAAATACAAAGGCAATTTACAAAATAATTTCCTGGGAATGAAATATCTCATTTGATCAACAGGTGAGCAATATTAGATCAATAATACTTAAAAAAAAAAAAAAAAAGATCACCACCAAAACAAGAAAGGCACTCACTTGGCGCGAGTGAGAGGAGGAGGGAAAAGCGGAGCGGACGGGGGACCTTGAGTGGATCCCACGTGCAGTGAGCGTGAGCTGCTTTGCCAGAGCGCTCCTCATTTTCCCACGGAAGCCAAGAACCTGTTGCCTTTTTCGATTTGTGAGTAAAGAGAGTTATACTGACAACATATGGGCTTTTAAGAGGTCCAACAAATTATTCTGGGCTTTCTTGGCCCAATCTAAATATTTTGCACATTTTTCAGTTTCCTCTTTTTATTAAGGATATTGACAGAGCTCTTTTAGTTCAATGCAAGGCACCAATCCATATTTTTGTTATTTTAGTTCGATTGATTGTGGGCTGCGTGAAGCTAAAATAATTCTGTCAATATCTTCAGTTCTTCACCCTTAGTTTTTGTCGATGAGATTCAGGAAAGGCTTCAATTCCCACATCCCTGTCAAATAAGATAATTGTTTACTCTTGGATTATTCATTGGTACTTTTCACTTTAGACTAATTTATTTATTTTGAAAAATTGAACTAATTACTTCAATGTGATAAGTTTATAAATGATTTTGACAACATTTTGAGTTAAAATTCTAATCAATATAAGCATGCGACAATAATAATAGAGCGAGTAACTTTGTAGTTAGAATTAGAAAACCATGCGATCGTAGATTTGAAATCCGAATAGAAATTCTTTATGAACATTAAAGAGAGATTAAAATACTAGATCTCTATTGTTCTATCTAAAAAAAAGCTCCGTAATCACAATGAAACATGCCTGACTTCATTTTCCAATATAAACTATTTCAATAAAATTATTTTATTCATTTAAAATTAATAATAAGGGTTAGGATCTCTTGGAAGTTGTTAACAATATATTTTGATAATTTTGACAATACTTTTGTAAATTATGTCAAAATAATTTTCACATAAAACATTATAAAAATGTTATTTTTCTTATAGATTAATAATTCATCAGCTTTCATATAATTTCAATGTCATTTAATGTTCAAACAAATACCGTTATATATGGGTTTGATGTAAATTTTATATAATTTGATGAGCATTGAAACTTACATCAGATTTCATCATCATTTTTTTATGTATACGATATATGTTAAAAGTACATTTTACTTGCCTAATTATAAAGTTATAAATTATTTTTTCTATAGTTATGAGATTGTCAAGTATATCAGCCAACTAAGGTGGAAAACTTAAAAAGGTTAAGTCGTTGAATATAATAAGTTGAGTCACAACTCGGCTCAATTAGTTTATGCGCGGCTCACAACACAAACGAGTTGTTAACAAGCATACTCGAGCCAAAACTTTCAGCTTGTTGCTCTCGACTTGACTCGAGTTATATTTACGAGCCCAAGTTCGAGTTTGCCTTAGCTCGCTTTTGTTACCGGCCAGAAATAAACAACTCACGATGAATTCTTGTATCAAATAATTTGTACTTATTCTTACATATATATTGAAATTGTAAAACAAATTTCTTACTAGATTAATTTAATATACAGTCTTCAGCTAATTTATATGATCTAAGATTAGTATGAATTCATAATCATTCATAAAATTCTGTCTAAAGCTAGGACTAATATGGTACAAATTGATACTTTTTTGCAACTTTTAATGGCTAAAGTGGGTAAAGAGTGGTAATTTCGTTGCAAGGACAACGATAGCTTAATTATGCTTTGATCATTCATTTAACTTGATTGAAACATCTATTACAACCATTTGAAGCACTGCCCAACCAACAGATCTAAAAGTTGAAACAAACCGCCCCCAAATTTCCAACATTTCTCCTAACCAATGACATATAATCACAGAACCAATACATGTCCCGGATTGCATCAATGAATTTTATACCATTTTCGCCATATATTTTTCCATTTTTTTTTTGCTGGCTCAAAGCCATGCTGACGGTCTTGGTATGTACAAGGAAACACTAGGAAAGAGAATTAAAGAGTATGATGTCAATCGCTTTTAATCAACGGTTCAGATCTAGTATGGCTTTCTTCTTTGGACTCGTTCTTGCCTAGAAGTGTAGGAGTCACTGAGATAATGCCAATGAAGAAAAGCGTTGCAATAGATTGGAAATCATAAAGATCTCCCAAAGAGCGCAAATCTCCCAATGCAATTCCAGCCTGAAATTTATTATTTTTTGGGATGATTAAACAGAGTACTATCCAAGGATTTTGGTATCAATTTTATGTGCAACCATTAATTTTTGGAGGATAATTGAACAATTACGTAATATATTGGGGCTTATTAGTAAATCGTAAAAAGTGAAGCTCAATTAAGACAATACTGCTCATTTGTGGTTTCATTGGATTAAATTGGGTGCTTGATAGCACAATTAACATTTAAGATAAGACAATACCTTTACAGTGACATAGGCAGCCGGAATTAGGCCAACTAAAGTGGCAAAGAAGAATATGTGATAAGGCACATCGACTATAGGAGAGGCGAAGTTTATAAACGTGTTAGGCAATGTAGGGGTTACTCTTAGGAAAAGCATGTAATTTAGCAACTTCTGTCTCCTCTTCGCCACCTACAAAATAGAAACGAAAACATGGTTGTCAGTTTTATTTTACCAGGTCCCCTTCAAAACAAAGAGGAGAGAATAATCAGGGACCAATGGACAATAGTACAAGTTAGCTGCAAGGACACCTCACTTTGCGCAAGTATTTTCACATTGCATGTGATGACATTGAACTAGAAAAGCTTGAGATATTGAGGAATAAGTGTATTTTTAACAAAACATGAAAATTATACAATATTGAAGTATCTCTTAAAAGATATAGGCCCATCATGAAGCAAAATCCATTTATTTAGAAATAAATTGAGGGTACAGCAAAAGACAACAAAGAATGGGGCAAAAGGACAAAATGGGATGATTGACATAGTTGGCAAAAGGAACAACTGCCAGTTTGTCCCTTTAGAAACCACAAAATATGAAAAATGTTTTCATAATATCATAAATGAATATGTGCCTCTCGTGATGTTCCATACCCCTTGGGTTAGGTAGGAAGTGAACATATGTCATATAAACTTCCTTTGAACAAGTAGTACATAGATTAACAAGCACTCACCCATCTCTATTATAAATTTCAATACAATTTAAAAGATGCTCATTCATTAGAACATTTAGTGTACTAATAATATATTGATGATCTTATGTGGCCACATCAACAAAACATGATAAATGTCACAGATGCCCCCATCAACCCCCAACCCCCCAACACAAACACACACACACCTGAATTGCATGATGTGATACACATTTTGTATGGGAAATTAAGCCCTTATTGTAATTGTTTTCACAATGGAACCACATTAGTGAACAAATCCCAAATGAGACAACATGATTCCAGAAGACAAAATCACAAAGTATATTTTGTAAAAGAAAATCATTGTAATACCTGAGCTTGGAAGAAGGTGAGTTTGTCAGGCCAGAGAGAGACAGCAAGAGGCCTCCCAACTAGGTAAGAGAGGAAATAGCATGAAGAGGCACCGGCAGTGGCAGCAAAAACAACCAAGGCCACGCCACGTATGACACCAAAGAGGGCCCCAGCAAGCAAGGACATGAAGATGGTGCCGGGGATCATAAAAGTCTGCATGAATATGTACACCATGCAATACCCCACCAGCACTTGAATAGTGTAGTCAGTAGTGTAGCTCTCCAAGTTGTCCCTAAAAAGCACCACCGAAGAATAACAAGATCAGTTTCCCTTTCAATTCTAGAATTTCTTTATCGATTAAATGCACTTGGTACTCCAGAGATTTTAATAACTTGAAAAAAATAATGTATGTATGAAGCATTTGATGTATATTCAGACGGGCGGAACTGGAAAATTTAGTCGACGTCAGATAAGAGGACTGAGAAGCTGACATATTTAGGTTTTCTATCAGATGCAATTAAATCAGTACAGATTGCATGGACAATAAGGCAGTACTCAAATTAGGAACAGAATAAGAAAAGTGTGCAACCTAAACTCTTCAGGATCATTAAAATTCTTTTATCAAAGAAAAAGCCAAACAAATAAGCAAACTATAAAAATCTTATTAAATGTATATAATTTGTGGAAAAGAACTACTGTGAAAGATGCCAAGATGCCAAATCGAGAACCTAGATTTCTTATCTTCTTTTTGATAAGGTACCATAATAATTAGAGTACAGGTAATCAGAATAGTGCAAATAATTTTTGGGATTTTAATATGCACTGGTCCAATTTTTGAAATATAAAATAATAAATGAACTGGAGAAAAAGAACAAAACAAACAGCCAGACAAGTTCTCTCATTATATATATATTGGGAGCTGACTCAGCATTGGCTAGTAGTGCTAACACTGCTCCACAGGTCGGGTAAACTTTAACTAGCTTATACCAACTGCAAGTGGGACCCCCAGTCAAGAGGCACTATAAGAGTACAAGTATAATACCTTACAACCAAATGAATATAGCATTTTAAATTAATGAGGACACAAGTGACCTTGTAAAACGCCTTCAGTTATAAACTTATAATCGCACCTCCTTTGAATTAATATTTAAAAAATGAGAAATTTAAAAATAAAATTGGAGCAGCTAAATTTGCTCGAGGTTTGACTAATTTGAAAGAGAGAGAAAAAAAAACTAAATTAACTGGCTACAAATAGCCACAAATCTACATGCATATATAGTTATAAAACCTAAATTTACACAAAATTATGAAAACCCATGGCTACTGTTCTGCTAACTAGCAAACAAAAACCAGCATTGCAAAAACGAAAAAGAAAACGCAGATTACAGAATTTTGAAAGAGAGTAAAGTATGAAGACAAGTTAACAAAGGCACCAGAAGAACCCCCAATTTGCACCATTTCAATAGTAGCTACAGCACTGTTCCATTGCCTAACAAAGTCAACTAATCTCTAAATTTAAAACACCTACCAGATCCAGAAACCACTTACGAAATGAAATTTGCTGCAAAAAAATCGTTCAATTTGACAAAGAAAAATTAATTAGTTACCTCAGTATCTTGAGCTCCTCTAAAGTGTGAGGCAGCTTGAGGAAGCTATAATCCTCTGCCGGCATCGACAAATACACCCCGAAAAGCCCCAATCCAAAGATCCCGACTAAAGCAAACGCCATGGCCACCTCCATCGAAGAAAGCGGGAAGTTTCGCGTTTTTCCCATCTCTTTCTCAATAATTCTCTTGTCGAACCAGAGATTCGGGATCTAGGAGGGAGCGAGGTGGAAGTGAAAAGCGAGAAAAATCAAGCAAATTACGAAGGAAGAGAAACAATTCTCTCTCTCCGTGTTCTCTGCTTGTTTTCTTCTCTCTTGTCCTTCCTTTTCAATTTGTCTCGCCTTTCTCTTGCTTCTCTCTCCCTGTAGCTTTTCCGTGGGGATTTAAAGGGGGGATATTCGTGCAGTGTTCGGTAGAGAAAGGAAAGACGAAATAAATCTGCTGTTATTCCAAAGGGATAACAGGACCCTGTTATTCCTATTAAAACCGTTGATCTTTGTCAAGATTCGGACATAAAAAACTGTTTCCTTGAGATTCGCGTATAAAAAAATTGAACGGTTGAGATAGGAATAACAGGTTCTGTTATTCCTTTAGAATAACAGCAGATTTAGTTCGAAAAATATGTGCCACTATTCTCAAAGAGATCGAATCCTCTGCCCCCCGGGGGCAGGAAATTCCTACCCCCAAAGTCTCTGCAGGTGGGGCCCATTTAAAAACAGTAACAAAAAGTTAAATTCTAAACAGTAATCGGTCCCACCCCGGTTCCACCCGACAGAGACTCTGGGGGCAGAGGATTTTGTTTCATTCCCAAAACAGTCCGTGTAATAGGTTTTATGCTATTTTTCCCTTATTTTAGTTTTAATTGATCTTAATGAAGTAGTTACAATTTAAGTTAGGTCAAGATATGTGTCCTCTTTTTTCTCAATTTTTTTTTTTAGAAATTGTGAAAAACTAATTGGAATTTGTCACGAAAGGGGTAAATTTTTATTTATTGAAGCATTTTGGTTTTCTTTTGGAAATGTGAAGGAAAACCTCACAATCAAGAGAACAGAATCAATCAATCTCCTTTAAAATCTGTGCGTTCAAAATTTAATACGAACATGCATTAATATTAAAGCAAAATATTAGAATCTTAACGCAAATTAGATGGTCTGCAATATACCAGTATCTAAAGTAGCAGTCCTCGATCAATATGTAGAAGAGTAATTTTGTATTAGGGATATGTTTAGTTAGATTGAGAATATGTTATTTTTAGAATTAGATTATTCAGAATAGTTTATTTGTGTTTGGTTGAATTAGAACAAAGAATTCAAACTTTTATCTTATTAAAATACATTATTTTTAAAAAATTTAAGATTGAACTATTTTAATAAGACAAATAATAATTATTTTTAATTTAATTATTCTTGTTATTATTATTATAAAATCAAACATAACCTAGGTGGAGACACAGACGTGGCGTATGGGACCCACGAGAAATTCATAAAAAGGTTCTCATAAATATGTCTCGTTTTCGTAATTTCATATAACCTTGTTTTAAATGTTGGGTATTTGGATTTTGGATTGGGTCGATGAGTCATTGCGTGAGAATTGAGATACTCATTAATCGTTATAGACCTATTCTCCTTTAAATCTGGAGTCCCATCAACATAGACATATCAGTAAACCTTTAATGATTGCACCTTAATAAACAAAACTATAATCATACATAGCATGAAATTAGTGTTTACCAAACGGATCAGGTCGGGTCTTGTCGGTTCGAACTCATCCGGATCACAATTCTCGAGTCCAACAGGTCTACGAGTTAGTTAGGGTCGGATTCAATGGGTCCCATTTGGAGGAGTTGGACCAAATCCGTGCTAAATTCTTGGTCCAAATTTAGCACGAGTCGGTCGGGGTCGGATGTGGGTTTGGTCCGAGTCTTAGTCCGGATCTCTATATATATATTTTTTTTAATGGTGGATTATTTCTAGCCGAAACATGTCTATTTTTGGTTACTGTTTGGTCCAGTCCGAATTTAGGCAGGTCTCAAGTTGGTCTGGATCGGGACTAGTTGGGTCGGGAATTTGGGCGAGTCAAATTTTTAGAGGTTAGTCCGGACTGGTTTGACTCTAGATTAGTCTGGACTGGTCTGAGAGCTTACCTAGGATCGGACGGTTCAGAGGCGGTCCACGGTTTGGCCAGATCGGGTTTAATCCATCCGGACTTTTTCAATTCACTACATGAAACAAATGGCAAAATATGTTTTTTTCATGTATAAACTTTGGATAGCAATATATTAAAATTGCTCGTTTTCCCCGGCCACGTGTTAAAAGCGTTACCAAATTTTTGTCCAATTAGTCAGACACCCGTTTGGACAATTTTGTTTTGTTTTTAGACATATAAAAAATAAATTATAAGAAAATAGATAAGTTGATTTTTTTTTCTTTATATATAGAAGTAATCAAATTTATAGTTTGTCTTTTCTAGCAAAGGCTAATAAGACAAAAACTTAATTGTATTTTTTGACTTTATAATTACATAGAATACAAATGATTTATTTATAATAATGTATATATCTAAAACAAAAAACTTATAAATAATTATTACTAAAATACTCTACATACTTAAATACTAAAAATTCCCACGTTAATATAGCATGTCAAACATAACCTATTATTTATAATATCATGCTAAATCGAACATGAAATAAATATATAATGAGATGAAAGATATACGCAATACACATCAGTAATCACACAGTTTGAAAAATCAAAGGAAGAGAACCATTCATTCGGTCTCTTTCATTTCAGCTAATTTAGAATTTATGACATTTATATTAGGATTCATGACATCTTTGTATTTATAAAGAAATTGAAGATTCTTTTGTGACCGTGTTAGTATAATTGTAGAAAATTAAAGAAATCACTTTTTAGCCCGGCTCATAAAAACCGAACCAGCGGTTCATATTGGTTCAGTCTCTTCTATTGCATTAAAAAAAAAAAATCTCCATTCATTTTCCACCAATTTAATTTTGAATTTGTAAAAGTAATTAAAATTTTCGGTTTCGATTAGTATTATTATTATCTATAGTTTAAACTTTAAAACCTTCATTTGTTCTTATCAGTTTGTTGGGGATTAACAACAAAAGATCTCTTGTTTCCTCCAGTCTTTGTAATACTGGAGACGTGTCAAGTAGTTCAAGTCTTCAAGCGGCATATAAATTGACGTACAGAACTCTTGTTTCCTCCAGTCTTTGAAATACTGGAGACGTGTCAAGCCAACTGTATTTGTTTTATAGAAGTTAACGCCTTCGATAGAATAATGTGGTATCTTGTTAGTCGTTACCAAACCAAAAAAAAGTAAAAAGAAGTAGAATAACATGGTTTCTGACAAGGTCGGTCCAAGACAAATTTGACCGCTTTTCAAAAGGAACAAATTCCGATCCGTTCGTTCGATTTGTCATTTAAAAAATAATTAATTTAAAAAGAAAACTCAAATTGAGTTTTACCAAATTAGTTTTTTATTTTTTATTTTTTATTTTCGAGAACAAATGAGATGGTTTTTTAACTTCTCTCAAATTAATTCTTCTAACTTAATTCTTTTTTAAATTTAAAGAATCAATTCAGTTCATATAGAAGTTTACGGACAAATATTGTAACCTTTTTTAAAATTTAACAACTAATTAAATTGTTCAGAAGCTACTAATTTTTTTTTTAAAGTTCAAGGATCAAATTATGAATTTTTACTTTTATCTTTTATTTATAAATATACATCGTGGTATTACTTTTATTCTACCAAAACTAAACGGTCAAAATATACACTGTGGTATCCAAGGCGGATATACACTATAAGAATGTGGATCAATTAATCTCTATTTATTTCATTTTATTTTTAAATTTTTGATTTACAACTTATTTTGTATATAATTTATAGTAAAAATGTTATGATTAATGTAAAATGATTTCATTCACAGTAATATTTTTTTTTTAATATGATTGATCTCCATTTATATTTGATTCTCATAATTTGAAAGTCTAATTTAGTCTCTAGTGGTATCATTAAATTTCTATCTTTCTTTGAAAATTTTATTTTATAATGCATATTGTGTGCATGTTCAATCAATATATATTGGAGGTTAGTTTTTAGAGTTGGGTTAAAATTTTATATTATTTTTGTGTTCCTTATTATGTCTTACATTATTATCTCTATTTATAAATTGTATACCTTGCATCAATTTTTTTTTTTTTAGGCTCTGTTTGGCCGCGTTACTATTTTCGTGGGATAAAAAAAAATTCAGTTGAACTGAATTTTTTTTTTCCTACAGAAAAAGTATTTTTCAATTTAATTTCTGTGCCTATGCTCATTTCCAATTGGAGGTCAAATAGGCTCTTAGTATGCTACTTCTTGGTTTTCCTAATTTACGCTTTTACATGTAATACACTTCTCATCTTTTTTCCCTGAACAGCTCCAGTTGACAGGTATATATAGCTAATTAATTAATAGCAGATGTTTTGGTGATTCTTCAGTTGAGGCGCTAGTCCTATTTATTAATTAGCATTTAATAGTTCCAATTGTTTGAAGTTTTTATTAATATAACATTAGGACTAGTGTAGCCACTAAGGTCCTGTTCGGCATTAATTCCGAAAGTACTGTTCACGTGGGAAAAAAAATTCACTCAGATTGATTTTTTTTCCCCACGTGAACAGTAAAATCCAGTTCAAAATTTTCAATTCCTATACCCATTCCTATTCCCTACTGGGCTGCCGAACAAGCCCTAAAGGAGTCTGCATTGTCTGTATTAACTCAAAATATTATCTTTTGAGGTAACGCATTTCGATTGTTTTTTTTTTTAAACGGAGCTAATTCAATCACAGTCTATAATGTAGTTTGTACAGATTTTAAAATGGATCGGAGGATCTAGATGTATTAACTCAATTTTTTTTATTTTTTTGAGTTAATGCAGAAGATATGAATTCCCACTGAAGAGATCGTACCATCGATTCAGTCTAAGTATTCAAAAAGATCAAACTAATAATTCGGTCTCTTTCAAATGAATTTTTTTTTTATATTTCTAAAAAAAAATTCGGAGAGTTTTGCACTATGGGACAAAACATAGATCTCCATATTTAAATTTGGGTGATTTTTAGCATATACTAATAAATATTCATTATTGCTTCATTGGTAGCTATCACTAAATATCAATGCATTAATTAATTAAGAATGCCATGGCACACGAGATTCTCTGCTTCATGTGGACAAATTAGATGAAAGTTTAATTAACCTACCTATCTATAACCTTTAATTTTTTTATTTTAAATTTAAAGCCGTATAAACCACCGTATTGTATTTTCCTGGACACCCCAACAACTAGTCCAGTCGTGTCAAATGAGTAATTTTTTTTTATATATATATTATTCATCAAGGCTACTAAATCAGATAATTAAATAATTATGTTTTGATAATTAATTAATAAGGATTTGATCTCTCAAGCATATAAATACCTCCAACACCCCAATTGTTTTAGATGTCCCTTTCATTAGACAGAAAATAAGGTAATAACATAAGCTAATTAAAATATGCTTTTGTCAAACCCTAATATTAATATAGCCATGCATATTCCACTTCATAGGTCCAATATCTATTTTATTTTTCATACATAAATTTATAGAAAAAAAAATATAGACCAATTCTACTAAATACTCCAAACTAGAGGTGAAAATGGAGCAGATAATGCTGACACCATATCCGCATTCGTCGGATAATGAGCAGATACGAATACGGATATCAAAATTCAAAACCAAATCCGTCTTAAATTGATACAGATACGGAAACGGAACGGATAGTCTACGGATATGGATTCGAATATAGATATAAAACAAATAATGGTCGGATAATTAAGATATATGAACTTTTAAAATATAAATATTAATTAAAAAATTAAATATAAATATTAATGATAACTATAAGTGGATGGAGAGATGGGAGATAATCTATTAATATAATATAATATATATATTAAATAAATGAATGGAAACAAAAGATTTTGTAGTCCAGTGGTTTGAAACTTAGTTCAAAGGCTTTGAGATGGGAGTGCATAGGTTCAAATTCCACTTATAACAAATATTAATTTCTCTTTTTTGGAGTCTGGCCAAATTATTGGGTTCCGGATATCCGCTCCGTTTAGAAAAACGAATCCGTATTTGGATCTTCTATGGATAGTAAAAAATTATCTGAATCTGAATCCAAACTATCCGGATTTGGATTATATGTGGATACGGAGCGGATATCTGCCGAATAATTCGGCTTCGTTTTCACACCTACTCCAAATGCAAGATCAATTGGTTAATCCTCAATATCCCCAGTTGTTAGAGAAGGTTAGTTGAATGCGAACAGAAGTTGAGAAAAACTTCTGGTAAGATTGCTATTGATTAAGATTATATAGTCTTATTGTTGGGAGGCAATTTGTTATTTAAAAATTAAAAGTAAACTAAGGTTTGCATCTCAATGTATTTTTTTTTAATAAAGCTGAGAGTTTAAGTTATCAAAATATTTTAATGTTCACAAGAAACTTTTAATTTAGATTTTAAATATGTGACCTTTCATACAGAGAAAATTGTTATTCTCTTTTGATTGTTTGGTTCACGTTTATTTTATATATAATGATTAATTTAAAACAAATTAACTCGCATAGGAATATTTATAGATTAATTAAAAATTAAATTAAAATTTTGGCACTTTAGATTTAATTATTGGTATTGCCACCAATCAATCTGCATAAAAAAGAAAAATTAATTCATATATTCTAATAGTTGAAATTAATTATATTATATCATCGCAAATGCTATAAATTTCTGACATATTTGAACAGCATCATGACATCAAATCTAGAATAGATACATACATTTGCAAGTTGTGCTTTCATTGCACATAAAATTATTGAGCCTAGTGCTCCACTTGTCCGCCACAAATGAGAACAAGAGATATAAAAATTAAGAAATTGAAACATCGAAGCTATTAAACTCGGATAATAAATTAACTAACCCGTGATGGGCCCCAAAAATGGATGGTATATATATTTGTGTCCAGTTTTCGTTTCCCTTAATTCCGGAGATTTAACAATTTCAACGGGGACAAGGACTAAATAATATTAATTGCACATAGTTCAAAGTGGGGTTAGACTTTGTCAACATGGGGAGAGACATTTAGGGCCTGTTCGGCAGCTCAATAGAAAATAGGAATGAGTATAAGAATAAAAAATTTTAAACTGGATTTTATTGTTCACGTGGAATAAAAAATTCAGTCTGAGTGTCTGACTGATTTTTTTTTCCCACGTGAGCAGTAACTTTCGGGATTACTGCCGAACAGGGCCTTAAAGTGTCAATAGGAATTCGTATCCTCTGCATTAACTAAAAAAATAATATTTTGAATTAATAAATCTGGACCATCCAATCCGCTTTAAAATTCATGCAGAATAGATTTACATTAATATTGAAGGGCCCCTGAATTATAGGTTGTAACTGGATTGACTCTGTTTAAAATCAGACAATTGAGATGCATTAATTTAAAAGATCCTCTTTTGAGTTAATGCAGACGATGCAGACTCAAAATACTGAATGTTATTAGTTAGGGATCAGAATGTTAAATGCTAAATGTTTAATATGCTGTTCATTTAAACCACAGACTTAGTGCACTGACATGAGTCTCGTCTTTCTACAGAGAGGTTGTAGGTTCAATTTTTTAAAATAACATTTAAAAGATGTTGGAGTGTATCAAGATCATTTAATATATATACACACACACATACTAGTATCATACCCATGCGTTGCAATGGGGACATATTATAAGAAACAAATATATCAATGAAAATAATAATTATCTAAAAATTAAAACACATGTTAATAGAAAATTTATATGATTATGTATTTTTAAATAACTTTAACCGTGATCTCTGATAACAATTTGATGATGTGATGATTCTTTATTTTTAAGTACCAGTGATATCAAATAATAGCTCGATTCAAATCTAATATCAAATATCATACAACAATTCAATATCAACATATAATATGGTATAAAAAAACATAAATAAAAAGTGTTATCGTGTGTATGTATAGGTTACACACACACACATTATAAAAAAAAATATATATTCACACACACGTTCCAATTTATATTCATCCTTGTTTTCAATTTAAAATACACACACATTGATATATTCTAAATAACCCACACCAATATGTATAGAAACAAACAAAGAAAAATAAGGAAATTAAAAAAAAAATGATTTTCATTGTGATCCGTATACAATCGAAGAAGTAAGGAAACAATAAATAAGAAAATAGAAGGTGGAGTCTTTTCAATTAAAGAGGAGAAATATGAAAATAAATGAATAATGAAACAGATAAATATATCGCTAAATTTCAAAATTTGTTTAATTTTAATTGCAACGTATCATGTAGCAGCATATGTGGTGGGTATGTTTTTAACTAAATTTAGACTTCTATACATAAAAGAGATGCATTTAATCAAAAGAAGACAAATTATGTAATTGGAGAGCTGAGATCAAATCTGAAATTTCATCTCTCAATCGTAGTTGTTGGCGGATCGGACACCCAACGTGCTTAATAATAGAATGAATATATATATATATATAGGTTTTGGCTAATATGCTATGGGTAGCTAAGAGGCCTCTGTGCTACGGCTCGGATTTCGAGTTTTCAAAATCCTAATGGTCGATCCGAACCGTTTATCTTGTTCTCCATATTAATATGTGCTTGGAGACCAAATTTTACATTTTTCTGAATTTTTTTACTATTTATTAAGCCACTTTGAAAACCGCTGATCCAACGGTAGTTTCTGGTTTTACTGTTGGGTTAAGCCACCGTTGGATCAGGGGTTTTCAAAGTGGCTTAATAAATACTAAAAAAATTTAGAAAAATGTAAAATTTGGTCTCCAAGCACATATTAATATGGAGAACAAAATGAACGGTTCGGATCGACCGTTAGGATTTTGAAAACTCGAAATCCGAGCCGTAACATGGAGGCCTCTTAGCTACCCATAGCACCGTAGCCACGTCCTCTATATATATATATATATATATATTGTTCGTTTCTTCACATACAATATCATTTAAGATAATCTTTCCAGTTTCATCAATTATCTATGCTTTAGAGATCAATTTACACCTTATTTGGATGGAGAGTAGATGAAGAGAGGGGAGGTGAAGAATATAAAGAATAAAATGAAATGAAAATGAAGATTAACATATTTAATATCTTCGTGTTTGAATGATTGATGATGGAAAATAACTTTAACTTTCTTTCTCGTCTTATTTCTTGTTTGGTTTATTGGAATTGAGAAGGCTAATGAAAAATTCAGTAGCTAATATAGATCTGTGACAAATAAATTTGTATGAGAATTATATATTTGGATTAGACATTTGTGTTATTTTCTTTGAAAATATTTGTAACAATATATATTTTTTTCATCTGTTACATCTCGAATCGGAAGAGAAACCAATTATATTGATTACAATGATATAAAATTAAACATTTCACCTTCTATATCTTTCACTTCCGATATAATTTTGTCAACGAAGCACAATTCGACAAAGAAATTTTCTTTTCTTTTTTCCATTTCCTCCCTTCCTCTACTCTCCATTCAAACAAGATGTTAAGGTAGTTACAGTCGAATTCAGATCCTCTCCGGTACCGCAAAAGGAAATCTTTTACAATTATTTGATCCCGACCGTTCTTTTATCTTTGCACGGATCTCAAAGCACAAAACAAAAATACTGCCCCCGCACCATCCCGAATAAGCACCGGCTGAGGAGTAATCTGGACCGTTATTATAATAGTAATTGTATAAGAATCCTTTTTACGGTAGGATATGGATTCGTTAGTCCCTTGGCCTCCTTTATTACGAGTCGCCTTTGATTCCAAGCAATGTAGTTTTCCCGTGGAATCAATCATAATATATGCTTCAAAGCAAAATGGCATCTTTCGTCTAGGTGCCCATCAGAAATAGCAATGATCCTTAAATGATTCCTTTGAATAGGATTGCTTTAAGTTGGCTTCTTAGTAACTGAAGAAAAACCCAATTTAGTATTAGTCACCTGCAATTTTCTGGAAACTGTTTCTGGACGCAAAGAATCGTTGTATATACCCATCATAACTTGTTCAATTAAATATTTTTTCCATCTAAATATAACTATATTATCAATGTACTCTAAAAAGTATGAATAATAATGATTATTAATACTAAAAAATATATATTGTTGAGTTCGACTAGTATGATATTAGTGTCATTTCAGTCTATATAACACTAGCTCCAAAATTGATATAATTGACTTCAAATAGTGAATCCAAACCGTTCAAATTGATCTACTTCATTAGTTGTGCATTTACATGCAAAGTTTATAATTTTTCAAACTTATTTAGTATCAAGTCAAGCGATTAAATATGAGAGTTTTAAAAAAATAATTTTAGTGCATTCATTTTTTAATATTTTTGACCGCTTGACTTGATGCTAAAATAACTCAAAAAAATAAAAATTATGCATGCAAAAACATCACTCATAAAATAAATCAATTGAAATGATTTAAATTAGTTGTTTGAAGTTTATTCAATAGATTTTGAATTTAGTGTTATATCAAATCAGACTATATATTGTTAAGTTCTAATTTTTGAATCCTTCCTCTTCCACCAAATTCTTTCTTGAGTCATTTGTTAAGTTCTTCCCTGAACCTTCTCAGCTTTATTTTGCACCTCATCTTCCCCACAGGTTGAACTTCTTCCAAATTTAAAGAGTATACATAAAAGAAAATGAATTAAAATTCAATAGAAATCTACAACCTAACAAGTATTAAAAAAAAGATGGAAAGGGAAAATCATCACGATTAATACACCATTTATCCAAAACTACATGTATAATTCGAAATTAGAATTTCTAATATGATGTGACAGTTTTTAATTTAATTTCAGAGATGTGAAATTTTTATTTATTTAGAAACTATACATTAAAGTTTCTTATTAAGAAACTGTTTATAAACTTTATGCTGACCAAATAATTAGATTAAATTATTTCTCTTTTTTAATTTGTTATTAACATGACTTAATAGAAACTCTAAAATTAATTTCAGAGATACGAGAGTTAGAAACTCTAGAGATCTTAATTTCTAAAAAATGGTCAATAGTTATTTAGAAACTCATTTGAGTTGCTAGAATGTAGATGCTCCTATTAATCAAAATTAAGAAATGTATACATAAAAGAAAACTAATATAAATTCAAAATAAATCCAATCAGCTCGCCATTTTCCAAGATTATCCTTGTCACCAGTATAGTTCAAGAAGAAAACGAAAAATAAGACAGGAAAACAACAAAATTACATTTATTATAGAATTAATTTTTGAGAAAAAGAACAGAACCATATAGATTAAAAACTTCGATCTTTACCTTGAGAAGCTCCATTTCTTCATTCGTTGGGCAGAATTTTATGAGGTTTTCAATTTGATCAACGCCTAAAATAGTATATCCATTGCCAGCGCAGCACACTGTGCAGGAAATATGAGGTGCAAAAAAAAAAAAAACGAGGAGGTGCAGGGAAGAACTTGGCGAAAGGCTCATGGAAGAATTTGGCGGAAGAGAAGAGTCGTGCAGGAAGAGGAAGGTTTCAGAACTTAAACATATATACATGATTTTGAAAGGGGGCAAAATGGTCTATTTAACTTTTAATCATTATTAATTTATACTTTTTAGTGAAAAAATTAATAAATGAGTAACATTGATAATGAGGAGAGTTGAAATGCTTTTATTTTTTTTGTATATCCAACATGCTTTCATTTTTAAAAATTTTTATAACTCAAAATTTAAAACTTAAAAATCAAATTAAAACTGTTGAATATGATCAATATCATTTTATATATGCATATGTAAAAAATTATGACATTTCAACTTTATTTTAGTTGTCATCAAGAGCTTTCAAAAATATACATATGTGGATAATTTATAAACATTGATTTTTCAAGTGATTGATTTACATGAAAACAAAATTGAAATGTGATATATTTTTTTATAAGCACAGAGAAAAAATAACATAGATCACATCTAATGATTTTATTTTGACATTTATGATTTATTAATATTTTAAAATATAGGCATGACGGAGGCATTTGAACACTCATTGATAATAGAGGAGGGATCAACTACAGTATTTGTAAGTTACAACATCTTACAACAATTCGATTTGTGATTTTTAAAGTCTAAACAGTCGATCTAAACCGTTCAACATGATATCTATATTAAAATGTACTTGGAAATCAAATTTTACATTTTTCTGATTTTTTTTACTAATTAAATATTTTACAAATATGTTGTTTTTAGATAACAATTTTGTAAAATACTTAATAAATAAAATAGTAAAACAATTCAAAAAAATATATAAAATTTGTTGTCCAAACACATTTTAATATAGATAACATGTTGAACGGTTTGGATTGACTGTTTAAACTTTAAAAACTGTAAAACTAAATTATTATTATAAGATGTTGTAACTTATAAATGTTGCAAGTGATTCCCTCTATAGTTATATTTAGATGCAGAAATAATTAATTTTAAAGTTTTGATGGATAAATATGATCAATTTACAATGGGTATATATTTAAAGAGGAGGGTTCAAATGCACCCAAATTTTTGTGCACCCAAATGCACCTTATCTTTCAAATTCTTTCTCTCCGTTTTCAAAGTCCAAATAGTCAATCCGAACCATTAGATGCGATCTATATATTAAGATGTGCTTGGAGACCAAATTTTACATTTTTTGAATTTTTTTTTACTATTTATTAAGCCACTTTGAAAATCGCTGATCCAATGGTCCAGAAAATGTAAAATCAACAATTTTCAAAGTGGCTTAATAAATAGTAAAAAAATTTCAAAAAATGTAAAATTTGGTCTCCATGCACATTTTAATATATAGATCGTATCTAACGGTTCGGATTGACTATTTGGACTTTGAAAACGGAGAAAAGAGATTTTAAAGATAGAGTGCATTTGAGTGCACAAAAATTTGAATGCATTTGAACCCTCCTCATATTTAAATTTCTCTTATAAATATTCCCAATTTGGGGTTACTATCTTTTCGTTTTATTTCTAAATTTGTTTGGTCTGATTATATTGTTTTTGATAAGAATGTGGCGGCTGGGCCGCCTCAGATTTCACTTCATTTTTGAGAAGAGAACTGCGGATCAAGTCACCCAAACATAGAATATTATCTTTTACTACTGGATTAAAGGCTGGTTATTAATCCAATAACATTGTAATACCTTTCTTCCGTCAAACATGCGCTTCGTTAACTAACCATCAACTAAGTGCCAAAAATATCAAACTAATTATTAAAATACCTTATAAAATATAGAATAACAACAATGAATGATATTGAAAAAAAAATAGAAAGAGCTTCTTCTTTTGATTGTCTATTCAAATAAATTGTAACAAGTACAATAATCTTCTGTACTTTTATACTAATGAGATAATTAGTCAAAAAATAGTATACCAAATGCAGGCACTAACTATATCTACAAACAATTAACTAATCACACATTTTTTTTAAACATGGTTTGAAAATCAAGTGAAGATAACTTCACTGCATCATTCCAGGACTCCAGGTCAATTTGGCATTCAAAAAATACTACATGTATTTCTTGGATATCAAATGCACATCAAATAGGATCTATCTGGCCCTCTAATTACCACCTATACCAATAGATTGGTACTGAAATAAAATCACACCTAACTCATCCAGGTTTTTAACATTTTTTACATGCTTATTTTACAAAAAGTAATTGAACTGCAGATTCAGAGTCAACCTGGCTCCAAATTACAGAACACAAAAATCCAAACTACTAGAAGCATGATTTCAGCAACTTAAGAAGTTTAATACAATGTTTTACGAACACAATCATATGGGTGGAAGGTTAAACATAAACAAAATTACAACTAGGCAAAATGAACAACACTATGCTACAAAATTGCAATATGGTCTTTAGACCAAAGGTTTTAGAAAAATAGATTACAACCAAAAATGAAAGGAAAGAAGGAAACCCTCTACTAGGCCTCAGTTGAATTAAGTACCTTGGCTTTCTTCTCTAGCCCCTTTTTTGACTTGCTAGATTTTCTTTTCTTACGAGATGACACTGTTTCTTCTTGGATGTTATTTGGAGGGTTAGTCAGAGATAGGGTTTTATTGTCTGGCAAAATGGGGTCCTCTACGGTCGAAAGAGAGTCACTATCAGGGTCCAGAACTGACATGCGGGTCAGGGTATAATCCAACAAAAAAGTGCTTCTGACAAGCCGGTCTATTCTAGTGAAATGCCTCTGCGAATATGGTATCAGCCCCTCAAGAAGCTCACTGATGCCTTTTATCTGACAAAGTCATTTTAAAAATAATTTGCTAAGATTGTTAGTCAAATAGCTATATTGAAGTAAACAGGACAACTGGAAGGAAGCGAGCTGAAAAATACTGACTATTGATGCAAAACTTGTAAACATTTGAACACTTTAAAGAAAAGAAATGATTGAACCCAATTGAACCTTGACCAAGCAACTCCCTTCACTTTAAGTAAACTCCACTAGAAACTTGAGTTATATAACATGAAAATCGAACTAACTTTGGCCTAATGTACACCCTAACATGCACAATCACAACCACAGCCAGTTGCAAATCAAACTTGTGAAGCAACCCTTTTTATTTTTTTGGTTACTAACAACTTAGTAGTACATAAAACGGGCCCACATGAAAGGATGCAAAAGGTAAGAAAGCCACACCTCCATGATTACAGTTGGTGGAAAGATCTTGAATATACAAAATAGCACAAACTGCGCAAGATGGCATAACTTGGGCTTGGTATTCCATTCACGAATATACTCCAGAAGCACGCGTATTTCTTCCTTGCTGAGATTTTGAAGTGCTTTCTCTACTGGTAGCTCTGCATCTCCTCTCCTGAAAACTCGATAAATGTCAAACTCAACCCACTTTACATTTCCCTTTCAATGGAAAAGGTATTGACAATTTTGTGTCCTTGCTATAGGTTATAGCTAATGATGGCAAAGAAAAGGTCAAACTGGTAGCCTAACCAGTGATGTCACAAACCTGATGGACACATACCTGACCTGCAGGGCACCATAGTCTGGTACAGTAATCCCCAAACATCACTACTGTTTCCTTTTTATCTTTTATTAAGAGCCATAGTAGTGATTCTAAGAAGATAAAGCTGTAATTTCAGGTACTGCAAAAAATATATAAGAAAAGGAGAAAAAAGGTAAAACAGAGAGAACATACCTATGGAGGAGAGAGAACAAGTCTAGAAGCCGATGGGGTCTCCTAAGCTCGAAAGCAAGTTGTATTGCTTTTGCATAATCTGAATCTGACACGGCATTTTCCAACTCTTGCCCTCTTATCAGTGCTTCCTCCTGTGGTAATATTAATATCATATATAACTCTATCTAAATACCCACCCTATAAACAAAAAATCCCATTGCTAACAGAAAGAAGTATCAATTGAAGGATGACTCATTTGATTTATCATGTTTGTGCTTTTAATGTTTTTCAATTACATTACTTCAGATAATCTGGAGGTAATATGGTCCAATAACAATAGAACAGCATCAAAGTTGAATGGTAAATATATCAAATGCATGTTTGGAAGTTACCTCTCTTCGGAAAAAAAAAAAGTGCAAGTAATTTTTTCAAGTTACCTCTCTTCGGAAGGCTTCTTCCTTGTCTTCAGCAGTGCAATCAAACCATAAGTTGACCAATGCGTCAGTACCCCCTGTGGCTAGCATTTCTGTTTTCTTTCCAACTGCCATAGCCCATACCTTCACCAATTTCAGTTACTTTAGTTAAGATATGTTAACTCAAGGATTGATGTACCAGAGTGAGCACAGCCTTGGTCAGGTATAGTACAAGTATAGGCCAATCAGCATCTTCAGCTTTTGCATCATTTTCTTTTCAAGAGTTAAATATGAGGTTCATTCAAGTAGTACTAAAATGCTCTCTACCATACAAATATCAGTCACAAAGCTTAATAATCTTAAAAAGAATGGTCTGTGCTAACACAATACAAACAAAGTATTCTTATGTAGGTGTTCTTGTAGATGTGATTAATCGAGCCAGTAACATCCTTTGTGTACCTTTCCTTCATGCTGATCATAAGTAGCAATACATTCATTTGTTTTGACTGTCCATAACTTCACCAAACCATCACCACCTGTAACACCATTCACTTTATTAATTGACAAAACAAATTGCAAAAGAAAGTCTTCAAGCGTAGCCAACAATATCAAAATACCCCTTTACAAGGTAAAAACAGAAAGCTTTGCATGCATCGATATAAACCTAGGAAACTGTCATTGGTTCCAAATTTATGCTCCATTTATTTTGCAGCAACACACATGATACTTCCAAATTTATGAGGTCATGAATAACATATCTAGGTTAAACAAAAGATTGACTTGCACAAAAAACCAACTAGCAGTGGTGCAACACAGATCTAGGTCCTAGATATGCAGTATACAAGGAGAAGTTGATAGTACAAATTACTAATGGCCCAACAGGCAAGCCCTTCTAATTGCAACTGAGGGTTATTTGAGCCTCAATCGCACAATGTCTCCTACTTCAATCTTAATGCAAAAGTGGCAACAGGACAGATACTGAAATTACTTGATGATATGTAAAAGAGTAACAATTAAAAAATTGCAAATTTATACCACAAGAGACGATTTGGGTCCCAGATGACAAAAAAGAGGCACGAAGCACGCTGGCAGTGTGACCCTCAAATGTTTTAAGGCAGGAGCCATCAGAAATAGACCAAATTTTGATTGTTCTGTCACCAGATGAAGTCAACACACATTGCTCGACTGGAGAGAACTCAACTGACCACACTCCCCTCTTGTGACCTCTTAGGGTAACTGTCGACACCAGGTCTGGCAGCTTCCATATACAAGCTGTCCTATCCTAAATAATATATAATCATGTAATCATTACATATTCAAATCAATTGTCAAACATGTTGTGTCTGTTAAGCATTTTGTAAGGGAGAATGTGATATTCCATACATTTAATAGGCTTCATAATATTCATATCTTGCAAGACAGCAATGTATGGTAGTCTTTGTTATAGAATGTCCATCTTATTAATTTGCAGTCTCAACAGCTGAGATCATGAATATTTACATTACAAAAGACGTATTTTTAGTTTTCTTTTTGGCAAACCCCCACTTCCTCTGGGCCAATCAAGAAGAGAGCAAAAAATCAGAAGGTTAACTAATTGCATATTTTTTAAATGATAAGCAAGATTACCTCAGAGCCACTACAAACTAGACTGTCATTAGGAGAGATAGCAAGGGAGTTTATATCCTTATCATGTGCAGCTACCACAGCTCTTGCTTTTAGTGAATGCTCCTCATCTTTTACTTCTAATGTCCCATCAAAGTTCCACACCTTAATTGTGCGGTCCCTACAATCAAATGTATGATTTATTTAATACCCCTGCATTATAGGTTGGTGGATAGGAATGAAGCCCATTCTTTTGATCAATGCGTACGATTAAAAATTTAAACGTTTTGATTCTGTATTTTAATGAAAGAAAAAAATCAACAGAGCAAACATGGTTGTTAGCCAAGGTGCTCCTTTCTTCAAATGTATGCAGTTCAGTTCCAAATTCAAACATGTTATTAAAAAGGGGAAAGAAAAATCTAAACAGGATGTACAGTACTTACGAACTACCACTAACAAAAAAGTTTTTGAACTTCCTTGAAAAAGCAACAGCACCAATAGCCCCCAAATGGCCTCTACCTGTTCCAAGACAGCTCCTCCTCTCAATATCCCAAAGTTTCACCTTAAATAATAAAAAAGGACAGATTTTTAGCAATTAGGGGTTACACATATTCTATATATTAATATAGATTGAGATAACTGAAAAAAAAATCATGCAACTTACTGTATTGTCTTTGCTTCCCGTCACCAAGAGTGTACGCCCTGAGCTAGCAACACAATTGTCAAGGCATACAACAATTTCAGTGTGACCTGATAACACAAACACACATGACATTGTTGCAACATCATACACCCTCACCTGTAAAAAATTTCAAATTAATAAATGAAGGAAAAAATAGATATAGTGACCTATCGTATAGATAATCAGCTACTATGTTTGTCGTTAATTTTGTTATATCAGGTACAGCTGGACAGGAGTCTTCATGGAGCATACTACTAGTTTATTGGTTCTCATTCCTTATTTTGCCGTTGTCTACTTAAATCTGTGCTTGCGCAAAAGTCATCTTTTTATTTGTTTCTCTCTCCTTGGCTAAATATGTACAGTTATAAACTAGAACTGGAACAAGCTTGCCAGTATAACTATGCTTAACAAGGCAATATAAATACCTGCTCCAAGTTAGTAGCCACAGCGAGATATTTCTCCTCTTCTCCAATGAACCTCATGTCAAGAATCTCCTCGTTGTAACCAACAAGGCGTTTATAAAGATCAAGGTCGAATTCATCTTTATCAGATTTAATAACACGGTAGAATAAAAACTGTTGATCTGCAGTGACACAGAGCAGCCCCTGATCATCATGTAAAATAACCGCAGACAAGAAGCCCCTTCCAGAATCCTCTTTGTCTGATGTAATATTTACATCAGAACTCTGTTGCTCAAATATACAAGTCGATCTATTGAATTAATGAGAAAAAATATTACATCAAAGAAATAGATAAAAATAGAAGTGGTGGTAGATTATGCAGCTGCAGGGATAAAACACCTTGTTCACTACATTCATGTATAATTGTATATTAATCAAAACTAGACAGCACAAAACATCTTGTTGCAGGGATCCTATGGAATTGTTTGCAGCAGGTGCTAAAAGAAAACCAACTTTTATAGACCAGTATCAGAACTAATGATCAAAAGCGTACAACATGAAATAAAGCAATCTGCTATGTTTGGTCCAGAATTTGTAAAAGGGGATTATAATTAATGATTGTTGTCATTATAGGAAATAGGCATCCTCCATGTGTACGTGTTAGGAGGAACTTATAGCCCTTTTATCAGGATCTATAAACAGTAGTTCAACTTGCTAAAAAAAGTGATGCAAATTGAAAATTGCATGGCTAAATAATAAATAGCAACTCTACATTTAAATTAAGAAAGAAATACATACCCATCAGAGCACCATATACGTATAACACCGCGTTCGCCCACAGTTAGAAAATAAACTTGTGAAGATAGTGAATCAGCTTTTTTCTTCCCCTTAAGTTTTTTCTTTTTTTCTACGCTCAAACTAGAAAAAATATTGTGGTTTGGCTCAATCATACAAACAGTTTCTACCATCTCATAGGTCGGCACCGTCATTTTAAATGTGTACTTCAATGCATCCCATATATTAACCACCTGTAGAGATACTCATAAAATTAAAATAGAAAGTGGTTATTACCAAGAATTTGAAAAGGATAAGAAAAAAAAATCCACAGGCTGTGTAAAGAAAATGTTTTAGAAACGAAAAAGGAATGGCCTGCTAGTTCTTAAAAATCACATAAAAGATCTTGTGGTGCACAAAAAAAGCACCAGGAACTAGTTTTGATGATCAAATTACCAAAAAGAAAAAAAGCCACATTTCTGCTATCCTCCAGAATAACCAATGAATAACGGAAAGCTGCTTCTAAACCAGCCAGTACTAAAAGGGGGTCATTAACTATTTTGGACCAATGATAAGTTTAAATATACCATTAGTGTGATGCATATAGAATGAAAAAATTGTTCTACTAACAACTACAGGAGTTAAATGATATGAGCAACAAGGTGCCTTCTAAATCAGAAAAAAATAATCAATTTTGAACTAGTGTGTTGAACTTAATAACACAATATGAAATGAGGCCGTAACAAAAGAACCTTGTCTCTTCCTGAGCTGAGCAACGTATTCCCATCTTGGGATAACGACAATGAGGTCACAGTTGAGAAATGCTTTTCCAATGTTGCTACACACTTTTTGCTCTCCAAATTCCAAACTCTAACACTTCCGTCATCACCCCCTGAGAAAAGCTGAAAAGACCCAACTAATCAAGATCATATACATGTGCACATCATTTTGAAATTTGAATAAGTATTCATGTGAACATCTAGTAATGTTTCTTAAATATTTTCCAACTTGCTTTCATATTTATTACAGAAATGCTGAAAAACTTGGCACTTAGTTTCACAATTTGGGGGATGTACATTTATCACTTCAGTTATTAGTATGTACCGGCAGAAATTACAAACATGCCTTCAGACTAAGATTCAAAATTCCCTACCACAAAACTATGTAATTCAATTTAAAAAGTCACAAAAGGTAAAAGACCAACTACTTACAAAAATAAACAATGAAAAGATAAAGGTCCAATAATTACCAGTAACTTGTTGGGATCAGTGTGAAAAATGACAGTGGTGACAACTCCACCATGACCTCTGAAGAAATGGGTGCAAAAGCCACCATCTACATCCCACACCAATACCTTTTTATCTGCACCAGCTGTTGCCAGCAAACCACCTGACGAATGGCATGCCATTGCCATAACTGGACCATCATGCCCCTGTTCCAGATTCACAAAATAGAAAAAAAAAAAACGAGAGGGTAAGGATATAGTAGCTGATCTAAACCTCTAATAATTTGCAATCAGCCCTTGCCCTGTTCATCCAAGTGTTTCACAGAAGTGGTACTGATACTTGGTTGGGAGATCACTAGCTCTAACAATTGAACACATTGTACCAATTGTGAAAATACAAATTTCACAGTGAATTGATGAAAAAAAGGGTATTGATGGATCAAATGAAATTGAACCAATAAAAAGGAGAACATTCCAATTGCAGGAAAACATAAAACTAACAAGGACACTCCTGTTAATATTATGACTCTTTCATCCCACAATCTCCCTAAATTACCTTTTAACCGCGTTCAACTTGAAATGCTAACCATCTTTAGAAAAATCAAACCCCGACCGTTGCAAACCAAATGATTTACCTTCCATGAACGGATGCACTGAAGAGAAGAGACATCCCAAACCCTAATGAGCCTACTATGAGAAGCCGTAAAGAGGTAACGATCGTCTGGTCCAAGCGCAAGCGCGGTCACGGCTGCGTCAGGGTCGCCGGAGATAGTAGCTCTGACGGAGGCGTCGGTAGCGGAGACAATCTTCACCTCTTCTCCGCACGCGCAAGCGAGGAACGAACCGTCAGAGGAGACAGCATACGGACCACCAGAATAGAACTGCTGTAGGGAAGGAGTGCACCGGTAGCTTCGCTTGGGGGCGAAAGAGGGTGCAGTAGTTGCCATGGCGCTAGGGTTTTAGTATTCAGGCGGGAAGGAATGGAACCAGGAAGAGGAAGAGCAAGAGGGCGGCGCCAACAGAGGTAGAGAAGGGTTTTAGAAAAGGTTCTAAGATAATGGCGCTGTTACATGGGGAGCATTACCTCAGATTTTGGGTTTGTTATATCGACCGTCCGATCAGAATTTGGACCAATCCGGTCCACACCTGTAATGCACGAGCCTCTTTAATATTCGTGTTAATACAGATCCAACGGTTCGAATTCGTTACATGGTTCCAATGATGAGTTTTGTTCAGTATTTTATTTCATAATTCCTCTTGTAGAATTTTGTAAATGGTATATTTTTCCATTAAAAATATAAAATATCTTATTTTTCTATTGAAACTAAAATATTTTCTCTCTTTTTACTAATTTAGTTTATTCGTAGTTTTCTAATGATTGAAATTAGTGATTTTTTTTTCTAAATTAGAGACGTCTTCTTTTATTTGAAATCAATTTATGCAAGTCGTTAATCGAAATGATTCTCCAGTGAATAAAATTTACAAGGTTCTTTCAAAATGTTTGGTCCCCCCCGGAACCTGAGTTACAATTTTAAAAAATAAAAATAGCTCACATTAATCTCAGCCGGATCAAATTCAATTCGGTATCCATTAAGACTGTAGGAGTAACTTGCACCTCAGGTACCGGCTTGTACCAGGAGTGATACAGATTCTATCCATTACTAGGTACTAATTGCAGAAAAAAAAAAAAAAAAAAAAAAAAGAACTTCTCTATTTCACTTGAGAAGATAAAATTAACTAAAAGAGTTTTGGAAACGAAAAACAGAGTAATGATTGGAGTTGTAAGTTTTGATACATTTCAATATGCTCCAACTAATGTTGATTTTTCAATGTAACTGTTTTTAATTGCAAGTTAGTATAAATCTAATGAAAATGATGCCTATATAAAATAGATGGGCAAATTGCTAATTTTAATTTTGAAATAGTATAAATGAAGAAGCGTAGATAAAGAGACGAGATTTAAATTTAACCATTTCTAAAACGGATATAAAAGTTATCGACATTTTTTCAATTTATATAATGGATGCTCAAGGCATAATCAACAAGGAGAACATCATTATCTCATCAGAACTACTGTACTTGTCAAAACTTCTGATCAAAAGCTCATCTCTTGTCCTTGTGAGCAACAAGGAGAAGAAAGGCACATAGGTCTTTCACATGGGCAAATTCAATTGTCGTCAAATCTCTCCTCTTCTGGTGTGATTTCACGACGCGACGTCTTTTTCATTATCAAATCTCATTGCTTCTATTCCTTTCGTGTTATTATAAAATTCCCGATCAGAAAAGAAACAAAATTCACAATCCCATTCACGTTTGAAGAAGAAACAAGTGCTTTCGATGAAACCCTTAAGGGTATGTTTGGATGCAGCGAGAATAGTGAGAACAGCGAGAATAACGCTGTTTCGATCCATTCAAACATACTCAGGAACAGCGAGAATAACGCTGTTCTCGTTATTCTTACAAAAACATGAAATAGCAAATGAACTCTCTCAAAGCCTCAATCTCTATAATATTTATTCAAAATGTTCAATCCAAATAACTTCCGAATAGCTTTGAGTTAGCGCTATTTTTAAATAGTAGCTATTCTCGCTATTCTTAATTTAATATTCTCAACAATAGTTATTCTCACTATTCTCTAGTACATCCAAACGCACCCTAAAAATATCCAATTCATCCAACTCACCCAACGCTGATCCAAATGTTTCAAAACACCTTGAAACACTCACCAGTGAACTCCACACTCTAATATCCAACAATCTGAAATTCTGAATTACAACAATGTATAATGTATTTCTCGGTACGTCCATAATTGATTGAGTTTAGTCGAATCTAAACTAAAAAATTTGAGTTATTTTAGGAGCCGAGCCCAGATCCTTAGGCATCAATACTGGGCCATAGTTTGTGGGTCTATCCAGATATATTCAACTGGGAACTGTAACCGGAGGCTGAAGGCAAAGAGCAACCGGGCTCAAAACATTTGGTTGGGCCGTAAAACTATTGGGCCTTTTGTTCCTCTTGTTCCCCCACCCATTATATCTTCAACTGGGTTCTACAACAGGCCGAAAGTTACACGAAAGTTAAATTCATATTAATAATATAACGCTCATATGTAACCATAATGAAATAAACAGGTTATGTAATATGATGTGATTAATTTATCGTAAATTGTTATAATAAGATATGACTAATATTTTTTTTAATGTGACGTGATGTGACTAAATGATAAATGACAGTTACATTGTGTGAACATGTCACATTTTATTTTATTTTTTGTTCAAATTTTAAGTTAGTTCATAGAAAATATTGTAAAATAAATTAAAATAAATAAATAATGTTAGACAAATTGATTGATCAAGACCAGTTTGTGTGACAAGTTATTTCATCAAATAGAGACACATTAAGTGACATGCATGTGACGTATTCATAATGTGCATGCGTGATGTATACACAATATGACATATTGTGATGGAAATCTAGGAGTGAAAACGGTATGGATAATATCCGATTCGTATTCGATCCGTATTCAAAAACTTATATATGGATATCTAATATTCGAATATCTGTGTGAATAAGAATACTGATATGGTTTTACGTTTCAATTATTCGTATCTGAATAGTAGATATATACCATAATATGAAAAATTTATGTTATTCACCATTATAATTAGATAAGTTTACAAACTTTAATAATTTTATATATTTTTTTATAAATATCCGATCTAAGCCGGATCTATATCCGATCCGTCTGATATATATCCGCTTTGTATCCGTATCCAAAAAATATAAAAAAAAGATATAAATATGATTTTTACTACTATCCGGTTCCGTATCCGCTCAGTTTTCATCCTTATGGAAACCTGATCATAAAATCTATAGTAAAAGACAAAAGAAAAAGAAAAAAATTCTGGCCCTAGCATGCATGGGCGACATGGCCGAGGTGGTACTGTGAAACATAACCAGCTTTAGGGATGTAATTCTCTCAGAGTTGGCAGTTCTCTTTTCATTCCATTTAATCTAGAAGCAATTGATGTATTAAAAAACCTCAGACAGCTCTAACTATCTCATAATTAAACATACTTGTTAATTATTAGCTTTTAGACAAGTGCCTTAAATGCTTAATTTCAACCCCTTTCAACATCACATAACAAATTGATTGAGGTTCTGTTTATAACTGTTTCATTTATTTTCATTTCTACAGAGATACGTTGTATGATATACAACCTTGGTTTAATTAAAATATATCTACATCAATATAATTGATCTGATTATTTTAATTACAAGGTAAATGTGGTCCAAATGTTTGCTTCTTACAATGTCACTCTTATAGATATATAAATTATTTAAGCAACTAAGCAAGCTTATGCTACAAATTAAAAAAAAAAGTGGCATTTGATAGCATGCTATCATGCTAGGAACTAGAAGCGTGCACTTGTAAATTAATAGGAGAATTTAAGGACCATGATAAGACATTCTTACTATGCACTGAACCTAGCTTGCAACACATTATAGGCTACAGTGACAAATTACTAGTTCGGATTTAGTTCAGCGGAGTCAAAAGTTCTTGATTTAAAAACAATTCGAGAATGATTTGGTACTACAAGGAAGAAAAAAAAATGTTTTTTTTTTCGCATTTTATTCGCGATTAAAACGTATTATATGTTTTTTTGCGTTTTATTCGGTGTTCAGTTCGGAAACGTCAAAAGAGCGAATAAAACGTGAATAATTCGCAAATTATATGAGAGTTGTGTTACTATGATGTAGGTAGATTCAGTTTGAGATCCGATTAGAACTGTCCAATCTGTATTGAGATCTGTGCATACTTAATCTGTACAAATTTTGAAGTTGTTTGTACAAATATTAATAAAACCAGACTTCTCTGATCAGCTGACATTAGGCCGAATTTGATCTAATGCTCATCATACCATCCCTGATTCCTACAACCTAATCATTTTTTATTTATTGAAAATCCATTATATTCTGATTTCTAATTATAGTAATTACATACACCATCCAATCTTCACTCAAAAAAAAAAAAAAAAAACACCTTCGTCCAATTGAAATAATTAGAACATGTATATTGTTCTTTACAACTAAATTAAAAATCTCATACATAAATAGAAAGTTTGAGAAAACGAAAGACATTATTTGCAAAACTTAGGCCGAATCTAAGGAAGCATCGATCATTTATGATCAATGTCAAATTCTCAATCTGCAAGACAAAATTGTTTTCAACTTTTTGAGTGAGTTCGTGATAATACATATTTCAAAGCTATCCGTACTATAAATTCAATATATTTTGTGTTTGAAGTTCAATTTTCAAACAATCAATATATTTTTTTTTGATTAAAAGCCCGTAGGCATTCCATTGAAAATTAATGAAGTTTACATTACCTGGTTAACTCCTATTCTAATTACTTGCTAAAATTTTAAATTGCGACATAATTTTAAAAGCAATCCTAAATAACAACTAAACATTAAGTTATCTAAATCTAACAAGTAGCATCTGTGAGGTGTTGTTGCGTCCTCTCGTGCATGTTGTTTTCTATTGTCGGTTGCGACCATGTGAAAAATTCGTCATCCTTTCTATCTTGTAGTCCCTCTTGCCTGCATTTCTCTTCGTCCCAGTTCTCACTCTTTTGTCCTCCCTGTCTTCTTAGCTGGTTCACTAGCATGTGTGGCCCTTTTAAACTTTCCCTTGAGCTATACCTCACCTGTACTCTACCTGATTGTTGCCGGTATTCCCTTGCGCATATGGATATCGCCTCTGTCGCCGTCCAAGATGGGAGGTCTCCTATATTGTTGTTCCTAACTGCCTCAGTGAGTGTTTTGCAGTCGGAAGCAATCAGGAACCTACTTGTACTTGTGTTACCAAGCTGTGATGTTATATGTTGGAGGGTGTACATCATTGCCATGGCCTCAGCCTGTAATGGGTCCTCCGCTATCCCCGAACCCACTCTCGCCCTTTGCATTTTCCCTTCATAGCTATAGTATCTAGTTCCCCATCCAAAGGTTTGTGACATGTCCCACGATGCATCAATTAAAATAACTCGGCTCCTATCAAATACCTGTACTGTTTTATACCCATTTTGTTTTCTCTTTTTCAATCTCGGTCCCGTGTCTACCGCTAACATTCTTACCTGTGCCAATAGCCCTCTTAGGTCCGGTTTCCTCCCCGTAAATACTTCCCCATTTCTTGCTTTCCAAAGTATCCATATCATGTTGCAAAACTTTGTGATATCTTGTTCTTGAAGGTCCTTTGTCAGATAAATAATTGCTTCTTCAAGGTTGTTTGGTAGTTGGTCCACTCGGATAGGGAAGTCCGAGATCCTCCATGTTACCCGTGGTATTTTGCAAAAGAACAGTGTGTGAGTTGCAGTTTCATTCATTTGTCCGCATCTTGGACATAGAGGGCTCCACAACCTTATTCTACAGTGCATTTCAGACATTGTGGGTAGGCCATCCTGTATTGCTCTCCACAGAAACATTTTAATCCGAGGTATGATGTTTTTCCACCCCCAATTTTTTTTATCACTTTCTTCTTTGTTTCTGAGTAGACCGGCCTTATGATTCTTTGCCTGCTTAAATGCTCGTATCCTTTGGCAGTAGTGTACGCCCCCTTTTTACTTTTTTCCCAAATCAACCTATCCTGTATAAGCGGGTCATTCTTTGGTGGCCTTGCTGTTGTGACTATGCTATTTAGTGCCTGCTCTCCTAACAGTTGTATTATGACCTCTTCCTTCCACTGTCCCGTTTGTTGTTCATATAGTTGTGCCACCCTAATGTTTCCTTGCTCAGTACTTGTGATAGGCTGATTCTCCCACCCTTGAAACCACGGCTCTTGCACCACTCTTATCGTTTTTCCATCCCCAACATGCCTTGTTAGATCCCCTTTGATTTCCCCTTTCAGATCCTGTATATCTCTCCACAACTTACTTGAATACCTTCTTCTTGCCGTTTCCCAGAATGCCCCCTGAGGGTAGTACTTGACTTTCATGACTTTTATCGATAGCTTGTCCTGACCGACCGCAATTTGCCAAGCCAGTTTGAGTACTAGTGCATCATTAAAATCTTTGTGTCTCTAATGCCTAAACCCCCTTCCTCAGTTGGCAAACAAATCTTGTGCCACCCCACCATTGCCATGTATCTATCTTTACCTAGTTTTCCCCACAAAAACTTCCTCAGCAGTGAATTGATCTCCTTTACTGTCTTTGTTGGCATGACCGCCACTGTCATGTAATACACTGGTATCGCGGCTAAGACTGATTTGATAAGTGTGACTCGGCTTGCAAAGGATAACATGTTAACCTTCCAGCCAGCCAATTTACCCATCATCTTTTCCACCAGCATATCATACGTGAGGTCTATCTGCTTGGCCTGCTTAGCTATAACCACTCCAAGGTACTTCTCATTTTCACTCGCTTCTTTTGCTTGTAATGCCGTCAGTATCTCTTGCCTGCACTTCGCGCTATAAGTATTACTAAACCATATTTTGGATTTACTCGAGTTGAACCCCAAACCCGAACATCTCTCAAACTCTTCCAGTATCTTCTGTATCATACGGACTTCTTGTATTCTTGCTGTCCCCATTATAATCAGATCATCAGCATACAATGAGTGGGTTAGGCACGGTGCTGTCCTTGCTATTTTAAGTCCTTTGATATCCCCTATTTGTTGGTGCATGCTAAAGAGTCTCGAAAGAAACTCCATTGCCAGTATGAATATGTAAGGTGACATTGGGCATCCCTGTCTGAGCCCTCTCGTAGGACTTATAAAGCCACTCCCCTTTCCATTTACCATCACCGTTACCTTTCTCGCCGTAAGGCATCCCATGATCAGAGTCATTAGGGCTGTAGGCATATTTTTCTTCCTCCACTGTTCTCTTTACAAAGGGCCAAGCCAACATATCAAAGGCCTTGTTAACATCTGCCTTAAAAAAGAAAGCCTTTTTTGAATATGGAGCATTGAAATGAGTGCACAATTTTCCGGATTAGAATTGTACTATCTGCTATATTCCTCCATCTCATGAAGGCCGACTGGTTTGTGGAGATAATTTGTGCCATAAATGGTTGCAGCCAATTAGCTACGACTTTCATTAGTAATCGATAAATTGTGTTACCAATAGTAATGGGCCTATAGTCTTTTGGTTCTCTCGGCTCCTTGTTTTTCGGAATAAGCACAATATTGCTCCTTAACCAATCAGCAGGTACCTCTCCAGTGGCAAAGGCTTGTTGTATAGCAGACGTTACTTCCCTCTTGAAGATGTCCCAGTATTGTTAATATACTCTCGGTGTTATCCCGTCAGGTCCCGGGCTTTTGTCGGGACCCATTTGCATGAGTGTGATTCTCACTTCTTCCTCATCCGGCAGCTTTGTAAGGGTCACATGACTCTCAGATTGGATCTGTGCCTGATCTTGCATCCTCAGTTTGTCAAAGAGAGCTGTCATGTGCGTTTCTTGGTGTGGTTGTGTTGTGCAGTATAGTTTCCGAAAGTATTGCACAAAGGTGGCGCATATCTCTCTCTCTTTAGTTTTAATTTTCCCTTGTTCATCCTTGATTTGTATGATCTGGTTGTGCCTTCTCCTATGTGATGCCACCATGTGAAAATACCCCGTATTTCTATCTCCTTCACAATGCCAATTCAGTCTTGACCGTTGTCTCCAATAAATTTCTAAATCTGATTAAGCCATTGTATAGTCTGTCATGATGGCTTCCTCTATTTTTGGGTTCTGTAGCGTCGGGTGTAGCATTTGGTGTGAATATAGTCGGTTTTTAGCGTGCTTGAGTCTGTTCTGCGGTGTTTGTTGTGTGTTGGCCCATCTTTGCATTGCATTTTTAACCACCTGCATTCTCTCTTTCCACTCCAAACCTCTTGATTCTGTCCAGCATGCCTCCTATGACTCTCTAAACCCCTCGCTTTCCATCCACCAGTTTTCAACCTTGAATCTAGAGCCCCCTTCTCTACTTTGAGTTCTTAGCACGATAGCAGCATGATCACTGTGGATCCTTGGCATATGATGTACCCGTGCCTGCATGTACTGCTGCAACCATTTTGTTATTGCTACTACCCTGTCCAGTCTTTCAAAAATAGCCTGTGACGTGTGTTGCTTGTTTGTCCATGTAAAAGTAGGTCCTTTGTAACCAAGGTCTACTAACCCCGCATCAAATAAAAAGTCTTGAAACTCTTTACTGTTGCTGTTTAGTTCCCTTATTCCACCCACTTTTTCTTCCTCTTTTGCGATCACGTTAAAATCTCCTACCACGCAAACTGTTTCGTACTGTCTCATAATCACCTTGATATCCTCCCAAATCGCACTGTTAAGTGTGTGCGACGGATCTCCATAAACACAAACCAATGACCAAGGTTCTTTTTCCGGCGGCATAATTCTCACATGTATATACCACCGGTTTGCCATCATCACTTGTACTTGCAATTTCTCATCCCAAAGTAGCCATAATCCCCCCGACCTTCCACAAGCCGGTATCACTACACTTTTTTCCGAAGGCAAATCTCTAATGTCAATTTTGGATTTTTTACGGGAGCATTTAGTTTCTACTACAAAAGCCATGTTGGCTTTTGTCGCCCGGAGGAGTTTATTTAGGAACTCTCTCTTTCGGGGTCCTCCAGCACCCCAACAGTTTCATGAGATGAGATTCATATTGTTGGCGGGGGAGGCGAACTCCTTGTCGCCCCCACCGCTCTCTTCATTGGCAGTACCTTACTTGCATTGCTTGAACTTGGCAATCCATCTGCCAGGTTGTTAAACAACACATTTCCTTCTTCCTCAAATTGTGGCGCATCAAGACTCATTAGTTCTGTATTAGTCTCATTCCTTGCCTTTTTTGCCCTTGCTTCTGACCCCATACGGTCCAGTTCATCATCTGACCTAGTTGTTGTTATTACTATGCTTGTATCAGGCCTTTCTTTTTGAGACCGCTTCGGTGGTTTTTCTGGGCCCTTGTTTGTAAGAGGCTCGATTTCAGGGATCTGACTTGCATCACTTACCCATGGGCCTATTCTTGGATCCGTGATGTTTTCCATTTGGGGTAGGTTTTTGTATTGTGGTTCAGCCTTCATCATTTCAAGTCTCATACGATCAGTGCAGGATCCATATTTGTGACCTATGTTTGCACAGAAGTGACATATTCGGTGCAGTTTTTCATATGTGAGATAGATGGGAAAGACCCCCAGTGTTGGGTGTCTAGCCTCGATCTTGTCCTTCAATGGTTTCTCAGCATGAATTCTAATTTTAATTTTTGCAAATTTGCACCCCCCTAAATAGTTTTCAGTTACCTCTGTGAGAGGAGTGCCGATTTTCTTTGTCAACTTTAGCAGCTCGGTCGAAGTGATGGATTCCCGAGAAATTCGGTGCCATTGTACCGATACGTCCACCATTTCCACCTCTGGTTTGATAAGGTCATTTGGTCCGTCAACCTTCTTGAGAGTTACCGCGTCTGTACGATAGGTCCAGAGCCTTTTACGCATGACTACCACCATATCCTCTTCAGTCACAAACTGAACCAGGAACATATTCCTCTCTACCCCAGTGATCTTCGTACCCGGTTTGACTCCCCATGCTTTCCGCATAGTTGATGCAAATGGTGCCTCCATGACCATTTTATCCATTAGCACCTTCACGAGTGCACATTTCGTCCAATCCTTACTTGCTGCATCTTCCTCTGTTAAGTCGACTACCCCTTCTGCCTCTGTATTCAGAGCTGCAAACTTAGCCAGTAGTTCCGCATCTGTCGGTTCCATCTTTCCTTTGGTCCGAGGTGTTATAGTTCTTTGTTGTTTCGTTTGGTTGGAAGCTGGGGTATTTGAGTTGATTAGGTATTGGTGTATTTTATTGCTTTCACTGGTTTTGATTGCTGTTGCACTAACTATGTGGGCTTTTTCTGTATGCCATTTTTTATTATCCATCCCTAGCCCATTAATGTGCTGTAGGCCCTTTGCAGTGAGGCCTTTTCCTAAGGGGTGGATAGACACGCCTTCTGCTTTGTCCTTTTTGTTTCTCCCATCATCCCAGCTGTCTTTATCAACATTAATCCATTTGTCCCTTTGAGTGGTACATTTGTCCCTTTGAGAGTTACATGGCTCGTTTCTAGAGACGTGCTTGGGGTCACTGTTATGGCCTTTTCCTTGGATCCTTTGTGTCCATACCATTATATCCCCTACTGTAAACACTACCATGGTGTTGCTTTTTCCTTTCTTCTGTGTCTCATTGGATCTCTGTTGGAGTTGAAACTGTTTAGAGACCCCTGTCATTGTACCTTTTATCTCCTCGGTTTTGAGTCCTTCATTTTTTGGTGAAATTTCTTTTAGGCCTGTTGTAACAGTTCCGATTGGCCAGTCTCCCACCTTTATTACTATAGTACGGATAACTACCTTTTTTCCTATCCCCCTTATTTCAGCTGCCTTGTCCATTTCGATTTGTGTCTGCTCTCTCAATTTTCCTTTTTCCTGTGCTAATTGTCCCCATCCCTGCGTTAGTATGGCAATGGATCCCACTTCTATGTTGACCTTTAGCTCAGGTGTTCCATACGGCGACCAACCCCCACTTTGCTTGTTATTACTATTATATCGGGTGCCATTCGATTCATCACCAGTCCCTCATTTTCTCCTAACTGGAGGTGGGGTATTGCGTTGTACTTCCGTAGTATTGAGTTCTGCTTTGTTTGGTTTGGGTGTATGAACACCACATGGTGTTAACTTCTTTCTTTGCACTACCATGGGTATTGGTGTTTGTAGCTCAACCCTGTCAGTTGAGTTTGATGATGATGATGGCTCCGGTGAAGGAGGTTGATTTCTCTGCAATGCCGTGAGTTGATCATGGAAGCTTCTCATTGTTTGTCTAACGAAGTATTCATTATCTGAGTTTTATGACCCATACCTCTCCCAGCTATCTTCCGGTGGTGGCAGATCAGAACCCGGCGGCAGGTCTGATCCCCGATACTCCCATGCTATTACTGTGATTTGGCACTCCTTCCACCAATGGTTATACGACAAAGCCATTGAGTATGGTATCCTTCTTGGATCAATACACCGAATCCATAGGCAGAGATTCCTATGGTTTGAACCCTGGATGTTTTGCTCATCTGTTCTCTCAAGGTCTCCAAAGTATGCTGCTAATTGTTGTATGAAAAAAGGGTGCCATAATTCTTCTGGGAAGTTGGTGACCTTGACTCGTACTCTAAACGCAATTTCTTGGATTCTTGCATCCCAGGTGATGCTCCATTCTGCCATCATCCACCCATTTAGGTCTCCCCATACATTTCCCTGTTCTATTACCAGGGCTTTGTTAAGCACGGGTGGAAGTTGGATCCGAAACGCTGTTGGTCCACACCGCCAATACGGGTAGTCTGCCGTGTTTCCTCCAAAGTTTGCAGCGAGGAACCTCAAGACTGCTCTGATAGAGCCCCCGTAATCTCTGGTGTGGCCATCGGCCATAACCCTTATGGACCCTCAAGTTGTTCCAGCAGCATGTGGTGAATGTCATTCGTCTGGAAGTACAAACAGCCTTGTTGTATCTGTTCTGTACTCATCGAAAATGTTGTGGCCATTGCTTGAGATTTGTGTTGTTCAGACTGAGAGTTTTGAGACTGGAATTTTCGAGATTATATTCCAATTTCAGAGATTGTTTTTTGGGTGTAGAAGGTTATCTAAGGTAGATGAGTGAAGGGCAATAAATGGAAAGGGATAGCTTTTCCACTGGAATATGCTATGTATATGACTAATTGAAAGTTGTTGTGTTCAGAGTAAATAATGGTGGTGGTTGAAGAAATCAATGAGGCTGCATTAACTGAGTGTAGTCAGTTTTGATTCTGGAGGTCTCTAAGCGGTTGTAGTGTGCGGCGGCGCTATTTACTTCCTATCGTTTCATTATCGCCTCAACTATCGCCCTTTCTAACCCATCTCGTCGACAATTGCAACAGATTTCAAAATAACAATCAATATGAATTAACATGATATGTATACTTACAAACTAAATTTTATATTCTTTAGAATTATTTTACTATTTCTTTTAGATAAATAGAAAATCACTTGATTTAAAAATTCTGAATCATTTGAAAGTAATAATTTTTTATCTATCTAAAAAAATTAATAGAAAAAAAATCAAAATATTGTAAAATTTGGTTTTTACAAATTTTCATAGAGATCATATTATCAGTTCATATTAACTGTTTGAACTTTAAAAATAAAGATCTAAATCTAAAATAAGAATCTATTTATAATATGTATACTTTTAAAGCGGCAGAAACTTACTCCATAAAAAATAATGTTTATTTGCTGAAATTTTTATTAATACCACGGTAAAAAAATAAATAAATAAATAACCACAAATTATGGGAAATTCGAAAAATACTAGGGTCTCTAATTCAATTTGCAACCCTATTATTAAAGGATCTCAAATTGAATCGGAGGTTCCTAAAAACCCAAAAATGCACTGTAATATACTGATATTTAGATTTTTTTTGAAAAAATTTCTAGTGTACCCATCCAAAATTTCAAAATAGCCATTTTTCTCATCATAACACCATAATATCCAATTTTCCATCATAACATTATATGCTTTCTTCTATCCCCTTTTATTTATTCAGTTTAAAAATATAAATGACTAATGTACCCTCCTGTCTCTCTTTCCTTCTCCCAGACCGTTCCTTCTCCTAATTAATTGCCTCCTCTTTTCTCCATTAGCAGCGATGATTTATTTCCTCATTAGCCTCCAGTTTCAAAATGCCTGGAGCTTGTTAGGAAAAAAAAAAAAAGAAGAAAGAAAAAAAACAAAGCAAAAACTTGAGAACATAGCTTCAAATTTCAAGTAGAAAAAACACTGCTTCAAATTTGAAATAGAATAAACAATGACGAGAATCTGGGTGAACAAATTGAAAAATGTATGGTCTCTAATTTAATCGCGCACACTCAAAATATATGAAGAGATGGATGTAGAATAACAGGGCCATGTGATTCTCAAAGAATCACAGCAGATTTATTTCCTAACTCTGACTATGCTATATTGGTACAGACCAATAGAATTTCTTTTCAAATCTTAGATCAGTTGTCTCCTTTGTGTATACAGTACATGAAGAAGAAAGAGAAGTGAAGGAGAAGAAGGAGAGAGGAGAGAAAGAAGAGAGAAGGGTATATTAGTTAATTTTCATTTTAAACTGAATAAATAAAAAAGGATATAAGAAAGGATGTTATGTTATGATGGGAAAATTGACTATTTTGAAAATTTGGATGGGTACACTATAATTTTTTTTTTTAAATGGTATTAATAAAAATTTCGGGCTTATCTGAGTTGGCCAAAACATCAGACTGATCTCTAATATGTTCAATTAGATAGGTTGAATTAGATCAGTTAATAGTAGCTTCTATTTGATACTCTGTACTTGCCCCATTTTACAATATATAAATAAATGGGGAGGATTCAGTTGACAATGATTATTTTAAGAATCTTAATAATATATTTTAAAACAAAGTAAATGAAATTAAATATTGAAAATTATTGTAGATATGCTATTGGACATAGATATAACATAACAATTAAATTTTGAAACTTGTTTGATGATTTGGACTGTTAAAATTTAATATTGCTCGATGTAAAAATATACACTAAATCTGATCATCTAAAATTTATTTTGAATTTTGAATTTGAGCTTTATTTTGAAGATTATCAAATTTGTAAAAATAATTTTTTTTGTCAAAGTAACCCCTTCTAAATTATTATACTTAATTATTAATTTGTAAATTGTGTTTGTTAAAACTGGTCTAATGTAATTTGCTAAATGAATAACCATTGAAACTTTTTTCACACCAAAATATGAGGACATATATATAGGATTAATAAAAAATTGATGGCAGGTAAGAGCACCAAACCATTCCATGTATCAAGACATGCAAGTACCATCAAATCACACTTATAATATTTGCATAGGATCTAATAATAATGTTACATTAATTGCTACTAAATCTTATAAGATGAAAATCTTACTTGCAGATGACTATTTGTGGCATGATTCATGTTTTGTCCTTCCTAATTAAATTTAATATTTTTTTTCTTATGCAGTTTTTAAATTTGACTAAGTGTGCATTGCATATGTTTAATCTGATAAGACCCCATTTTGAGGCATCAAATTGGCAATTGGTTCTATTTAAATGAACCATTGGTATCAATTGCATACAAATCATGCCTTAATTGGTATTGACAGTTACAATTATCTATATAGATAATTGTAACTGTCAATTAGGTGCGTTAAACTACATGACAGTTAAATTAGGTGCGTTAATTAACTCAAACTAGTCCATAAATTAATTAAAAAAAACCAAGTTGATAGAAGACAACTAAGAATTGGTTAGCAATCTATTCTGAGAAGTATATATCAGCATAGATATTATTTTGCATGCACAATTAGAGAACCTATAATTTCTGTTAATTCGGAGGGTTCCTTTTCTTGAACTACAAAAACAATTTGAAGATTTTGTAAGTACAAAACCGTACTATTACAGGGGCAAATACAGAAAGTTCCCAACTGGATTGAATTTTCTAAGCATTGGCGTAAGCCAGTGATAAGGTGACATTTTCCCCACCTAATCTTACTTATGTTGTTAATTTAACCATTTACTAGTTTAACGAACTTAATATTATAATAAATAAAAATAATTGTTATTTCAAACATGCATTAATTGACCATAGATGCATTCAAATGGAGGTCATTTTTGACCTCCTTTTTTGCAATAATGAGTTACTATCAATTGATTTTTTTTATTGCCTTGTTACTTTCAATTATTTTCTATATTGTCTATAAAATATGATGAAATTTGATGTGCATGTATTTCACCTTACATCAAATGATCACTTAAAATTTCAACTAATGCATCATCAAACAATACTTAAATTGCATGAAATTTGATTCTTAAGTATTGCAAGTCCAATAATATACTTGTAAATTTACTTTTTAATTTTCAATTTCTTTTGAATTAAATTGAAAATCCCATTGTTAAATTTTTAAAATAACCATTATCAAGTGATCTCTCCTCCCTACACATGTCGTGTTTACGAGACCAGATTATCTTATCATCGGTAACAAATTAATACAGTTGTATAAAATTTATTTTCTGTAGTGAACATCATCATTTGCTCAAATTATTTTCGTTTCTTTTTTCAAAAGTTTATTTTTTGCGTGAATAACTTACCAATTATAAAAATGTATAGCCATTTTTTTTTAATTTACACAAAATATTTCTAGCTAGCATAATATATCATATATCTCCTACTATTTTTCACACAATTTAACTTAATTTAACTTTGACAATAATTTTCTCTTGTAGTCATAGTATATATATGAGTCCTCTAATTCTCCTATTAACTAATAAGTATTTTTTAATTAATTTTTTTAAATATTTTTTTCTTTTCCTTTTTCATGTAAACAAAAGTTGTGTGGCTGGTGTTTCAGTGGGGTCATGTACGAAAAGGACACTGACAATAATACATAGGTCACATGTGGCCACTGTCAACGGTCCACTAGCAAGCGAAATAATTAAGATATATATATATAATAAAACTAATATATACTTAAGTGTACTGTATACTTAACCTTAGAACTGTATAATGTTTTTAAAAGTCGTGTAGATTTTTCAAAAGTTGTGTAGCACGAATCTCAAAGCTAATTCTAGAGTTCTAGAGTTAAGTATATGGTTCAATCGGTACACTTAAATGTATATTAGATTGACTCATATATATATATAGTATGACATGTTAGTTAATTTCCAAAACCTGAGGCTGATTGCCTGATTCAACATATACGAGGCTGTTTCCTTCCAGCTAGTTATCTATATATTATTATCCCACTAACCTCGGCTTTAGGATTTGGAAAAATAATTACTAATTAAGCTGACGCTTGTTAGTTAGGGTTGCTAACAACATCCGTGATAAAGGGGAGATATTCATCCTCAGAAATATCTAAAGTATTATCGTAAATGTACCGGTATTCAAAACACTATATATATATGGCTATATATGAATTGGAAAAAAATAAAAATAAAAATAACAAAAGGGTACAATATTGAACAATAGAAAAGGCATATTTTTTTTTTTTTTGATAACATACATAGAGCTAGTAAGGTATAATTAATAGGAGCGATCCTCAATTTACACACAAAAATGTAATGTTGTCTAATATTTATTAAGTAGTTGTGTTAATTTTTAGAATAATTATATGAATTCTCCCACTTCCATCCTCCGATCTCTTAAACCTCCCATACACATTTTTAAAGGTGTTTTTTTTTAATGTCGTTCACATTTCTCACTATCTATGAGGAATTTTTTGAATCTAAAATCACGAATGTATTCTACGTAATTTTATCTTTCAAATGAGATCCATGATGACATATTTTCGGGCTCATTGTTACACAAGTATTTTATACCTCATCGTGCAAGTATTTATACCTATACTTGTAAGTATTTATCTTCCCCAATCGTGTTTAACTTCCATAAACTAACTTAACTAACTAGTTTAATTAAATTTATTCAAAACAATGTGGTCTTCCAAGTTTAATTAAATTCATAGGTATAAATACTTGAAAGATAATAAATTAATACTTGCTAACTAAGATATTAATACTTACATGTCTAACTTGATATGGCTATATGGAGGGACCACTCAAACTACATGAGAAGAAAAATCATACATGTTTTTAGAGGTGGATTTTTTTTTCTTTTTTCAATGTCGTCCACATTTCTCATGATCTATGAGGAATTTTGCGAATCTAAAACCACGAACGTATTCTACGCAATTTTATCTTTTAAATGAGATCCATGATGACATACTTTCAGACTCATCGTCACACAAGTATTTATACCTCATTGTGCAAGTATTTATACTTGTAAGTATTTATCTTCCCAAATCGTGGACCCCGCATCTCTGCATCAACCTTCCCCAATCGTCCCTGCGTCAATCTTTCTTTAACAAAAATAGTTGACCACATAGGTATAAATACTTCAGTGCATAGGTATAAATACTTGTAATACTTGATATTAATACTTGTGTTATGATGAGCTCGAAAGTATGTCATTATGGATCTCATTTGAAAGATAAAATTGCGTAGAAGACGTTCATGGTTTTAGATTCGCAAAATTCTTTATAAATCATGAAAAATGTGAACGAGATTGAACAAATAAAATTGGAGGTGGGGGGGGGGGGGGCAGATAATTATCATGACCCTTTAGAAATAGAGTCTATCGAATAGTATTTAGTATTGCTACAGCCAATGGTAAATACATTTATTCTTCAGAATAAATATTTAGTGATTATTATTTTATTTACTAGCCCCCCATGATTGTTTTTGGCAGTATGTGTGGCGATAAGCCTGCGGGGACAATTATCTTTTATATTTGGCATGTATTTTTTTACTTTTTATCTTTTTTATTTTATTTTTATAAGATAGTTTGTCAATCAGATAAGCGAGCTAGTGAAATAATTAAAATTAGATACAAAAATTGTTTGTTAATCTAGTATGGTGTAATAATACTTGGCTATGGCTGTTCTTAAGTTAGTAGTTTCTTGATCATGCGGAAGCTCTTTGCCTTCAAAAAAATATTGGATATTAAAAAAGTGAAATATTTTGATTCCCGAGCCATCATATCTGAGTATGTAGTTTAATAGAAAAAACCTTCTATATTGTGTAACTTTTATTTCCAGTGCTAATATACAAACCTTTTAAACTATATTTATAATATTTTAAAATGTTACTCCCAAGAATTTAAACCTCTATCTAAATGCATTTCTAAATAGTTTTAACTTTTATCTACTTTTGTCTTTAAGCAAAAAAAAAAAAAAATTTTTTTCACCCACTATTTTTTATTTTTTCTTTAATCATTCTAATTCATTTTTCCGACGATCCATGATGAATTTTACGAATCTAAAAATACAAACAATTTCTATTCGATTTTATCTTTCAAATAAGATCCATGATGAAATACTTTTGAGTAATTTTGAAGTCATTTGTTTTTTTTTTGTGAAACTCATGAACACTTAAAATTTTTCAAGTTTTTAAATCTCTGTCTACAACCATTAAAATTTTCAAGACTTTGTGTATGAGGTTTGTATGTTTTGTACATAAGCTTTTACATGTAGTGTTACTGTTGAAGTTTATACGCTTTGAAGTATTATTATTGAGTTATAAATTCTTTGTACATGGGGTTTATACACTTTATTTTAGAGATTTAAAGTGTTATTAATAAGGTTTATACATTTGTACATGAGGTTTATACAAAAGATTTGAAGTCTTGTAAACAGAGGTTTAAATTATTTTGAAACAAAATAAAAAAAATTGAAAGTCACAAAGATTTGAAGTGGTAAAAAAATTACGACACAAATATAACTCGAAAGTTATTTTTCATGGATCTCATTTGAAAGAGAAAATTGGATAAAAAACATTCGTATTTTTAGATTCGCAAATTTCATCATGGATCATTGGGATAATGGACGAGAATTATCAGAGAAAAAAAATTAAAAAAAGTGGATAAAAGTAATCTTTCCGTTTTTGGCTTGAAGAAAAAAATAGTAAGGAGTTAAAACTATACAAATTTAGAATTTTAATGCTTACAAATAGAGGTTTAAATGCTTGCGAGTAGCATTATAAAATGTTATAAACATAAATGTTTGGATATTTATGTTGGAAATGGAAGTTATATAATATTGAAAGTTTTTTCTGTTAAACTACTTGGGGGATGCACTCGGGGATTTTGTTTGGGGTACAATTATCAGGCGTTATAGGGTCCTATCCATTATAAATGTAGTTAATGTTTCTTTTTGCAACACTTGTATGGGTATGTTTGGATTGTGCAAGGATTAGTGCAAGAATAGCGATCTTTGGGTTAATGGTTGAGAATAGTGCTAATCCGAGAGGTTTGAGAATTGTGCTAACTTTGAACTATTCGGATTAGTAAAAATATTATTTGAATTGTATATTTAGAATAGCGATGGAGGGATGAATAAAATAATAATTAAACTAATCTAATATTTAAACTAATATTATATTATATTTAAGTTGAATTTTTTTAATACTAATCTAACATTTTATTTAATACTAATATAATATAATATTATATTTATTTAGTGCTAATTTAATAATTTATTTAATACAAATCTAATATTTTATTTAATACTATTCTAAGATGATATTATATTTATTTAATACTAGTATAATATTTAAACCAATATCTTATTACATTTAACATTTAAACTAATATTATATCACATTTAATGCTAATCTAATATGATGTTATATTTATTTAATAATAATCTAATATTTAAGTTAATATTATATTACATACAGCACTTAACATTTAAACTAATATTATATTACATTAAAATGTAAAATTAATATTATATTTATTTAATACTAATATAATATTTAAATTAATATTATACTACAATTAATATTTAAACTAATATTTTATTTAATACTAATTAATCTAATATTTAAACTAATATTATATTACATTTAACATGTTAACTAATATTATATTACATTTAATATTTAAACTATTATTATATTATATTTAATATAATATTTATTTTATACTAATTTAATAAAATATTATATTTATTTCATACAAATCTAATATTTAAACTAATATATTACATTTAATCTAACATTTTATTTTATATTAATCTAATTTGATGTTATATTTATTCAATACTGATATATTATTTAAATTAATATTATATTATTTAATATTAAATCAAATATTTTATTTAATAATAATTTAATATTTAAACTAACTCTAAAGAAGAATGAAAACTATATTTTTTTTTATTAATATCACTAACCCCACTAGCTCTATTCTTGCTAACCCGCCATTTCTATGGAATAGTAAAATAGAGCTATTCTTGAGTTAACTCAATTTTCTAATTTGTGTTTGTATCATCCAAGATTAAGAATAGTGAAGCTAACCCAAGATTAGTTCTATTCTTGTCCCATCCAAACACAACCGTAGTCGGTTGCATAATCGATTTTCATCATATACACATATATATACATACATAGTAACATAAACATATACATAGTAGTGAGTACATAGACATATACATATGATATATTACAATATTTAACATATGATATATTATAGTTAACTCATGAGTACTGATTATGACCTTTAGAAAAATCTTATGCATTTTTTACTCACAACTTTTAAATAATATTAATAACAAAATGTCCATTTTATGATGGGTGTGAACTTGAAATTAAAGACAGTTATCTCTATCTCTATTCTTATATTATGCACATAGATGTTTTGATCCGTCAACAGCTATTATTGTATGATAAAATTTCGAATTTAATATTAGCTCTCCAATCAAATAATTTGTCTTCTTTTGATTAAATATATCATTTTTACGTGTATAAGTCTAAATTTAGTTAGAAACACAGTTGCCACACATACTGCCACACGATATGTTACAATTAAAATTGAATAAAGAATAAAATTGGAGAGAAATTAATTTATTCATTTCTTCTTTTTCTTCTCTCCAACTATCTCCCATTTTTTATTTCCTTATTTAAGAATCATGATAGATGATCAATTTATTTTTAAGAATATCAAATGTTGACATCTTTTAAAAATATTTTACCAGCATTTGATATCTCTAAATTTAATACATTACTCAATTTAAGCTATAGCAATTTTTGTTTACAATTTTACCTTTTCACTTTTGATAAGATAAAAATATTCCTTTTTATTAGTATGTTCAGGTTCATTTTTAGTTTTAGTTGTTAATTATATGGATAACATATATTGAGGAGGAATTTTAGTAATATTAACTATAATTAGTGCCACAAAATAAAGCAACTAATTTATTAATACAAATTCATTTTTACTAAATATTTTTTTGTCCTTTTGGTCTATGGGATGTATATATTTCTACAATCCATTTGCCTTTTTTGTTTTTATCAAATTTCTTTACTTGCATCAAAGTTTGAAATTTAAATTGTAAATCAAATTCTTGATATTCTTCATTTGATGATATATTTCCGTTACAATGCATGGGTTTGATACTAGTAGCTATTAAAACATATTTTGATCAAAATAAAAATACTTGACAACTGTGAACAACTGTTTTAAACTAAAACAATGAGTATTCATTTTGATTCAAATGAATTGACATTCTGAGACATTATATATTGTACACTGTTAGTTAAATTTCACTCTAAATAATCATAAAAATATTTAATTAAGAGTTGAGTATCTAAGAAGTAATTAAGGGTAATATAAGAGTAGCCAATTGGAAGACAGAGATTTAATTCACTTCCAACTTCTATTTTATTAATACCAAATTGCAACAATTCCTATATAATAATTTTTTTAGTTGAAAACCCGTAGACAATCTCATTGATATAAAGTAGCTACTACATATGATTAGACAATGAGTGTATGTGAAAAACACATAGCTAATTAAAATAAAAAACACACAGGGATATGTTCATCATTTGGACGTAAATTGATTATCCTTGCTTGATAAGAGTGATAGGAGCCTAGCGATGGTGTCTTCTGTATGCATATCACAGCGGATAAGGCACTGAATCCAAATCAGACTGAAAACTGAATCAATTGGATCAGGACAGTCACCCATAAACTAAAAATGCATTGAATCAAATCAGACTTAGAACTAAATCAACAAGGACAATCACCTTCAAAGACAAGTAGAAGATGCGAAAAACAACCAAACCATAAAAACTGAACATTTATTTCCTAAATTATTTGACTATATATAAAGCAACGATAGGTACTACTCGTTCCACCCATTCTTCTATTGTCAAAGATGGGAAGAAGAGCTGAAAGAAAGGTAAGAAAAAACAAATTGCTGGCATTGAATAATAAAATTTCTAGAAAAACGATCCGAAAAACGATGATCAGATCCATAAAACGGAATCACCAACAATGTAAATCCGTTAAATAGTATGAAATACGATGGAGCAATGAGCATTGATCAAATTCACTAAACGAAAGTACCGAAATCGATAACCTGATCTACCAGACAGAAACCCTAGCTTAAAAAGATAGAGGAGGGGTGGAGGAGGGTGGGGGCTTGGCGGAGGGTGTCGCCATGGCGAGGCGATTAAATCGCCTTTATTTTTCCCCCCTGGAAGCTGGCACCGCTTTTCACACATAACTCTTTAAAATTAATTCTTGTATAATATTTGACTGCAAACTGGAAGGAAACATAACTTTTGATTGGCTAGATGCCTAGATGCATTACATTAATTAATTCAGGCCTGACATCTATAACGTGCATGGTCTTACGTAGGACGGTAGGAGAATGGATCTTTTGTGATCAACAATTCTATGAAAGATCGGATGTGTGTGTAGATATATAGAATTGAAACTTTAATTTAGTATAATTCGTAGTTATTCAGGAATTAAACATAATTTCAAATTATTTCATGAATTATTTATATTTTTTTGGTTAATTCATTAAAAATAGATATATAACATACTAGAAGCTTACTTAAAACACTAGCAACGATTTTGGAATTATTTTGCACTAGCAACGATATATTATATGCGTAAGGCTACGGTGCTATGGTGTGTATAGAGAGCTACGGTGCTACAGCTCAATACTTGAGTTTTTAAAATTCTAACGGTCTATCCAAACTGTTCATCATGTTCTCCATATTAATATGTATTTGGAGACCAAATTTTATATTTTTTGAATTTTTTTTACTATTTTCTTAGATAGGTAAAAAATCAAATATATGAATGGTGAATAATTTTTTAGATCAAGTGATTTTTTACCTATCTAAAAAAATAGTAAATTTTTTTCAAAAAATGTAAAATTTTGTCTCCAAACACATTAATATGAAAAAGATGAATGGTTCGGATCGACCATTAGGATTTTGAAAACTCGAATAATTGAGCCTTAGCACTGTAGCCCTCTATGCAACAACCTCTCTTTTTAATTTCCTCACAAAGTTTGGAGATAGTCTCGGACTTGACTTTCTCTGTATATATATATATATATATATATATATATATAGTTAGGCTGGGGTGCTATGGATAGCATAGTGGCCTCTATGCTACGGCTCAATATTCGAGTTTTCAAAATCCAAACGGTCGGTCCGAACCATTCATCTTATTCTCCATATTAATATCTGCTTGGAGACCAAATTTTATAATTTTCTGAATTTTTTACTATTTATTAAACCACTTTGAAAATCGCTAATCCAACAGTTTTACTGTTTTGTGCAGCCACCGTTAGATCAACAATTTTGTAAAATACTTAATAAATAGTAAAAAAATTCAGAAAATGTAAAATTTGGTCTCCAAGCAAATATTAATATGGAGAATAAGATGAACGGTTCGGATCCACCGTTTGAATTTTGAAAACTCGAATATTGAGCCGTAACATAGAGGCCACTATGCTATCCATAGCACCCCAGCCTATCTCTCTCTCTATATATATATATTGTTTGTATTAATTAGTTAACAACTGAAATTTTACATTTGAGAAAACATTTTCTTCTTTGAGTTAGAAACATAAAATAAATAAAATGCCCTTGCGACTGAAATTGTACTTAATTGCAAAATTGTTGTTATGATTGTTACAAAATGTAGTTATAATTTGATAAATTATGGAAATTTACTCCTTGGTCATATTTGATTGAAATAAGTCAAAATGTATATGAATAAAGCAATCAAATGTAGTTAAACTTTAACTAGCTAGGTGGTACATATATAAACTAGAATACTTTATTTGTAAGCCCATAAATATATATAGTTAAATTTTTTCAAATTTTAGAGGACTGAAGATTAGCCTTAAACTAATAAATTAAGTTATTCATTTTAAAAATGTTCAGTGCATGCGATCATATATATGGGGAAGTTACATAAAATCCAGCCATTACTAAACTTCCAATATGAATAGAGAAACACATAGGAGCCTTATTAGGGAAATTTTTTATTCATAGAAATTGAAAAAAAAGGTAGAGAGAGAAATATAAACAGCGCAGATTTTGTGATATTGATAGAAAGATTGGTACAGATTTTACCGATCCTAACAATCAAAACACTTATGATAGACATAATTTCTACCCATCCTAACTCATTTTGGATCTTCTGTAAAGACAGTGCCTGAGAAGATCAAGAATTGATCTGTTGCTATTCTTGTTTTGAAGACGGTGTCACAGAAGATCCAATATAAGTTAGGATGGATAGAAATTCTGTCTATCCTAACTGTTTTGATTATTAGAATTGATAAAATCTGTACCGATTTTTCTACCAATATTACAAAACTTGCACTCTTTCTATTTCTCTCTACTTTTTTTTCAATTTCTATAAATAAAATATTTCCCCTTATTAGTCCATATCCCAAGATATTTTCTCGTTCCACTAAAACCCTAACTGGATATAGAAATAAATAAACAAATAAAAAAATGCGACCATGGTCAACCTACTACACTATAAAACATCTGTCTCCAGAAACAAAATCCTCTGCCCCCTGGGGGGCAGGAAATTCCTGCCCCCAGAGTCTCTGTCGAGTGGGACCGGGGTGGGACCGATTACTGTTTAGGGTTTAACTTTTTGTTACTGTTTTTAAATGGACCCCACTCGCAGAGACTCTGGGGGCAGGAATTTCCTAAATCATTTCACAATTCCCCCTCAATTTAGGTGTCTTTTCTCCTCAGGTACATCCCCTCTCCCATCTCTCTTCCTCTAATCTTGCATCTACTAAATATTCTTGTAGCTAGAAACATTATTAAGATGCATCTGCTTGTAGAATATTTCCTTCTCCTCTCTAGATTTATTGCATCATTCTATATTTCTATAGTGTTTTCTACATAGAATCTACTACTGTAGATTTTGCTTTCTTAAAGTTTCTTCAGTACATTTAAATATCTATACCTAAAGAGTATTTCTTTTTTCCTTCACACAAAATACTTCTACTGCTTATAGGTTACATTAGCTCTTCCAAGAGAACAAATACATAAACTAAATAGATGGTTAGAGCACCGTGCTGTGATGAGGCGGAGGTGAAGAGGGGTCCATGGACAGCAGAGGAGGATGAGAAGCTGAAGGAATTCATAGAGAAACATGGCCCAGGGAACTGGCGTTACCTCCCGAAAAAGGCTGGGTTGAAGCGGTGCGGGAAGAGCTGCCGCCTCAGATGGACCAACTATCTGCGACCCGATATCAAGCGAGGAAAATTCTCTGATGATGAAGAGCGCCTCATCGTACACCTCCACTCCGTCCTTGGTAACAAGTATGACCTCTTTCTCTCTCACATGCTCGCGCGCACATGCAGAAATTATTAAGTGCTTATGTGATCATGGTCTGATTCTGTTTACTTTGATATAAACATGGCCATATGTAATTTTGAAGTTCTCATTCTAAAGAACACAAATTTATATAGTTTACATACTTTATTCAAGTATGGATCGGTAGCATGATTTCAATTGGAACTTAACCTGAGAGCATGTTCTTGTGTTTAGAAGAACAAATCGAATTAATGTTCTAATTAATCTTTTGAAGGTGGTCTATGATAGCTACAAAATTGCCGGGACGCACCGACAATGAGATCAAGAACTACTGGAATACCCACATCAGAAAGAAGCTCCTCATGATGGGAATCGATCTGGTCACTCATCAACAACGCACAGATCTCGATATACTGTCCAATTTACCTAGCCTTCTAAATGCCGTGAATGGATTCAATCCTGGCAACATCACAAACCCCTTAGAAAATGCATTCAGGCTACAAGCAGATGTCGCGCACCTAGCTAGGATGCACCTTATAAAAAACCTGCTTCAAGCAATCAGTCCAGATCCTCTGTCAACAAATGTTGATGCATTGAATTCTGTTTTGGGTTGCAATGCCCTTCAGACTGGCTTCGTTAGCAACCTCTGTCAGCCAAATTTCTCAAATTCAGGTATCTATAATCTTAATACCTTCAACCAAGAATCTGACATTTCATTTTCATATAAAATATGTCGTCTGGCAAGTGACGGTACTGATAATTCCTTGTTTGATATCTCTCAAGTCCCTTCATTGGTTGCGGCATCACCTGAGGAAATGGCTCAGCCGGCTTTGAGCCCGAATATATGCTCAAATTTATCAAGCTTATCCGAGCCGTCAGAGACGCTCAATCTAACTGATTTAGTGGATGAGGGTTTTAGTTGGAAGGATATTCTAGAGTAAGTAGCAAAATTTGTTGATATTAATTATATATTTTTATTTAAGTTTTCTCAATATCTTATTTGTTTTGAAAGCTTGGTAGTGACTAGCAAGATTAAGATTTCTCAATGTCACTATGTTAATTACCTTATTTTAATTTTCTAAATTTTTTTTTTCTCATTATTTGCAGCCAACTATCATGGCCCAGCAGTACGTAGATCTTTGGTCATGTGGGAGTAAAGACGGAAACTATTTTTAATGTTTTTGAGTGATTAGAGACCCAATAAAAAGAAGATGATATTTTAGAGAAGAGTGTGTAAAAAAGGGTTCTATGATTTGTTTTGTTTCTGCTCTTTTAATTAAGATATTGTTTTTGTACTTCATTAGATCATGTGTACTTCATTCCCAGCTTCCTTGAATTTATTTTCTTAATTAATATGGAGCGTCTCCTTTACTCGGCATGTTAACAAACTCTTTGCTAGATACTAAAAACACGTAATCCAGTGATGACATAATTTATATATATATATATATATGAGGAGGGATCAAGTTACAACATTTTTTGAGTTACAACAAGTTACAACAAGCTTTTTTAAAATTTTGAAAGTCCAAATCATCGATCCAAACCGTTAGATATGATCTCTACAATAAAATGTGCTCGGAGACCAAATTTTACATTTTTTGGAAATTTTTTACTATTTATTAAGATGGATACAAAAACTAGTCAAATTCAGACCATTGAATTTTGTACCCATCTTAATAAATAGTAACAAAATTCCAAAAAATATAAAATTTGGTCTCCGAGCACATTTTATTGTAGAGATCACATCTAACGGTTTGGATCGATGATTTGGACTTTCAAAATTTTAAAAAAGCTTGTTGTAACTTGTTGTAACTCAAAAAATGTTGTAACTTGATCCCTCCTCTATATATATATGTACTACTAAAATTTGATTAGTTAGGTTAGTTATATAGGTTGTTGCTTGTGGAATGAGATAACGATCGAGCTGAGTGTGAGCTTTCTTCTTGATTTGGAATGTTCAAATATATAGTAAGTTGAGCTATCAAAAGTCTTTATCCACTATTCGCAATATCATATGTAAACTATAAAAATTAATAAAAGAATTGGAAGATAATATATACCATTTCTATTTTTGATATATGTTATTTGTGGTATTTTTGGCTATAGTTTTAGCAATTAAATAAACTTTTTAGATGTATGTACTGACGCAGACTAAAATACATGGTCAACAGCCAATATACAAATTAAAAGGGAAACTGATTTTCTGTCATTGAACTATATTTTGTGAAGTTATTTAACATTATTTAATTCTATAAACTTGAGGGAGGTTCTCAAATAGCGGCGCTACAGTTTCTGAACAAATCATGCATGTTAAATTAATAGCGTTACAACTTATTTTTTAATTGAATTTCAGCAATATATATAGCATATTTAATTAGCACGGAAGTGTCACATGAGTTTGATTAATGGAAATTTGTTTCATTAGAAAGTTATGCAGTTATCTGAATAATTTGGCAGTTAAAATTGTCTTTTTGTTAACTGATATAGACCAGTGAAAATTGTGGGCCGTGTGGTCATATCCTACAATTATATTTTTTGATTGATTGAAACTTGAAAGACTAAATTTGAGTTACTATTTGTTTTGGTTACAAGGTGCAATTATACATTAAGTGTATTTAACTTTCTATTTGATTATTTCTATATGTGAGAGAATAATTAGAAGTTTTTTTTTTTGAGGAAAAGAATAATTAGAAGTTAATTGCTGGTTCAAAATATAGTATTCTCATCAGAGAAGATTAATTTGAAAACTTAATTTGCACCTAATTTTATTGCATAAAGAAGACAAGAAAATAGACACTAATCTGATGCAAACAAGAAAGAGAAGAGGATTATTGACACTTCTTTTTTTTGCTCTCATTCACTTTTATCTCATTTTTTTATACTCTTGCTCCTTCATTCTCGTGTATATATATATATATATATATATATATTTAAAAGTTGTTATACCATCAATTTCATTCGAAACAAAAGAGTTCAATTAATGGTACCACAGTACATGCTAAATTCTAAAAGCCTAAAACAACACAGCCATATAATAATAATGCATATGGTACACTATCTTGTTACCAATGAGATTAAAAAAGACATGTAATTCTTCATTTAATTCCGCTTTATATAACCCAAAATTTAGTCAACTACCTTTTCTTTATAATAATAATGCATATGGTACACTACCTTTTCTTTAGCATCAAAATTTAGTCAACGAGATTAATCAAAAAAAAAAAAAATTTAGTCAACGAGATGGTTTCATATATAACCCAAACCTCTCAACTTTTACAATTACCAAACTCTTATATTTAGATAAATTAGCCTATCAATAATTGACCTCTATAATATACAACTATACTTTAATTAATAAAACAATAATAGAACTAAAATATTTTAGTTTTTATATTCAGTCTCTCTCTCTTTTGAAAAAAAAAAAAACTTGAAGAGGCTGCCAATATACTCTCTCCTTCTCTCTCTCTCTCTCTCTCTCTCTCTTTCTTTTTGGCTGCACTGCGTCTTCTGTTTCTAAGAACTGTTTAAAAGTCGCAATATTAGGTAGTATTAGGTAATGGGTTTTCCTTTGGGTTCAAGGCATTGACAGTAAGAATAGTCAGCGTACAAGTGTGTGTGTATATATATGCATGCATAATGATCCATTACCTTTTCATTTTAGTAAATATACATACCTCGTATGACATCCTGATATATATATATATATTTGCACAAGATAACTTTTGCCGTGTATCCATTATGCTTTATTTGTTTAATTAATTACATCTCACCTAAATCCCACTTTAATTTGCTTTCGCAAGCTAGTCATGTATGACCCATGATTGGGAACATTAATTTATTTATGAACAATATAAAATCAATATCATTTTTAATTAATGACAGATCAGCTATGCTTGACATTTTTTTTTCAAATGGATAACATGTGCCTCAATGTATTCTCAGCTTAATAGATTTCAAATCTATAATTGTAAAAAGAGCATCCAATAATGTGAATGACAATAAAATCTTTGGATAATTTTAGTGTGAATATAAGTTATATATACGAGGAGGGTTCAAATGCCTCTATGTTTTTGTGTCTCCATCATGCATCCATCTCTCTCCATCATTTTCAAAGTTCAAACAATCGATCCGAACTGCTCAATCTAGCCTCCGTACTAAAATATGTTTGGAGACCAAATTTTATATTTTTAGGAATTTTTTTACTATTTTTTTTAGATAGGTACAAAATCAGTAAATCTGAACCATCTAAAAACAGTATTTTTGTACCTATCTAAAAAAATAGTAAAAAAATTCCTAAAAATATAAAATTTGATCTCCAAACATATTTTAGTATGGAGGTTAGGTTGAGCGGTGCGGATCAACTGTTTGAACTTTGAAAATGATGGAGAGAGTTGGAGGCATGATGGAGGCACAAAAACATGGAGGCATTTGAACCCTCCTCTATTTATATATATATATATATATATATATATATAGAGAGAGAGAGAGAGAGAGAGAGATGGGCTATGGTGCATTGCAATGTATAGGTCATAGTGTGCATTGAACCATAAATTACCGATTCAAAGTTCAAATGACCGATCCAAACCGTTCATCTTGTTCTCCATGTTAATATGTGCTTGAAGACCAAATTTTACATTTTTTGAAATTTTTTTACTATTTATTAAGCCACTTTAAAAATCACTGATCTAACGGTGGCTTCTGATTTTATTGTTCCAAACAGTCACCGTTGGATCAGCGATTTTCAAAGTAGCTTAATAAATAGTAAAAAAATTCCAAAAAATGTAAAATTTGGTCTCCAAGCACATATTAATATGGAGAACAAGATGAATGATTTGGATCGGTCATTTGGACTTTGAATCGGTGACTTATGGTCCAATGTACACCATGGCCTATGCATTGCAATGCACCATAGCCCATCTATATATATAATTTTAGCGTACATCTAAATAATAGTTGTTAAGGTGTTGAACTGTTTTGTTATTGTAGTACTATGCAGGCTTTTGTGTTAGCTATGTGTGTTTTGCTTTATCTGGTGGGTAGTTAATATGTAGGTGCAGTGCTATTTTGGTACTGATCATGTAATAGTATACCTAGGGTATTTGTACATGTCTCCAGAACAAGTGGCTCTCAATTAATGGAAATGAAGTGTACCCACTTTTATCAAAAATAAAATAAAATTAATAAAGTTGTTAATTTTTAAGATCAGAAAAGTAATTTCTAATAATAAATTAAATTGAGTGTGTGTATAGAGTTGAGCTATATATTATGCTTCAGGAGATAAAGTGCATGTTTTACTTCACGCTTATATTTTTATTTATAAAGTTTAAAAACTCGATCTGAATCTCTAATCTTTAAGATCTTAATGCAAACTATTACTTCCCATTTACTAATTAAGTGAACTAAACAAAATATTCTTTTTTTACTATAGTAAAGTGAACTTTCCTTTTAGGTGTTAATTTGTTAAAGATAGTAAAATGTCGATAAAATAAGAGAACTGATATATGCTGTGAGTTGGTGGAGGGACATATATATATAGAAGGGGGTATAAATGCAGAGTCATTAATTACATTAATTTGATTATTTAGTTTTTTTTTTCCCCTATGTTAATCCAGTTCAAATCTTATGAAAGGGTACTACTATTGTATTATTTGTTTAGCCTTTCGTTTTGTTACATTATAAAAAGTAAAAAACTTTATTATATGTACTGCATTTTCAGTTATATAAAAAGTGGGGGTTGACCTCTATATATATTTCCTAATTTTTTTTCATGAATTAATTTACTGACATGGCCAAGTGGCCAAGTTATTTCTTTATAACTTCATTTGTTTCTTTAAAGTTTTATGCAACAAATATCTTTGCTCTGTATCGTTCTGTTAGGGGTGCAAACGGGTCGGATATGACCCGTTCGAATCCAGATTCGTATCCGAATTTTTGCGGATTCGGATATTCGGATACAGATAGTTGCGGATTCGGATACGGATACATATTTTTTTTATGTGGATTCGGATACGAATACGGGTTGAGTTTCGGTATCGGATATAGATACGGATAATTATCCGGATCTGGATATTTTAATTTTTTGGATATCCGGATAGGAATATGCTAGCATGCTATGCATAGTATAGAACCCCTCCATGCAACGGCTTGGATTTTGAGTTTTCAAAATCCTAATAGTCAATCTGAACCATTCATCTTGTTCTCCATATTAATATGTGTTTGGAGACCAAATTTTACAATTTTTGAAATTTTTTTACTATTTCTTTAGATTTATTGAAAATCGTTGTTTTCAGCAAATCTGGACCACAAAAAAACAGCGATTTTCAATAAACCTAAAGAAATAGTAAAAAAATTCCAAAAAATGTAAAATTTGGTCTCCAAACACATATTAATATGGAGAACAAGATGAATGGTTCGGATCAACTATTAGGATTTTAAAAACTCAAAATACGAGCCGTTACATGAAGGGGTTCTATGCTATGCATAGCATGCTAGCATATTCCATCTGGATATGTTAAGATTTGAGAGAATTTTTTTGTGTCTATTTATCTTTTATATTAGAATATCTTTTGTATTAGTATTTTTAATTAAATTTATAGTTATGTTGGTGAATTTTAGTTAATCAGATATATATTTTGTAATCGTGTAACAAGTTAATTAGAAATATATTTTGAATTAGAAATTCAAATTATATCCGTATTCGAAAATATCCGATCTGTATCTGTATCCGTTTAATATCCGATCCGTATCTGTATCCGATTACTATCCGATCGTATCTGTATCTGAAAAAAAATACGGATACGAATATGGGTTGAGCACTATCCGATCCGTATCCGATCTGTTTGCACCCCTACGTTCTGTTCGTTTTTTGGGTATTTAGGTATTTAAGATCCATGTGCATTTGCTTTAAGATTTGTGCCGATCTCGCACATATTTTAAACAAGTTAAATCTATCTCTTGAAAATAAATCTAATTTCTCTATTCCATCTTTCTCATAGAATAAGACATTGGTCCTCATAGAAAAATTGAAGAGAGACAAAAATACAAAAAACAAGAATTTGACTACAAATTAAAATTCAAACTCAATTTCATTATTTTTAGTTCTCCAATTTCACTTCTTCTCTTATTCATTATTTTTAGTTCTCCAATTTCACTTCTTCTCTTATTCAGCAGAAATAGAATATATTTTTTAGTCTTTTTCTCTATTTCATTTTTGCGGGGCCCTTTTAAAGAAATGAACAAATAAAGCTTCCATATTTTAGATGCTTCCTGTCATGATAAAATGGATACATACAAGAGAAAAAGACAAATTCTGTCTCATCAGTACAGTGCCTTCATCCAAAGAAGCAAGCATTTCCTTGGAGGTGGAAGCCTTTCAGTAGTGGATTAACAATATGGTTGGGGATACCCGACCATATCCGTCCGTGTCCGAGCTCGGGTATGGGTCGGATACTCGGGTACACAGGTACGGGCAAAAATCAGATCGAATCTGTTTTTTGAACTAATATCTGATCATACCCTACTCGAGTTTATCTGTACCTGACTATACTCGTACCTTAGTACCCGAGTACCTGTACCCGATACCCGACTACTGTTCATCCGAATTCAAAATTAAAAAATTCTGTTTTTTCCCCATCCGTTTTTAATTTTTTTTTTGTTTCTGTTTTCTAATTTCTGTTTTTTAATTTCTGTTTTTTTTATTTCTGTTTTTTAATTTCTGTTTTTTTGTTTCTGTTTTTTTTTTATTTCTGTTTTTTAATTTCTGTTTTTTAGATTTATTTTTGTAAATGTTAGATTCATTTTGAATATGTTAGATTTATTTTTGAAAATGTTATATTTATTTTGAATAGGTTAGATTTAATTTCTGTTTTTTTTTTATTTCTGTTTTTTAGTTTCTGTTTTTTAATTTCTGTTTTTTTTATTTCTGTTTTTTAATTTCTGTTTTTTTTATTTCTGTTTTTTAATTTCTGTTTTTTTTTAATTTCTGTTTTTTTGTTTCTGTTTTTTAATTTCTGTTTTTTAATTTCTGTTTTTTAGATTTATTTTGAATAGGTTAGATTTATTTTTGAAAATGTTAGATTTATTTTGAATATGTTAGAATTAATTTCTGTTTTTTAACCAACAAAAAAACCAGAAAAAAATAAAGCAAAAAAAAAAAAAAACCTGTACCCGCCCTACCCGTATCCGCCTTACCCGTTAAGGATACACGGATACGGGTATAGGACGAGTAGGGTATGGTTTTTGAAAAATATACCATTGTACCCGTACCCGTATATCCTTATACCCGTCCTACTTGTACCCGAGACGTACCCGTATCCATCCCAAGTATACCCAGGATACCCGTACCCGTCCGACTATTAATACCCTACCTTTCTGGTAGGTAATACGTAGGCATCTATAGAAAAGTACAAGAATACTTACCCTATAAAAAGTCAACATCATATGTCATGCGATCATGTATCGTATTATATACAGACATATAAAACATGGTCCCTGAGTTCTATATGTAGTTGCATGATTTTCATCATTTGAGTGTCCATGAGGAGAGTCTCCATTATTGGTCTAGTACTCTAGTGACCTCTCTAAATCCAGCACACCCCTTTTACTAATACTAATAATGATTTTATTTTTGTTAGAAAAAGGTTTCATCAAGCCATCACTGTCTAATATTCACAAGAAATCTCTTAGCCTAGCTTCGAACCTGTGATAATCAGAATCTTCCATTGTCCATGAGTAGTGTAAATTTAGGTTTTCATATTAGGACAAAAGGTTTATAGGATAATTATTTACGTGATAGATGTATTTATTATTCATTGAGAAGGATTTACAAATTTCATTGACATGTGTACAGCCTTAGTGATTTTGAAAGGTATACCCCCACGTTACAGAAAATTGGTGATATATAAGCTATTGTCCAAATAGAGTCAAATTAATTAAAGATTAAATTTAAAATTTGAATCCTCATATATTTGATTTTTGAAATTTATGAGACTGTTATGATAAGCCATATATTTAACAATTGATTTCGTTTGTCAATAGATCATATATATATGAATAAACAAAATTAATTATTTCGCTCCTCCAGAGAAAAATCGATCGCTGAAGATCACCAATTAATTATTTAATTATTTAACAAGTTTTCTGCTGATATTGGCCAAACTGCCTCTTCCCTTTAGAACGATATTATATTTAATTCCAGTCTGTCCTGCTTATTATTAAATTGTGGTATTTCTTGTCAAAGAGTAATTATATATATATCTACAATAAAATTTACAAAATGGGAAATTACAATTTAGCAAAAAAGAAGAAGAAGAAGAAGAAAGAAAGAAATAACAGTACAAAGATAACAAGGTGGTACACGTTAATGACGATACAACATATATATAAAATTATGTAGAAAGCGTCAACAGAGCTTGAACAAATTGATTTGGTAAAGATAAAAAGGAAAGAAAAAATAATGACCAAGCAAGAAGTTGTGGTCTACACAAGACTCAGATATATAGCTATATATAGAGAGAGAGATGAGCTACGCTATTCCATGGAGTAAAATGAGTTGGTATTTCATGACACTATATTTTTATTTTGAAAATTTAAACGACCGATTTGAACCGCTCAGCATGATCTTCATATTGAAATGTGCTTGGAGACCAAAATTTTCATTTTTTTTGGAAGTTTTTTACTATTTATTAAGCAATTTTGAAAATTGCTGATTCGATGGTTCATAAATTTTTACTGTTTTTACTGTTCACAGCAAAACAACAATTTTCAAAATTGCTTAATAAATGGTAAAACAATTCCAAAAAAAAAATATGTAAAATTTGGTCTCTAAGCACATTTCAATATGGAGATTACATCTAATAGTTCTGATCGGTCGTTTGGACTTTCAAAATGAAAATACGACATGGAGTACAAACACGTTTTACTCCATGGAGTAGTGTAGCTCATCTCTCTCTATCTCTCTCAATATATATATATATATATATATATATATATATATATATATATATATATATATATATATATATATATATATCCTCTATATTATGCACCTTAAATTGAATTGGATAATAGAAAGTCCAACGGTTGTGATTTATTGATCTAAATTCGGATTGAATCTGAGCCATCTAAACAAATAATTTGCCTTCTTTTGATTAAATACATCCTTATATGTGTAGAAATCTAAATTTAGTTAAAATTGAACCCGCCACATGTATCGTCACGCGTATTACTGCATGTATTTTCGTTTTGCACCGTTGGATTTGAATTAAAAATCATGCAGATTAAATCCAACGTTTGTAAACTTTTTCACTAGAACGCTCTGCCTCTTTCCCAGCAACATTACTTTTCCAGTCTCCCTCCCCGATCCCTTCTTCCAAAAAAAAGAAAATAAAAAAACTCTAGAGTTGCAAGAGAGAGGGAGACAGCGAACGATCGTCTCCCTCCCCGATCCCTCTTGTCTGTTTGTTGTTAACTAACTAATTAAAAAGACAAAAGAAGACGAACAAGTAGGAGATGTGGGCAGTGCACGTGCAAGTCGACGGCATCGGCCATCTCTTGCCGCTCCGCCCGCCTCGCCTATTGTCGCTGAAAATGTCAGAAGTTTTTGTCGCATAACTGTCAACTGATGGGAAGTTTTAGAAGGGACGCTACCAGACGATACAACCCTTCCTCCATCTTCCCGTACGACCCTTCTTCTTCTTCCTGTTGAACGGTACGACCATAATTTGTACACTTCCGTCAGTTGATTCTGTTACACTTAGGGGCACCTCTAATTGCTCAAAAAATGAAATGAAATTGCAATTGAAATTAAATAGATGAGTTTAGAGAAATTTGACACGCGGGATGTTAACGGAGTTCGGCAAAACAATGGCCTACGTCTCCGGGGCGTCGCAATCTCTTTCTAGGTGCGCCTTTCTATTACTCAATATGAAAGGATTACAATTGTGAACCGTGAGCCCTTACAAAATGGGAAGTCACGGCCAACGAGAGATGAGCGCCGGCGAGCCCTTACAACCAAGGGAAGTCACACAAGCTACTCAAGAACAAGAGAAACACTCAATAGATCACTCTAACCTAATCTAATTAGAGATTAGTGAAGTGGATTTGAGGTTGTTTGAGATTGATTGAGAGATATTGAAGTTTTAAGCTCAATCAACAATGGTGGAACCAAGCTCTCAGAAAATCGCCTCTTTTAAAGTTTAGGGACGGCTAGGTTAGATTTGAAAGTGATCCCTTCAGTCTATTTATAGTGGCAGCTCAAAAATGAGCTGTTTGACATAAAACGTTACCAACGTTTTATGCAAATGCGATTTTAGGGTTTTAAATCTCTGACAGCTTAGTAAAACGTTACCAACGTTTCATAAAAGGTTACAACATTTTAACCTGTAAAAACTTGATCAAAATAGAAGTTATTTGAAGCTTAATTATTCCTGAAACGTTGCAACGTTTTATAAACGTTACAACGTTTCATATTGGTACAGTTCAGCTGTGCTTCAGCAGTTCTAAAGCTATTAATCGTCACAACGTTTGTAAAACGTCACAACGTTTGTAAAATGTCACAACGTTTGTATAACGTTATAACTTGATTCTTCTTTTGATCAGTTTGTTGCTACTGATTATTATAAAACGTTACCAACGTTTTGAAAACGTTCATAAAGTTTTATCTCAATTTAATCAACCTCAAACATACTTGACCAAGCTTTTGATTTTACAATTTGTATTCTTGATAAAAGTCTTCGTGATTTCTTCAGTCCAAGCTTATTATATCGCAGTTCTTACTCTTCTTGGACCTATATGTTCTCAAAAATAGAAGAAATCGTAAAATTCAATAATTGTATGTTTTTGCAAATTAGTCAACAGATTGATTGAGTGATTATTGTACGAACAACAGATTCTTTCCATTATTTAAATTTTATTTCTTTCTCAGGTATTTCTTAGATATTCATATAGTTATTAATAAATGAAGAAGATTTATCCAAGGAAGATGCTGCAAGAATAAAAAAGAATACTGGTAGTACCGTAGTAGTATTATGGGAAAAAAATAATCATTCTCATAAATCACGACCTTTCTTCAATATTTCTTTCCCCAATTTGTTTTTTTTTATAAGAGAACATTATTTCTTTCTCCAATTGGAAACCATGAACTTTCGACGGTTATTTTCTTCTGTGGAACATGCATCTTCTTATAATTTTTGTTTATAGTTTAATTATCAATAATTATTCTCAATGTTGTCCACTTCCTGTTTTGGTCCTGGAAGTTTCAAACGAATTACAACTTTGGTCCCTGATCCGCCAAACAAAAATTTGTCCAAATAAAATTTGTCCATGAAGGAATGCAAAAAGGTAAGAAATTTGTCCAATTAATGCCATAATTAACTTGGTTAGTGAATCGGTTGCCTTGATCTTTGGTAGCTCTTCAACCGCAAAAGAAATGTGGGATGCCCTTGTAAATCGGTATGAGGGAAATACTCAAATTAAACGAACCAAATTAACCGGTTTAGAAGCCAAATTTGAAACCTTTAAGGTTGAAGATGACGAAAATATTGAGGATATGTATAATAGACTTATGCATATCCAAAATAAATTTATCGAATTGGGAGAACCGCTTTCTAACAATAAAATTGTAGGGAAGCTATTGAGGATCATGCTCATGAGAGACAAATGGTCCGGCTTGGTGAGTGCGCTAGAAGCAATTCAAGGCACACATGACTCACTCACACCGAATGACCTCTATGCACACTTACGAAGCTTCGAAGAGAAACTTCGACAATCCGGAAACCCAAAGCAAAGTTCAAAATTCAAAACCTTGGCCTTTCCGGCTCAAAATCGAAAACCTTCTAGCTCCTCAAACACTTGTCTCTCAAATGATCAATTTATAAATAAAATTGATCATGAAACCTCTAAAAACACCATTCTCCTATCCAAAATGTTTCAAGACATGCTAGATCTCGAAAGAAATTACAACAAGGAACGAGAAGAGAAGAACAAAAGAGTGATGTGCTTCGCATGTCATAGAAAAAGGCACACCACTCAAACTTGCTTCCAATTGGACGGATACAAGGCCAAGAAAAAGGCTAAAGCCTTACAAGCCTTATTCTCGAATGAGAGCGAGGCGGAGCAATCCGACACGGAGTCGGAAAATGAACAAGAGACAAACCTTACATTGATGGCAAGTGTAGATGAAGGTCTCTCGGCAATTGATGTCGACTCGATTATTGCAAGCAAGAATATCACCGATAAGACCACCATTGAATTCCTTAAAGACCTTGTCTAAGGGGATTGAGGTTGACAAAGCAAAAATTGAGGTAATCGAGAAACTCGAAATCCCAACAAATGTCAAGGGGGTTCGAAGTTTTCTTGGACATGCCGGTTTTTATCGCCGTTTCATAAAGAATTTCTCAAAAATTGCGAAACCATTGACCAATCTACATATTAAAGATTCTGATTTTGTTTTCACTAATGATTATGTCAAGTCTTTTTGCAGTCTAAAGGAAGCCCTTATTTCTGCACCTATCTTACAGCCACCCGATTGGTCGCTACCATTTGAGTTGATGTGTGATGCAAGCGACTATGCAGTTGGGGCAGTGGAAGGACAAGAAGCCGTGCGCTATCTATTATGCTAGGAAGGTGCTAGATCCGGTCCAAATAAATTACACCACAACCGAGAAAGAACTTCTCACCATTGTTTTCGCCCTTGACAAATTCAGATCATATTTGGTGGGGTCGAAGATAGTGGTCTACACAGATCATGCCACACTAAGGTACCTTTTGAGTAAAAAGGATGCAAAACCAAGACTGATTAGATGGATTCTTCTTTTGCAGGAGTTTGATCTTGAGATAAGGGATAAGAAAGGAGTCGAGAACTCTGTGGCGGATCATCTGTCCCAGCTTCGTTGGGAAGATGATACCATAATTAAACTTCCAATCAATGACTCATTCCCCGATGAATAGCTCCTTGCAATCAGTTCTGACCTGGGAGACATTCATACAGGCTGTACAGAAGTTCATACAGTCTGCATGATTCAGCATACGATCTGTACACAGATCCATACGGACAGTACACAGACCCACCAGAGCAAACAACAAGTTCCCTAGTATGCTGATATCGCGAATTACCTGGTCTCTAGAGTGCTGCCTAGCACAATGTCCCACCAGCAAAAGAAGAAACTCAAGTCTGATGCCAAGTACTACTTTTGGGATGAGCCCTACCTCTTCAAGATTGGAATTGAAGGCATATACCGATGCTGTGTTCCACACGAGGAAACAGGTTCTATCCTTGCACATTGCCACTCATCCGCTTATGGAGGACACTCTTCATACTCCAAGACCACTGCCAAGGTATTACAATCTGGTTTCTTTTGGCCTTCTCTTTTCAAAGATGCAAGATCTTTTGTTTTAACTTGTGATAGGTACCAAAAAATCGGAAACATGACGAGATGAAGTGAAATGCCTCTCAACTTTATCCTTGAGGTAGAGATTTTTGATGTTTGGGGCATCGATTTCATGGGTCCATTCCTATCTTCTCGAGGGAATGAGTATATTTTGGTGGCAGTTGACTATGTGTCAAAGTGGGTAGAGGCAATGGCATGCCGCAAGGCTGACTCGAATTCGGTAAGGAAGTTTTTCAATGACATCATTTTCTCTCGTTTTGGGGTGCTGCGAGCTATCATCAGTGACGGAGGCAAGCACTTCATCAATCGACAATTCAACAATCTCTTGAGCTGACATGGGGTGACTCACAAGGTATCTACTTCTTATCACCCTCAAACTAATGGCCAAGCTGAGATTTCTAAAAGAGAAATCAAGTCGATCTTAGAGAAAACAGTGGTAAGAACAAGGAAGGATTGGGCTTCAAGCTGCATGATGCACTTTGGGCCTATCGCACCGCCTTCAAGACATTGATTGGCATGAACCCTTACAAGCTGATGTATGGAAAGCCGTGTCACCTTCCTGTCGAAATTGAGCACAAGACATTATGGGCCATAAGAGCGATCAACATGGACCTTCTTGCAGCTGGAGAAAAGCGTGTCCTCGACTTGCATGAGTTGGAGGAAATGAGGTTGCATGCATATGAGAATGCTAGGTTTTACAAGGAAAAGACGAAGCGATTGCATGACCAATGCATTTCGCCTTGCCAATTCAAAGAGGGAGATCTTGTATTTTTGTTTAATTCTAGATTGAGAATTTTTCAAGGTAAACTCAAGTCAAGATGGTTCGGCCCATTTTCGGGTGAAGAAAGTGTATCCTTTCGGAGCAGTTGATATCTGGAGCACAAAAAGTGGGACCTTTAAGGTAAATGGTCAGCGTCTCAAGCACTATGTTGCTGACCACTTGATGAATGAGAGGAGTGTTCAGTTTCTTTCTGACCCCGCTCCGATAGAAGCTTAATTCGCAAGGTGGTCTAGCTAAAGACCTAAAACAAGCGCTTTTTGGGAGGCAGCCCAAGCACTTTTAAATTTTATTCTGTTTAGTCATTTCTTATATTTTTTGCTTTAGATTTTGCATATTTAATTTCATATTAGTTTAATTTTGATTCTTCAATTTTTAGTTGTTTTTCAATTCAGATCAGATAGGAGAAAAAATCAATTCTGGGCCTTTATATAGCCCATACCCATTTCCCTACAGGCTGTAGGGCATCCATCTGGCGCAGGACCTGAAGGGACGCGATTTTCTCCCTTCGTGACCTTTCATCTCATCCCTTTACCTTTTTATACCCCCCCGACAGCCTCCTGATAACCCCTGACCCACCCAACCCTACCTTGTCGTCTTCCTTCTATGGGCCACACGAGAACTCGTATACCCAAACCCTAGCCGCCGCCACCCTATTCTCCGCTCGCCTCCGCCACTAGCCGCCCGCTCTCCACTTCTGCACGAAAGAAGCGCGCTGTTCTCCATGCTGACCCGACCGCCGCCATCTCTACTTCCACCCGACTCAACCACTACCTTCCCTACTGATCGTCCTTCCTCTTTCTTCTCCAAAGTAAGCACCCTTACCTTTCTCCTTTCTCTTTCTCTTTATTTCTCTCTATTTTCTTTCCTTTTCCTCCATTCCTTCAGCCACCATCAATCCACCAGCTGCCACCCTCCTCTACACGAAAACTGCCCAGCCTACGGCCCGTACCCAAACCCCTACGGCCTGTAGAAAGTCTCTGCAGAAACCTACCAAGGCAATCCACCAGCCTACTGCCCGTACACACAAAAACTGACAACCATGTCTACTGAAAACCACCGAAAGAGACGCCAAGATTGCTCACCATCCCCACCATCCCATCCTGTCCCTGAGCCATATGACTCTGGCTCTGACCAAACCTACTCTGGCGAGTATACCGACTGAGCCGACCGCTTCGCTGTACGGTATTTTGAAATGCCCACTTGTAGCATGTACGAGAACTTCATTAATCTCCAAAAGAAAATTTTCGAGAACACAGCCATGGTCCACGTAGATACACTCCACAGTTTTGGAGTGGAGGATGATTTCATCCTTCTCACTACCAGGGTTGGGTTTAGCCCTATTTTTTGGAATCTCCGACATCTCGCCTATGAGATGGACACCAAGGGATTTCTCTCCTCTCTCGAGCTTAAGAGGGACAATCAGGATGTCCGGTTATGCAACAGAACTCATCGTGTCTATTTCCTTTCTCTACGTGAGTGGTTCAGTTTCCACCATGAGCCCACTACTGACTCCCTCAGTTTCTGTGAGGGATGGTATCGGGATACCTTATGGGTCATGATCACTGGCTGCCCTCCATCGGCCAGTACCGAGTTTCGAGCCCACTTCATCCCTCACCCGACTCTCTGTATCATCTAGCGCGCCCTCGCTTCTACCATCTTCAAGCGCGGTGAGACTCTGAACCGCGCCAACACCATTGATCTCATGCTCATGGACACTATGCTCTGTCTCGTGCCCGAGTATCCGGACTTGGCCCTTCTCATGGTCCAGCACTGGATCCAGCAGCACGACAAAAATAAGAGTGGTGGCAAGATCAAGATCGGGGCCTATGTTGAGCTCATCAAGCAAAAGATTGGATTGGGAGCGATACTGGGTAGAGAGCCATGCACTGGTCCCACCATTATGGATCATAAGAGCTACAGCAAGGGTCTTTTCATCTTTATCTCCCATGGGCCAGCGGGTCATTAGGACTTCTATGACTATCGCTTTGAGAATGACTCCTCCCAGAGGTTACCATTTGGCCCATCCATCTTACCACATGACCCATCCACCTGGTTGGTCCCAGCTCCTCCACCTCCGACTTCTGACATCCCCAGCTCCTCCACCTAGCCACCACCATTAGAGCCTGCCCGCACATACCCAGCTGACCCCACTCTTAGGGATATCTACTCCCTCATGTCAGACATCAGGGATACTCAGGTGCAGCAAGGCCGTCACATCTCGGCCATATAGGAGTAGACAGCCCTTCACAGCGAGTGCTTGGATGAGCTCAGTGGCCACATGTGTGACTATGCTGTCCGCCTTGGTGACATCGAGGACTAGTTTCGCGACTGGCGCTTCGACCCCTCCTATGACTACTGATTAGGTTTGTTTTCACTACCCCAGTTTTTATCTTTTTATCTTAGTTTACTTACTTGTATGTCTTGAAGCATTGAGGACAATACTCAAACTAAGCTTGGGGGGGGGGGGGGGGATTAGTTGCTTTGTTTAGTTGCATGTAGTTTGTTATTTTAGTTTTTGTATTTGCATGTTTTGAGGATAAATTTGTGTGAATTGCAAGAATTAGGGACCAATTTGCGAAATTTTTGTTGTAACATGGTTGAACTTGTGAAATTGGAAATAACCACACATTTGGTTGAAAGAACTGTATACGATAGTTTGTTTTGGGACTTTGTAGAATTGAGAATTGAATTGTATCAAGAAAGCATTTGAAACCGAACTGTGCCTTGTAAAAATAGAGAAATGAGATTTGAAAACAATAGAAAGGTTGGGATATCCATTGGTATGAAAGAATATCATTGGATATGTGTATTCATGATATGTGCAAACAAATAAAAATAAAAAAAATAAAAAAGAAAAAAGAAAAAGATGGAGAAAATAAGAGTACTGGCTATAAGTCCATTATGGCGCCTTTGAGCTCGTCTCCCAAAAATAAAAGAATCTTTGCACATATCAACACATATAGTCCATGACTTTCTGACCTAAGCTTATTCCAAACTTGGGGGGGTATCAAAGAAAAACGAATCACCACAAATGAGAGCATAAACTTGGTAGAAAAATGAACTATTGATGTGATTACTTGGTTCTTACAAATAACAATACATTATTGAAGATCACACATAAGGTTTCACAATAGAGGCACAAAGTCTCCAAGATAAGGCACAGGCATACGGCCCGTACGGGGTCCCCTACGGGCCGTATGACGCTCATTCGGAAAATCCAGCTGGAATCTGAAATGAGCATAATTTAAGGATGCCAAAAAGGAAACCTCTGCAGGCGCTATCTGGGGCATTAAATGAGATATTCCACATCAAAAAAAGGGTGATTCACCACTAGGACTTCGACAAGCTTTCTTGGAGCAAAAGACAAGAGGAGGAAAAGAGGAAGAGAGGTGAAAAACGCGAGTTTGCAACGGATCTTCGGATTTTCCACTGTTTTGTCATGAACTCTTTTATTTCTTGTTATTTGTGTTATCTTATGAATATGAATAGCTAATTTACTTTGTTTCTAGGGTTAAGATGTAGTTTCTAATTTAGTTTTGTTTGCATGCTACTTGGATTTGTGTTGAATGCTTTGTTTTCACTTTGTTGAGTAGTATTTTGATTGCTTTATTTGTGCTTGCTTTGAATTGATTAGTCATCATGTTAGATGAATGCACACATCTAAGTGTTAGGAGCCAAGTCTATGACATTTAATTCAACCGAATAAAATATATAAAGTAGGGTGAAACCAAGGAGTACTCGAAAGGTGAAACTTTCCTTGAGGCAAAAGTTCTTGGATACTTTTAGTAAACCAACAAGTAACTTAGATAAATTAGGCCAAAATGCGAAAGTTGAGGTTTAACGCATCTAAGAGGGAAGTATTTGAGTCCGGTAATTGGGTGCTAGGCCAAAATGCGAAAGTTGAGGTTAGGTATCTAGATCTGGTCGATAGAAACCCTAAACATCAGTATCAGCGCAGAAAACAGTAGTTGCAACATCAACTCGGGGTCCCATACGGACCATACAGGAATCTGTACGGGCCGTATGCCTCGGCGCTGAACAGAAATGAAATCTGAACCCTGGAAATGCCTTTTTATCAATTGAAAACAACTTTAATTCTTTTTATTGTCTTTTAAACTTGTCATAAATCATTAGAATTGTTAGAACTAAACCAAACCAATTTCTCTCACTTCTAGAATCTTAAGTAATTTTAAGATAAGTGCGGTTATTTTCTTCCGTCCCTATGGATCGATACCTGAGCATACTCATCGATAGTACACTTGCTATCTGATTTGACAGAGTATAACAAATATTTAAAAGGTATAGCTTGCTATACTGAAACTTTGTAGCATATATTATGTGCGAACAGGTTGTTTGGTAGACGTGCAGATTTTGAGAATGAATTGTCAGAGGAACAGACCTATGATTCAAATGAGCAAATGAAAGCTGCAATTTATAAGTTTCACATTAGTTGTAATAAAGAGATTACAAATATGCACAACGATAAGCAACGAATTAGGTTCAAGTGTAGGGACCCCAGATGTGCTTGGTACATATTAGCAAGGGCCATTGGTTTTGGTACACAGTAGAAAGTATCCAGGTGCCCAACAAAACATGTTTGTCATGCGGATGTCACAAGAATAGATCATGCACAGTTGACGGCTGCTATAATTGCCGATTGCATCACCGCGCACATGAGAAATGACGTGGATTTGAGTATCAATGCTGTTAGAATCGCGGTTGCACAAACTTACAACGGTCAAGTACTGGCAATTGCTTGCCAATTTATAGTCTCCTTGTTGGATGCAATTAAGCGAAAAAATCCAAGTATTATATTATTTATTTTCCTTCAATAAGATTGTCATCTTCTAACTCTGAAACTAAATAATTTGTTTTTATTGACAGGTACATTATTTGATGCTACTTCATATCCAACTGGTGAGCCTGGACCTTACAAGTACTTTTATAGGGCGGCTTGGGCATTTGGACTGTGCATAGAGGCTTTCCAACACCTGAGATTTGTCATCACTGTTGATGCATATTTCTTATCAGGCAGGTACAAAGGTAATAAAAATTAAAATTGATATGTCATTTTAGTTATTCACACACAGTTGATAAATTGATGCATTTTGCTCTTTTTTTATTCACCTTTTTTTGATGGTTTAATATAGATAAAACATTGATGGCAATTGGATGCGATGCAGAAAATTAGCTCTTTCCATTGGATTTGTTTTTGATAAATACAGAGAATTTTGAAGATTATGCATGGTTCATGCAATGGTTGAGACGCAATGTAATTCGCTCCAGGTTTGTGTATGTCATCACTGATAGGGGCAAGGGCATAAAAATATGTTTAGACGGGATGATCTGAGATGGAATGAGGAAGACAAGGATGAGTGCGTTCACTGTCTTTGTGCTACTCACATAGTAGAAAACATGAGGAAGAACCATTGCAATGACCAGGCAATCAAGTACTTGAGGATATGTGTGGCGAAGAGGAAGATGAGGAGACATGAGTAAAGAATGTAAGCAATGGGGGATGTATGTGACCATGCTCTGAATTGGTTGGACGTGTTATACTAAAGGGGCACCTCTAATTGAACAAAAACTGAAAATAAATTGCAATTGAAAGTAAATAGATGAGTTAAGAGAAATTGACACGCGGGATGATAATGGAGTTCGGCAAAACAATGGCCTACGTCTCCGGGGCGTCGCAACCTTTTTCTAGGTGCGCCTTTCTATTACCCAATATGAAAGGATTACAATTGTGAACCGTGAGCCCTTACAAAATGGGAAGTCACGGCCAACGAGAGATGAGCGCCGGCGAGCCCTTACAACCAAGGGAAGTCACACAAGCTACTCAAGAACAAGAGAAACACTCAATAGATCACTCTAACCTAATCTAATTAGAGATTAGTGAAGTGGATTTGAGGTTGTTTGAGATTGATTGAGAGATATTGAAGTTTTAAGCTCAATCAACAATGGTGGAACCAAGCTCTCAGAAAATCGCCTCTTTTAAAGTTTAGGGACGGCTAGGTTTTTTTTGAAAGTGATCCCTTCAGTCTATTTATAGTGGCAGCTCAAAAATGAGCTGTTTGACATAAAATGTTACCAACGTTTTATTAAACGTTACAACGTTTTATGCAAATACGATTTTAGGATTTTAAATCTCTGACAGCTTAGTAAAACGTTACAACGTTTTAACCTGTAAAAACTTGATCAAAATAGAATTTATTTGAAGCTTAATTATTCCTGAAACGTTGCAACGTTTTATAAACGTTATAACGTTTCATGTTGGTACAGTTCAGCTGTGTTTCAGCAGTTCTAAAGCTATTAATCATTACAACGTTTGTAAAACGTCAGAACGTTTGTATAACGTTATAACTTGATTCTTCTTTTGATCAGTTTGTTGCTACTGATTATTATAAAACGTTACCAACGTTTTGAAAACGTTCATAAAGTTTTATCCTAATTTAATCAACCTCAAACATACTTTACCAAGCTTTTGATTTTACAATTTGTATTCTTGATAAAAGTATTCGTGATTTCTTCAGTCCAAGCTTATTATATCACAGTTCTTACTCTTCTTGGACCTATATGTTCTCAAAAATAGAAGAAATCGTAAAATTCAATAATTGTATGTTTTTGCAAATTAGTCAAATAGACGTCAAAGATTATTGTACGAACAACAGGACGGTGTGGGTAAGTATCTGGATCAAGATGAGAACGAGTGTCCAAAACCATGGAAGATATTCCAAGAGCTGGACGGGGGTTACTGTTGGGGAATTATGACTACAAATAGATCTGAGTCGTTCAATAATGTCTTCAGATCATCTCCTAGGTTTTCGATAGCAGCAATAATTGAGGACACATTTTACAAATGCCAATAATGGTTTGCTCAAAGGAGGGCAAAAGCACAAATTAAAGCAAGCCAGGGTCAACAGTTCTCATGTCGTGTGCACCATGTATTTTATTTTTTAATTTTAAATTATTCTATTTTCATTCAATTATTTTAAAACAGTAATATCATTAATTTTTCGTAGTTTATTAACAAATGGTACGGGAGGTCACAATCTATGATAACGCTCAGTGGATTTGGCAACTGGAATGAGTTTGAGGTAACATCCAGACAAGAGAAAGTTAATGTATACATGTCTGACGCTTTTGGTCGGTTTACCAAGGCAAATTATAAATACACGGTGGTAATCACGGATGAGAACACAGTTACATGCACATGCCAGAAGTCGCAATTAAATAGAATACCATGTTCTCATGTTCTGGCAGTGTGTTGTCTCTGAGGCATCGACCCTGGCCGATTTGTACATTACTATTATCACATCCAGACACTGATCAACACATGGATGGGTGAATGGCATGTATATGACAATCAGTCTGATTGGCCAGAAAACAAAGGCCCAACCCTTGTTCCAAATGACAAAAATATTACTTTGGATTGAAGGCGAGTAAATAGGATTCTGATGTGGCTTGATTTACTGCATAATAGAAGGACATGACATCAGGCTGGTCGAGATACACAGGAACAACAAAACAAAGCTGCTCGACATGCACGAGGTAGTTAACTCATATTTTTAACTTAAGTTTCAACTTTAAAAAAAATTATTGAGACTTAATAATAACAATACATTTTTGTTTGTTAATTTTCAGGTTGAGAGAGAGGCAAACAATGTATTTTTATCTAGTAGTCAATTTTATATTGTGATTGCATTACTTGTTTGTTGTAATATTTTGAAGAATATTATTTAGGAGTACTTTTATTGTATTGAATATTTATTTCATTTTTTTTAGGTGTATTGTAATTTAATATTTCTAATTCAAAACAAAATCAAACTACTTCATCGTACAAATGTAGTTAATGAACGATATTTTCAACATAATATTTCTTCTGACAAACGTAAAATATTTTCAAATTAAATACGGTACACAACTATAACTACAACTATTTTCAAAACAAAAAATCAAAACAACAAAACAATAAAATATGCTAACTCTGGAAAAAAATAAAAAATAAAAAGACGGGCCGCATCCCCTAGAAGTGGCCAGGGTGGCCACATCCCCTAGAAGCGGTCCGCATTCTAGGTCCCCTTTGCCTAAATGCGACCCAGATAAAGGTGGTCATATCTAGGTAGAGCGGCCATACTATTTTTCGAAATTTTAGAAAATCGTGACGTTTCGGTTTATCTTTTTTTCGATTATGGTATATTTAAAAATTTGGGAGTTAATTGTGCATATATTTATACCTGTATATTGTTAATTATATATTAGGATCTACATTGAATGTTCCGATGTTTATATTTGCATCAGTGAAATGTTTATATCTTTTATTTAACTGTAGATATTTTCATGTGGTCAATCGTGTTATTTTTATTAGTTTGATTGTAAGATTATTTTTGTACAAATTATAATCAAAATTCAATTTATATTGGAACAATTTTCTTTTTTCTTGTTTGGGTGTGAAACTCGATGGACAATTCTATTTATATAACTACTACATCTCTTGAACATCATTTTTAGGATTTTTAATAAAATGGGAGAGGGTGAGTAGAGGCCTCCCACCTCGAATTCGTATCCTCTGCATTAACTCAAAAGGGAATCTTTTAAGTTAATGATTCTTAACTATTTGATAGGTTTTATGAATCCTGCGGAATAGATTCACACTAATATTAAAGGACCTCCTAAATTATAAGCAAGAGTTTAATTGGCTCCGTTTGAAATCAGATAATTGAAACTCATTAATTCAAAAGATTCCTTTTTGAGTTAATGTAGAGGATACACCCCACCAAAAAAAGGAGGAATGACGTAACAAAAAGCATGGGGAAACGATTTGAAGGATGGTTAAAATTAAGATAATTTCTTGACAATTAATTCTATAAATCTTAGGATATAAAATATGCTTTTGTTAATACTTCAGCCAAAATACTTACGCGTGAAATTTTAGAAGTTACATTTTAAATGTCGGGTTAAATAAGTAGCTCAATAATTTTATATATTAAACTTGTACAATACAAATTTTTACTATTTTTAGAACTTTTTTACTATTGTTTTATGATTTTTGAAAGTTGGTCTTTTTGACATACCAATAATGCATCAATATGCACACCAATTTTATTTTTTAACTGCTTAATTTGATATTAAATGAATTTTAAATTTTAATTTTTTTATAAGTAAATGAAGCTCTTTTGAAGAAGATCAGTTTAAACGATTTAGATTTTTCGTTTGAAGCTAATTAGATAGATTTTAGATTGAAAACATATTAGACGGATTCATAAATATATAAACAATACGATGTTGCTTGCCTATATATGTAATCATAAATGGTCAATCACTTCCTAAATTTGTTTAGGTAGGTCCATAGACTATATTAAATCCAATTACTTGTCCACATGTTACTAAGAAAAAGAGAACATATTTGTCCACCTGGGTTTTGACTTGTCACGTAGACGATTTAGCTTGATTAAATTTGTAATATAACTTATGTACAAAGGCATTGGAGATATTTTATGGTTTTGTTGTATTATTTTTTTCTGATAAAAGTTGAGTAAATATCCCAACTATTGCATTGAAATCATCATATCTGACGAGAAGTATTAAAAAAAATTGATACCTAACACCAATAAAGTCTATATTACATTCCACTACATGATAAAAAAGAAAGAAAAAACAAACTACATTGATTGACTAGACACCTACAAACGAAGCCAAAATATAAAGTGTTTTACAAAGCCATTGGTAAAGCGAGTTTATTTCCAAGTTTGATGGAGTCCGTTAGGTGAACAAATGAGGTAACAAGTATCCTTTTTGAATGTATGAATTTGCTGAAAAGAAGAGATCTCTCTTATTATTCTCTTGCAACAAAACAAGCACATTAGACGAGGTAATGGTTGTTGACTTCTCAAATTTTCAAATTCTTAGCAATTTCTCAGCAGCCACACATTTTGAATGCTTGAAAATCACTAAAAAGTTTGTCAACACTAGATTTGGTGGGGTTTCTGTTTTATTAAGAAGAGAGATAGATTTGCTCGGATTTTTGTTATTTATTAATTTGTTGTACCACTTTCCTACAACACTCCGAAAGTTTTGTTACTTTTTTTTCGTTATATATTTATTTTTATGGGGAGAGAGAACAACTGTTTTTCTTTTATGTCCAAGGCTACTATATAATTTATGACAAATCACCTTATGGGTAGTATATTATTTGAGATAACTGAACTTTTCATCTTATCAAATGCTAACATCTGTTAAAAATATTTTATTAACATTTGATATCTCCAAATTTAATACATTACTCATGAATTTAAGCTATAACACTTTTTTTTACAATTTTACTTCTTCATTTTTGATAAGATAAAATATTCTTTTTTGTTAGTATGTTCAGGTTCGTTTTTAGTTTTAGTTGTTAATTATATGAAGAACATATATTGAGGAGGAATTTTAGTAATATTAACTATAATTAGTGCCACAAAATAGAGCAATTAATTTATTAATACAAATTCATTTGTCTTTTTTTTTTTTTTATCAAATCTCTTTATTTGCAACAAAGTTTGAAATTCAAATTGTAAATCAAATTCTTGATATTCTTCATTTTATAATATGTTTCTGTTGCAATGCACGGGTTCAATACTAGTAGCTATTAAACACACTGTGATCAAAATAAAAATACTTGACAACTGTCAACAACTGTTTTAAACTAAAACAATGAGTATTCATTTTGCTTCAAATGAATTGACATTCTGAAACATTATATTGTACATTATTAGTTACATTTCACTCTAAATAATCATAAAAAATATTTAATTAAGAGTTGAGTATCTAAAAAGTAATTAAGGATAATATAAGAGTAGCCAATTGGGAGGCAAAGATGGGAGATTTTACAAAGTGCTCTTCTTTTTCAAAACATAGAATAAAATAGCCCTTTCTAAAATTATTAACAAAATACCGTTGTGGACCGCACTTGTTCCCTCTCTTTCCCTTCCTCTTCCTTCTCCATATTTACTCTCATCTATTATTTACTTATGTAAAGTATACAATTGTGATTTTATTTAATTTTTGAATAACTTGTATTTTTATGAGTAACAAATGATTTAGATAAAAAAAATTAAGTGTGAAATTTTATTTGTTAAAATTAGAAAGTATAGCATCAGTATATATGTATAATTTTTTGTTTGTTTGAAGAATATATATGTTTTTTTAAAGTTATTATAAGACATGGTATAATTAGCTTATTTTATAAAATCTAACATATAAATATTTTTAATATACAACATTTTATCTAGTTTATTCGGTATAAAATTTCATATCCTGGTTTTCACAATTATAAGCATTTTGTCAATTACATGTTAAGAATAATTTAGTGAGATACTTATGCTTCAATAAAAATATACTAATTATGTATATGACATAATCTTAAGAAAATAAGAATATAAATAACCAATGCAAGAAATAATGCCAACAGTTTTGAATTGGTTGCAATGCAAGTAATACGACTCGCCAGTAAATACATTGGTTATTTATATTCTTATTTTCTTAATATTATGTCATATACATAATTAGCATATTTTTTTTATTGAAGCACAAGTATCTCACTAAATTATTCTTAACATGTGATTGATACAATTCTTATAAGTGTGAAAACTCGGAATATGAAATTTTATACCGAATAAATTAGATAAAATGTCATATGTTGAAAATATTTATATATTAGATTTTATAAAATAAGTTAATACTATGTCTTATAATAATTTTTTAAAAGACTCATATGTTGAAAATATTCTACACATACACTAAACTTTCTGATTTTAACAAATAAAATTTAACACTTAATTTTTTATTGTAAATCATTTATATACATAAAAAATAAAAGTTATAACTTAAATGAAATAATGATTATATATTTTACATAAGCAAATAATAAATGAGAGTAAATAGGAAAAATAAAGAAAGAGGGAAAGAGAGAGAATAAGTGGGGTTAACAATAACATTTTGTTAAATTTTTTGAAACGAGAATATTTTGTTCTATAATTTGAAAAGAACGAAACTTTGTAAAATTTCCCGACAAAAGGACCTAATTCATTTCCAACTTTTATTTTTTAATACAAAACTACAACAATTATTGTATAATATATGACTGCAAACGGGAAGGAAACATCTACTGTTCAAGTTCAACTTTTGATTGGCTAGATGCACTACATTAATTAATTAAGGCCTGCCATCTATAACATGCATGGTCTTACGTAGGACTGTAGCAGAATGGATCTTTTGTGAACCACAATTCTATGAAAGATCGGGTGTGTAGATATAAAGAAAACAGATATGATAAATATTTTGTATAATAGTGAATTAATTGAAAACAGATAACACATACTGAAATCTTACTTTAAAACAGTAGTAACTAATGTATAAATAAAACTTTTATATATATATATATATATATATATATATATATATATATATAAGAAAAAAATATTTTGCACTAGCAATTTGCAATCGGAGCAAAATTATGTATGAACACTCAAATATGAAATCTATTATATTTATGTTCTATAAACTTTTTGCCATTTATATGAAAGTAAATTATATGAAATACAAGACAATAAAAATCATAAGAAATTTTACAATTAATTAAAATGAGTATAAAAATAATTTTTTGTACTATTTTAATTTTCATTTTTGAGCAAAGGACTTTGACCTCTCTTTTTTACTTTATAAAGTTTGGTTGTAGATAGATTCCGAATTTGGAGTTCGCGTCCCTCCAGCCTCCAGGCACTAGAGGTGTAATTAAAAAAAAGAATGGACGATCCAGATTAATCCCAGCCAAGCCAAATTTAGTGTTAAAATCAAAATAAATTTTCTGAATTATGATTGGTAATATTAATTATAAGTTATAGGATCATAAATTATTAAGTTAGGGTATTGAAAAATATAAGTCAAAACATCATTTTTTTTATCGAGTATCCAATTAGTTAATGGGTTTAAATCCGATTTGATATTTTTTTGCCCCCCTGCCAAAAATCCTAGGTCCGCCCCTGCCAAACTCAATCTATTGCCTATTGAAACTATAGGGGGTTAATATTTGTTCCAAACACTTTCCAAGTTATAGAAAGTTACGCAATAAATTGAAAGGAAAAAACATGTAAGTACTATGTAACTTCTGTTCTTCGATCTTATCATATATGTCTACGGGCTTTTGAAATTAAAAAAAAAATCTTATCATATTAATTATTTTATTATTACACGAATATTAGCAAACATCAGCCACTCAATTTCAAAACCTTTGCTCTGATTGTTGCATCAAATATAGTCGTTAGTTTCATATAATTATGGTAATTTTACTATAAATTAACTTGGCAGTATATGATTTAAATAAGTCAAAATGTGTAAGCATAAAACAATCGAATGTGCATAAACTAGAACGCTTTATCTGTAGCCCAATATATATTTTAAATTTAGAGGACTGAAGATTAGCCTTAAGAAAATAGGTGAAATTAAGTTATTAATTTTTCTATATATTCATATCGTCATACTTAGTAGATAATTCTACAATAGTGGCGAACAAATTATTTAACATTTTGAACTACATTAAATTAGCAAAATGTACGTGTAATTACAAAACCATATTTGCAATGTTTTTACTTAATTTCCAACAAAGAATAAAAAACCTTCGGTGCAAACAGAGTAGAGCCACATGGGGTTGTACGACAAATTAAAGTCACATAAAATCCAGCCATTACTAAACTTCCAATAGAGAAATACATAGTAGCCTTATTTGTCCATATCCTAAGATATTTTGTCCTTCCACTAAAACCCTAACTGGATATAATCAACACACGTATATAAAAGAAATAAATAAACAAATAAAAAATGAGACCATGGTCAACTTACTACACTATAAAACATCTTTGTCTCCACTATCATCCCTCCTCAAATCATTTCACAATTCCACCTCAATTTAGGTGTCTTTTCTACGTCCCCTCTCCTATCTCTCTTCCTCTGATCTTGCATCTACTAAATATTCTTGTTGAAACATTGTTAAGATCCGTCTGCCTTTAGAATATTCCCTTCTCCTTACACCATGCTATAGTGTTTTATACATAGAATCTACTACTAGATTTTGGTTTCTTAGTTTCTTCAGTATTTAAATATCTATACCAATGTACAGAAGTTATTTTTTTTTCCATCACACAAAATACTTCTCCTGATTATAGGTTACATTAGCTCTTCCAAGAGAACAAATACTTCAACTAAATAAGTTGTTAGAGCACCGTGCTGTGACAAGGCGGAAGTGAAGAGGGGTCCATGGACAGCAGAGGAGGATGAGAAGCTGAAGGAATTCATAGAGAAACACGGCCCAGGGAACTGGCGCTACCTCCCGAAAAAAGCTGGGTTGAAAGCGGTGCGGGAAGAGCTGCCGCCTCAGATGGACCAACTATCTGTGACCCGATATCAAGCGAGGAAAGTTCTCTGGTGGAGAAATTTGAAAAAGAATCTGCAAAGAGCTCGCTGGCTATAGGACAAGTTCCACAATTTTACAACTCAAATCATCTTAACAATCAATTGTCTCACGTCAAGAACTGATTACATGGTCTGTGGTCTGCTCTGTTTTACTAGTTCACCTGTTTTGAGTTTCGAATCAATCCAACTCAATAATTGATTGAGTTATTTATGTAAATGGTCACAACTATTTATAGTAACCATCGAGTTATTTATCTTAATCGATGTTTATGATACAAGTGATATATCATATAACAAGACATTTGAAGTTTAATCTTCTTGTTGTTACTGATAGTCTGGTACAACTATATATAGTTACTAGTATCATGCTCGTGCGTTGCAACGAGGACACGTTATAATAGGAAAAACAATCATACAAAGTGACTTATTTTCATAAAAAAATTACATTAAATAAAAAATTATATTTCTTAAATGACATATTAAATAACATATTAAATGATATAATTTTTTTAATCTTTTTTCACATATTTTCATAAAAAAAATAACTCACCAGAAATGTAGAACGGTGGCATCTCTAAAAGATGAGAAAATAGAGTATACCAAATGACATATTAAATAACAAATAACATTTATTTAATGATATAAAATAAATAGAAAGAAATGAAGACACAACTAATTAATTATCAATCAATTAAAAATTCTTTAAATGGCATTTAAAAAATAGAAAGAAATCATGATCATTTAGAAATATGATACAATTTGCATGCAGAAAGTACGTGTGACGAGCACGTGTCAAAATAAATTTAGACTTCTACACGTAAAAAAGAGAGAGAATCAAATAGATGCATATAGTCAAAATATTTGATCTGATGGCTAATATTCAATTCAAAATTTTATCTTTTAATCAAAGTCATTGACAAATCAGATCATTTCCGTACTTAAGATTCCTGATTTTTTAAATTAGATCAGATTTATCCAGATGTTGATTGCATGGTTCAAATCTAAATTCAAAATTTGAATTATATTTTGGGCTAGACAGATCCTTAGCCATCAGTAATGGGCCATAGTTTGTGAGTCTACCCAGGGATATTTAACTGGAGGCTCAAGGCAAAGAGCAACCGGACTCAATACATTTGGTTGGGCCTCAACATCAGAACCTCAGATGGAACTATTGGCCCTTTTGTTGCTCTTGTTTCCGCACCCAAGCCATCTTCAACTGGGTTCTTTAATAAGTCGACGATCACAGAAAAAATAAATTCCATATTAATAAAACAGAGCTCCTACGATAACAATGAAAAAAAAAGTGACGTAACATGTTAATATGTCGGGAATTGTTATATCATGTCATGTCATGATATGTGATTAAATATTTTTTTAATATGACATAATTAAAATGATAAATGACAGTCACATTATATCAAGTAACATGTCAGATTTAATATTTTTTCTTCAAATTTTAAGGTGGTTCATAAATTTTTTTGTAAAATTATGTTAAAAAAAATAGGTCAGTTAAGGTCAGTTTGTGTAACTGAGTTATTTTCGATTGAATGAAAGTACGTTAAGCGACATATATAATATGACATATCGTGACATATTCATAACGTGTATGCGTGATGTACACATGACATCTCGTGACAAAAATCTGGTCATAACATCCATGGTAAAAAAAAAGTTCTTGCCATAGCATGGGGCCATGGCGACATGGCCGAGGTGGGAAGCTCGTACGGAGGTGCTATACTGTGAAACATAACGAGTTCTGGGTAGGGATTTGCTAACGGGTTATTCGTGACTCGTTCCGAGTTACCCGTTAGGGGTAACGGGTAGGACGAGTAAAGGGGTAGGTCGGGTACGGGTAAAATCCGTAACGGGTAGACGGGTAATTTTTTCAAAACCTCTATCCGGTCCGTTTATTACCTGTACCTGTTGCGGGTTGACGGGTACAGGTACCGCGGGTACGGATCCGGGTATTCGGGTACGGGTCCGGTCCGCCCGTTTTTTTTTTTCTTTTTTTTTTCTGTTTTTTACTTCTTCTTTTTCTGTTTTTTTTTTAATTCATAAAATTCAAATTTTTTTGAAGTGAAACAGGTCGGGTACGGGTACGGGTATGCGGGTAGATGGGTACGGGTAGGCGGGTAGACGGATACGGATATAGCGGGTTTTTTTTCAAATTAGTTTGTTCGGTCAGTTTATTATCCGTACCCGTCTACCCGTCTACCCGTTTGTACCCAGGCAACGGGTATGGGTAGCTCGGGTAACGGGTACGGGCCGGGCAAAACGGGTTGAACCCGTTAGGGATTTAGCAAACCACTAGTTCTGGGGATGTAATTCTCTCGGGAAATCAAGAGAAGCAGAGTTCAGAGCAATTGGCAGTTCTCTTTTCATTCCATTTAATCTAGAAGCAATTGATTCATTAAAGAACCTCAGACAACTCTAACTATGGGGTGTCAATGGCACCCTTCTACTCGTTTACTCGAGCCGTATCGTATTCAAAAACACGGATAAAGGTAAGATTTTTTTTTCCATTAGCTAATCGGGTATGGGTAAGGGTAATGATTTTTTTTTTCTGTTATCTTACCCGTTTTCATATAAGATAATTTTTAAAAATAAAATTATATATATAAATATATATATTTGTATGAAGATGATACATGATACAATAAAATTTTGTATTTTATTAAATTTTCATAATATAAATTAGTTGTATTTATTATTTTTTTTCTTATTTTGAAAAATATTTTATCAAAAGCACAAATCGAAATGTTAAGACACTTTTTTATCTGTTTACCTGACTCATACTGTATTAAAAAATACAGGTATGGGTAAAGATTTTTTTTCGTTATCATAATGGGTACGGGTATGAAAACATCTCCATCCGACCCATATCGTACCCATTGACACCTCTATGACTCATAATTAAACAGAATTGTTAATTATTAATTAGCTCTTTAGACAAGTGCCTTGATGCTTAATTTCAACCCCTTTCAACATCACATAGAAATTTGATTGAGGTTCTGTTTATAACTGTTTCATTTATTTTCATTTCTACATAGATACGTGATAAATTAAAATATATTTACATCCACATAATTGATCTGATTATTTTAGTTACAAGGTAAATGTGGTCCAAATGTTGCTTCTTACAATGTCACTCTTATAGATAAATTCAAGCAAGCTTATACTACAAATTAAAAGAAAAGTGGCATTTTATAGCATGCTATATGATGCTAGGAACTACAAGCGTGCACTTGTAAATTAATAGGAGAATTTAAGGGCCATGACAAGACGTTCTTACTGTGCACTGAATCTTGCAACACTATGTAGGCAATAGTAACAAACAAATAGCTCGGATTCGTTTTGGTGGAATCGAAAATTCGTGATATAGAAATAATTCGAGTATAATTCGTGAATGATTCGGTACCACAATGAAGCAAAAAAAAAACGCCCAAAAAAAAAATTATCCAGTACAAATTGTGATACAAATCAAACAGCCCTAATCAGCATTAGACCGAATTTGGTCCAATACTCATCATGCCATCCCTGATTCCTGCAACCTAATTATTTTTTTTTTATTGAAAACCCATTATATTCTGATTTCTAATTACACACACCTTCATCCAATCTTTACTCAAAAAACCAAAAAATAAAAAATAAAAAATACACCTTTGTCCAATTAATATTAGAACATGTATATTGTTCTTTTTTTTATATTAAAAAGGCCGAAGCTCATATTCCATTGAAGAAAATAGTTAACTTACACCCTTCAACAGTAGTTCATGCACCTAGTTCCACAACATTAGTCCCTTACAAAACACAAAAGGAAGTACTACTACTGCAAGACAATCACAACCATTATAGAGAACTAAAACAGACATTAGCTAAATGACAAACAAAAAAAAACAAAAAAACCAGACATTAGCTGTCTAGTAACTATGCTAGATTGTGGTCCAAAGAGTGCACAAAAGAAGGTTATTACTAAGCCACTCCAAGGGTCTAAGGAAAGTAAATTTAACTACAAAATTGGGCATGAAAGCCAAAGTCATGCTGAGACATCTACTCTTCATAGAGCACTAACTGATTCCCTAGATCTCCATCAACTGTGGAGAAGTCAACCGCATCATCTGGATGCTAGCTTGTCAGTGGGAGAACATCCATGTCATTGGGGAGCCAAAAGTGCTGTAGACGCAGCTATCTGCTGTGCCACCTGACATGTTTAATAGTAAACAAGAGAAATGATTAGAAAAGTTAATTGTCAGATTGAGTCTATTTACCTTCTTCAAAGCAAAGCTCATTACGATGCTTTCAAATAGTCCAGCATATTACACTGCAAACTAAGAGAAAAAAAGTTCTATGTTTAATAGGCAATTGGTTAGCAAAATTAATAACATCTACAAATCTAGTGCAGGTTATACTTTTATTTTGGCAAGAACCCATATACAACCATTTTTTTTTTTTTTTTGTGAAAGAACATGTGACAAATAGGTGGTTAATGGATTTAGATTGGTTGCAAAATTCCTTTCTAGCTGTATATTGTTCTTTACAACTAAATTAAAAATCTCATACATAAATAAAATGTTTGAGAAACTTTCCAGCTGTATATTGTTCTTTACAACTAAATTAAAAATCTCATACATAAATAAAATGTTTGAGAATACGAAAGACATTATTTGCAAACCTTAGGCCGAACCCAAGGAAGCATCGATCATTTATATCAATGCCAAAATGTCAATCTGCAAGACAAAATTGTTTTCGACTTTTTGAGTGAGTTCTTGACAATATGCATGTTACAAAGCTATCCGTATTATGGATTCATATATTTGTTTGAAGTTCAAATAGTTAATTTAAATATTATTCAATATTATCTGTATGTAAAAATGTACTGACAGATCAAATTTTATATTCTTTATTTTTTTTTACTATTTCTGTTAGATAAGTAAAAAATCACTTGATTTAAAAATTATGAATCATTTGAAAATAATAATTTTTTTTATCTATCTAAAATAATAATAAAAGAAAATCAAAATATCGTAAAATTTGGTTTTCATATATATTTTCATACAGAGATCATATTTAAGTTTAACATTCATATAAACTGTTTGAACTTTAAAAATAAAGATATAAATCTAAAGTAAGAATCCATCCATAATGTATATACTTTTAAAGAGGCAGAAACTTACTCCGTAAAAAATAATGTTTATCTGAGTTGGCCACAACCTCAACTGATGTCTAGTATATTGAATTAGATAGGTTGAATTAGATCAGTTAATGGCAGTGTCTTGAAAAGCGGTTTTGTTTATGTATGCAAAATGCTACTACTGCATACTGCATATGTGGATTTGTATGTGGAAGTACATATGTAGTTTTACTATGCTTTGTTAAAGAAATATAGATAAAATAAAAATAATTTATATCTAAAGACTTGTTTAGTCTAGTAGTTTGTGTTATTTACCATATTATAAAGGTTGTAGATTCTAATCTCTTCCACCGCAAAATAATTTTTAGGCTTTTTTTAAGTTTGTATGGACCGTATATTAAAAATTGTATGAACTTAATTGCATAAGATTCTATATGCGGAAGACCACTGCATAAGCATATGGGGCTGCTTATGTAGTCCATGAAGCCACATTTTAAAATACTGATTAATAGTAGCTTCTATTTGATACTTTGTACTTGCCCCATTTTACAATATATAAATAAATGGGGAGGAATCAATTGACAATGATTATTTTAATTCATGAATCTTAATAATATATTTTAAAACAAAGTAAATGGAATTAAATATTGAAAATTATTATAGATATGTTATTGGATATATCAATAGCATAACAATTAAATAATGAAAATTAATTGATGATTTTGGACTGTTAAAATCTTAAATTGTTCAATGTATACGGTGAAGCATACGCTAAATCTTATCATTTTTTATGAATATGATATGTGGAATATATAAATCTTCCTATAATATTGAATTTTAAATTTGAGCTTTATTTTGGAAGATTATCAAATTTGTAAAAAACAAAGATTGTCAAAGTGTTACCCTTCTAAATTATTATACTTAATTATTAATTTGTAAATTGTGTTTGTTAAAACGAATGGTTTAAATAATGTTTATTGCATCATAGTAGAACGGTTAAAAAGACGATGTTATTGCCATATTGCAATGCTATAGCACTAAAAGCAAGTACCACAATTTTTATAGTCCAAAAACACTAGTTATAGTGCACTATTTAGAATCCTGGTTAAAACTGGTCTAATGTAATTTGGTTTAGCCCACTATAGCACCATAGTTTTTATAGTCCAAAAACACTATAGCACCCCTAGAGCACGCTATTTAGAACCTGGTTAAAATTGGTCTAATGTATTTTGCTAAATGGATAACCATTAAAACATTTTTTCACACCAAAATATGAGAACATATATAGAGGACAAATAAAAAATTGATGGCAGGTAAGAGCACCAAACCATTCCATGTATCAAGACAATAGCACCAGCAAACCATGCTTATAATATCTGCATAGGGTCTAATAATAATGCTACATTAATTGCTACTAATTCTTAAAAATAAGATGAAAATCTTACTTGCAGATGACTATTTGTGGCATGATTCATGTTTTGTCCTTTCTAAAATTAATATTTTTTTTTCCTTATGTAGTTTTTAAATTTGACTAAGTGTGCTTATTGCATATGTTTAATCTGATAAGACCCCATTTTGAGGCATCAAATTGGCAATTGGTTCTTTTTAAATGAACCATTGGTATTAATTGCATACAAATCATGCCTTAATTGGTATTGACAGTTACACATCCAAACCATCAATTTGCTTAAACTACATGTCAGTTAAATTAGGTGCGTTAATTAATCAAATTAGTCTATAAATTAATTAAAAAAAAAAAAACCAAGTTGATAGAAGACAACTAAGAACTGGTTAGCAATCTAACATGAGAAGTATATATATGTCAGCATAGATATATTTTCTTTTGAATGCTAAACTTGAGAAGCTATAATTTCTGTTAATTTGGAGGGTTCCTTTTCTTGAACTACAAAAACAATTTGAAGATTGTATAATTAAGTACAAAACCGTACTATTATAGGGGCAAATACATAAAGTTCCCAACCGAATTGAATTTTCTAAGCATTGGCGTAAGCCATAAGGTGACACCCTCTTAGATCTTCATTTGACTATTTGTCATTGAACTGAAAGAGATTTTCCATATCTAAAGCATCAATTGAGTTGTTTCTCCTGCGTCAGAAAAAAAGAGAAAATTTCAATGGTAAATTCAATGGGGGGATTATTCATGTACCCACCTTAAACTTTCACATTAAAATATTTAAAATGAACATTTTTCCCACCTAGTCTACTTACCTTGTTAATTTAACCTTTTACTAGTTTAACGAAGTTAATATTATAATAAATAAAATTATTAGTTGAAACATGCATGAATTGACCTTCGAATCTTCGATGCATTCAAATGGAGGTCATTTTTGACCTCCTTTTTTTGCAATAATGAATTACTATCAATTATTTTTTTTATTGCCTTGTTACTTTCAATTACTTTCTATATTGTCTATAAAATATGATGAAATTTGATGTGTATTTCACCTTACATCAAATGACTTGAAAATTTCAACTAATGCATCATCAAACAATACTTAGATGGCATGAAATTTGATTCTTAAGTATTGCAAGTCCAATAATATACTTGTAAATTTACTTTTTAATTTTCAATTTCTATTGAATTAAATTGAAAATCACATTGTTACGATCATCATCTCTCCTCCCTACACATGTTATATTTACGAGACCATATTATCTTATCACCAGTAACAAATTAATACGGTTGTAGAAAATTTGATATGCAAGTACATTTTAATATATCCATCATATTGAATATTTTGGATCAACTGTTTGAACTTTGAAAATATACGATGTAATCCGGTGTCGCCAATAAGAGTGTAAGTGAATCCCTTCTCTTTTAAAATAACCATTATCAAGTGATCTCTCCTCTATACACATGTCATGTTTAAGAGATCGGATTTTCTTATCACCGGTAACAGATTAATACAGTTGTAGAAAATTTATTTTCAGTAGTAAATATCATTTGCTCAAAAATTCTTTCGTTTCTTTTTTCAAAAGTTATTTTTGTGTGTGAATAACTTACCAATTATAAAAATGTATAGCCATTTTTTTTCTTAATTTACACAAAATCTTTCTAGCTAGCCTAATATATCATATATCTCCTACTATTTTCACACAATTTAACTTACTTTAACTTTCACAATAATTTTCTCTTGTAATCATAATATATATATATGAGTCCTCTTAATTCTCCTAATAATTAACTAATAAGTATTTTTTTAATTAATTTTTTTAAATATTTTTTTTTCTTTTCCTTTTTCATGTAAACAAAAGTTGTGTGGCTGGGGTTTCAGTGGGGCCATGTACGAAAAGACTCTGACAATAATACATAGGTCACAGTGTGGCCACTGCTAACGGTCCAGTAGCAAGCGAAATAATTAAGATATATATAAATATAGATGAGTAAAGATATAGAGTGTCATATGGAAATTTTTATCTCTGTTTGTCTCCGTAATATATAAAATCAGAGACTAAATTCTTGCACGAATCTCAAAGTCCATCTGACGGTTGAAAAACACATAACACTATATGACATTATATATGCATAGCACCGTAGCCCAACTCTCTCTCTCTATATATATATTTAGTATGACATATTAGTTAAATTTCCAAAACATGAGGCTGATTGCCTGATTCAACATATGGGGGCTGCTTCCTTCCAGCTAGTTATCTATATATTATTATCCCACTAACCTCGGCTAATTTAGGATTTGGAAAATTAATTACTAATTAATTATGCTGACGCTTGTTAGCTAGGGTTGCTAACAACATCCGTGAGAAGGGGATATATTCATTCTCAGAAATATGTATATGTCTATTAATTGGAATAGCTAACTAACTAACAAAAGGGTACAATATTGAACAAGAGAGAAGGTATAGTTTTTATTTTTGATAACATATACGACTAGAACTTGGGTGTTCTTAAGTTCATTAAACTTTTTGGTGAACTCAAGTCTAAAATTCATCGAATCAGTTTCAAATAATAAATTTGAACCGTTGAAATCTATCTACCTTACGAGTGATGCGCCTATATATAAATTTTTTTATTTATTTTTATTAATTTTGCATAGAGTCAAGGGTTAAAAAAATATTCAAAAAATGAAGGCATTAAAATTAATTTATTAACCTTCTAATATTAACCGCTTGACTTTATACTAAATTAATTCAAATGTTTAAAATTTTCACATGTAGACACATCACTCGTAAGGTAAATGGGTTTCAACTGTTCAGATTCGTAATTTGAAGCAGATTCGATGGGTTGCGAAATAAAGCGACCATTTTACTTCACTCTCATATTTTGCGTTTTTAAAATTGAAAACATCGATCTGAACCGTTCATCTTGTTCTCCATATTGAAATGTGCTTGGAGACTAAATTTTACATTTTTTGGAATTTTGTTACTATTTATTAAGCCACTTGTAAAATTGAAGATCCGGTGATCCAGAAATTTTTACTGTTTTTACTGTTCACCCGGATTTTCAGTTGCATAATCAATTTTTATGATACACACACACACATATACACGTACATATATAGTAACATAGACACATATGATCTAAATTACAATATTGAACATGAGGAGGGTTCAAATGCTTTCATTTTTTGTACCTCCACCATATCTTCATTTTTTAAATGTTAATAACTCAAAATTTAAATTATAAATCTCAAAATAAAATCATTAGAAGTGATCTATGTGTTAAATTTCATTATCAAATTTCGGTTTTCTTTTTATATGAATCAATTAGTTGAAAAATCAACATCTAAAAATTATTCGTATTAGTACGTATTTACAAGCTCTCGATGATAATAAAAACAAGGTTGAAATATCATAATTTTTTACAAGTGTATAGATACAATGATGTAAATCATATCCAATAGTTTTATTTTAAATTTTAAGTTATTAAAGATTTTAAAAATTGAGGCATTTGAACCCTCTTCATTTAACATATGATATATTGTAGTTACCTCGTGAGTCCTGATCATGTTCACCTTCAGAAAAATCTTATGCATTTTTTACTCACTACTTCTAAATAATATTAATAACAAAATGTCCATTTTATGATGGGTGTGAATTTCAAATTAAAGACAATTATCTTTATCTTTATTCTTATATTATGCATGTAGATGTTCTGATTCGTCAACGACTATTATTAAAATATGAAATTTTTGATTTAATATCAACCCTGCAATTAAATAATTTGTCTTCTTTTGATTAAATGCATTTTTTTTACGTGTATAAGTCTAAATTTAGTTAGGAACATACTCACCACACATATTATCACACGATATGTTACAACTAAAATTGAATAGAGAACAAAATTGGAGAGAAATCAATTTATTCATTTCCTTTTTTCTCCTCTCTGGCTATCTCCCATTCTTTATTTCCTTATTTAATAATCATATATAGATGATCAATTTATTTTTAAGAATATCAGATGCTGACATCTTTTAAAAATATTTTATCAGTATTTGATATCTCCAAATTTAATACATTACTCAATTTAAGCTATAACATATTTTTTTTACAATTTTACTTCTTCCTTTTTGATAAGATAAAATATTTATTTTTATTAGTATGTTCAGGTTTGTTTTTAGTTTTAGTTGTTAATTATATGGAGAACATATATTGAGGAGAAATTGTAGTAACATTAACTATAATTAGTGCTACAAAATAGAGCAACTAATTTATTAATACGAATTCAATTTTACTAAATATTTTTTTGTCCTTTTGATCTATGGGATGTATATATTTCTACAATCTATCTTTTTATTTTTATTTTTACTTGCATCAAAATTTGAAATTCAAATTATAAATCAAATTATTGATCTTCTTCATTTTATAATATGTTTCCGTTACAACGCACTTGTTGGATACTAGTAGTTATTAAAACACATTTTGACCAAAATAAAAAAATAAAAATACTAGCTTGACAACTGTCAACAACTATTTTAAACTAAAACAATGAGTATTCATTTTGCTTCAAATGAATTGACATTCTAAAACATTATATTGTACATTATTAGTTAAATTTCACTCTAAATAAGCATAAAAAATATATAATTAAGAGTTGAGTATCTAAAAAGTAATTAAGGATAATATAAGAGTAGCCAATTGGGAGACAAAGACACCTAATTCACTTCCAATTTCTATTTTATTATACCAAATTCATGTGTAATATTTGACTGCAAACCGGAAGGAAACATCAACTGTTCAAGTTCAACTTTTGATTGGCTAGTTGCACAACATTAATTAATTATTAAGGCCTGACATCTATAACTTGCATGGTCTTACCTTGGAGAATGGATCTTTTGTGATCCACAATTCTATGAAAGATCGGATGTGTCATTTGTGTTTATATAGAATTGAAACTTTAATTTAGTATAATTCGTAATTAGTAGTAACAATATTTTTGTATAATTTATGATGAGTTATTCAGGAATTAAACATAATTTCAAATTATTTTATGAATTATTTATATTTTTTGGTTAATTCATTAGAAATAGATAACATACTAAAAGCTTACTTAAAACACTAGCAACTATATATATATGTGTGTATATAGTATGGCTAAATTGCTACTGATAGCATTTCGACCTAAGTGCTTAGAATAATTATACTAATCCTCCCACCCCTGTTCTTCCATTTATCCCCGCACTCTCTCTCTCCAATTAACTTCCTTAACTGTCTTTTATTCCCCCATTAATTACGCTAAAAATTTTCATTTATCCCTGCATTAATTACTGTGAATTAATAACAATCTCTGCATTAATTATACTGTCATTTTATTAACAATCCCCGCATTAATTATACTGTCCTCTAATAACAATCTCCACATTAACTATACTATCCTCTAATAACAATCCCCGCATTATCTATTTATTGATGTTCAATAAAGTATTGATCATTGTTCTGGCAAATATTTATCTTATGTCTGATAAATATTTATCATTGTCCTTGACATGTTCATACATTGATTTGATTAAATATTACTTATTGACAAGTTCAAGAAAGTATTTATCATTGTTATGACAAGTATTTACCATTATATCTGAGAAATATTTATCATTGTCACATAAGTTTTACTGTAAGTTGCAATTATGTTTAAGACGTATTTATCTGTGTAATATAAAATATTTATCCATGTAACATAAAAATTTTATCATTATGTCTAAGAAGTTTTTATCCATGTAACATAAAACATTTATCCATGTACCATAAAGTATTTATCATTATGTCTGAGAAGTATTTATCATTGGGTGAGTGGATTGTTTATTTAATGGTCCCTAGTTGTGCGGAGACAATCCAAAAAAAAAAATTGTGCGGAGATAACTGACAAGTATTTATGAGAGAATTGTTTATTTAATGGTCTCCAGTTGTGCGGAGATAATTAAAAAAAAAGGAAATTTTGTGCGAAGACAATTGATGGATTGATTTGTTCAGTCATAAATAGAGATCATTGCAAAGGGATTAATACTTTGCAAATCCAGGATAAATACTTTGATGCCTCAAGTTAATACGAATAGTTTCTGCGGAGTATTAATGATTGAGCGGTCCCCCTTGTGACTTTTTTGGCAGTTTGTGTAGGGTTTTTTGCGAGGTTGAGACTGTGGGGATTGTTATCAGGATCCAAGTGCTTATGGGATTCCATCTTATTATTTGATGTTCAAACAACAAATCCAAACTGTTAGATGTTCAATCTATATTAAAATGTACTTGGAGACCAAATTTTACATTTTTTGAATTTTTTTTACTATTTATTAAAATGGTTTGAAAATTGTTGTTTTTATTAAAATTCTTCACCATTGAAAAACAATGATTTCAAACACAAATGGTTTTTAAAAAAACAGTCAATGTTGAACACCAACACTGACTGTTTTTTTAAAAAACGTCAGTGTTAGTGTTCAATCTCCATTTATTTTATATACTATATAATATTGACTTACGGGTAGTGCTGATAATATAATCAAAGTATATCGTATCTACCCTGTGAGGATGTGACAAATTAAAACACCATGTTGAGGAGAACCATGCGCACAAAGAAATAAACTATGTGAAATTTTAGATAATTTTATTTGTGCATTTATAAATAATTTATTAGTGTTAAATTTGATTTAAAAGTAATAATTTATGTGTATTATGGAAACTTTGTAAGATATTTAACAATTATGTTTATTTCTCATACTTTTGTTTGTTTTATTTTCCATTCTAATTTTCATTTTTTTTCAAATATAATAATTAAAAATATACTGATTTGGTGTGAATATTTCTTTGAACACATGTAATACATTAATTTATTTAATAAAATCAAGTTAACACTTCAAATCTTTCAAGTTTTTAGAAATACAAATTTAATAATTACAAGAAAATGCAAGCAGATAGAGAATTCTAAAGAAAATCATAGGTTATATGAAATGTGATTTCAACAGAGATTTTGCGTCCGTTGACAAATTTTAGAAGAGAATCAAATTAAGTAATTTGTGGATATTTTACAATACAATTAAGTCTTCCACAATTTATAATCAACAATTTCCCCTTTACTAGAAGTATTCAACAATTAATATCTTAGTTTATTATTAGCTTTTGTATTAGTTTTTGAGGGGTCAGAAATAGAAATATATCTTTCTTCAACAGAAAAAGAATCAACATTCATTTGATCTTGATCCTTGTGTACCATAAAAACACTCTATCGGATTTGCAAGGACTTCCTGCAAACACTCATAGACGGCTTGTTTTTGGTAATAGATGCACATTACTATATTTTTAAACTTTGATTAGTTGTTAAGAAAGTATGTACATAAATAAATAATATGGTAATTTAATTTACCATATTATGAGGACTTACAAGTGCGACATTGCCTTAATTTGACGCACATTGAAAAAAATGTATGTGATAGCTTAGTTGATTTTTTGTTGGGCATTTCGAAAATGACCAAAGATGGACTAAATGCTCGCAAAGATATGGTCAAGATGGGCATAAAATGGAGAGAGGTTGCACTTGAATTGAGAAAAATCAAAGATGAATTAAATACTCGAACTTACATTTCTCCAGCTTTGTACAATTTGTCAAAATATGAAAAGAGAAGGCTTTTGAATGCCTTCATAGTATTAAAGTTCATTATGAATATTCTGCTAACATAAAAAAGCTGGCGTTAATGAAGGATTTAAAATTGATCGGGATGAAGTCTCATGACTGTCATGTTTTGATGACACAAATGCTACCTATTATAATTCATGGTATACTTCTGAAAAAAGTACGGTTACTAATTTTAAAGCTTTATTTTTTCTTTAATGCAATTTGTAGCAAGGTTATCGATCCCAAAAGTTTGGATAAATTACAACGTGATGTTGTCATCACTTTATGTGAGCTTGAAATATTACTTCTCTCAAATCATTTTTGATATCATAGTTCACCTAATTGTTCACATAGTCTATGAAATTTAAGTTTTGTGGTCTTGTATTCTTACAGTATATGTCTATTCGATAGATACATGGGTATCTTAAAGGAATATGTAAGAAACCGATATCGACCCGAGGGGAGTATTGTAGAAGGTAATATTGCAGAGGACGCTATCAAATTTTGATAATAGTTATATAGCAGATGTACAACCTATTGGTATTCCTAAATCACGTCATGACGATCGGATTGAAGCTGTAGGAACCATTCGTTTGGAACCAATTGAGGCTGATAAGTCTTTGCATGAAAAAGCACACCTTTTGGTCTTACAACACATGACATACATCTCTCCATACATTAACGAGCACAAAACCATTTTCAAAGAACTTAATCCAACGAAAGGAGACTTGTGGATTACCAAAGAACACATTGCATAATGGATAAAAAAACAAAGTTATTAGACAAAGCAAGGTGGAATTGGCAAATAAATCTATAAAATGGTTAGCAAGATATCCAACTATTATTGTGAATATGTATCAAGTATATGACATCAATGAGTACACTTTTTACACAATAAAACAAGATGTGAAAAGTACTAATTAAAGTAGTGGTGTAACTCCAGTAGCTATTTTAGGAGAAATCTCCAAAACTAAAGATGCCCAAGCAATACATGCAAAGAACTCATACTATGATCAAATTGAAGAAATATGGGAGCTTGATTACATCAAATTTAAGATTCCTTTATTATGGTGTAAATGGGTTGGTAACCGCCGGGGTTTCAAGTGGATAAGTATGTATTTACTATCGTGGATTTGGAAAAATTGGGATATAAGAATGATCCATTCATACTTGCCAATCAGGCCACCCAAGTCTTCTATTTTGAGGACTCCCTCAATAGTAAGTGTCATGTTGTCCTTCACGATAAAAGACGCATACTGAGCATTCAAGATGTGGTCAATGATGAAGAGTTCAACCATTTTGAAGAAACAACCCCATTCTTTGTTGGCGTGCCATCTAACAAAGTAAAAAATGATGATATCGATGATGCAAGTTATTTATAGCATGATCATCAAGATGGAGAATATGTGAATTAATTAATCAGTCAATGTAATTAGCTATTAAGGTACATTATTGTAAATTCAATTTAAATTCTAACTTCAAATTTTACATAAAATTATTCTAATATTGTATATATATTATGGTAAAAAAAAATTGGATTTACCCCTAAGGTAAGGCAACAGTTGTGGCTCTTTTTTATATTTATTGTACGAGAGCAATTTATTTACTGACTGGCTCTTTTTTATATTTGGAGCCGTCAATGATTTTCAATTAGTGCCGCTATGAATTTCATTTCTCGAGTTTGTAACTCAAAATTTCGATCAGTCTCAAAGCATTTTCCCTTTTAATTTTGATTTCCCTCTTCGCAAAATGAACCATGTCTCCTTCTAAATTTCAATTTCTGTCTCTATGTAAACACAAAACCTATCCAGTCTCCCAAAAGATCTCCACCTTGCTGTCTCTCTCCTGTGTACTTGGGGATTGGTCTATAGGGCATTTAACACTGACAAAGATCAACAATCAAGAGATCAAATATTCACTAGTGGAAAATATGGAATCAAGATCAACTGATCCTGGTGAAGGCGACACTGATACAACACTAATTTGGATCGGTTAAATAACTGATCTTGATGTTATATTGTATCTAAAAAAATATTTTTTAATTTGGCTAGCTTCTATATATATTTGCTGGCCAGCATAAAATATTTTTTTTATTTACCATTGATTTATTGGAGCTCAAAACCAATTAAGAACACAAAATAAAATTCATGAAATACAAAAAAAGTACAATAGTTGAAGAAATTTGGTGCAATAGCAAAATAAAATTCAGCCACATGTATGGCACTCCCTCTTTTATCGTCTCTACCAGTGCAAACTTCAAATCTAAACAAATATTTATATCATTAATTGCTTGCTTGTGCATCTTCGATACATGTATTATTTAAATTGAAAGGCAAGGAAAACCTAGCTAGTATACCTCAAAGTGTACCTCTTCATCATCGATGGAATAATCTCAAAAATCCTTGCTCAAATGAAAAAAATATATATATTGAAGTCATGAACTGTAATACTGCAATTTAGTGTAAATTAAAAATACAAAAGATGCTCAAATGTACATAAAAGATTTGAGGAAATAAACAGTATGCACCTTAAGTATAATTTAAGGGCATAAGCCGGGGCATCATCCTTCATCTCATTCCATGAACTTAGAAGAGATGGGTGACACATCCTTGTCAATTTTCGTCTTCTTTGCCTTTTTTTGACATGATCAAGACAGAGAGAGACAGAGATCGCTAAGTTGAGAGGTGCCAGAGATAGAGAGAGAGAGACCGAGGAGTTGAGAGGTGGGTTTGATTTTTGCTAAGTTGAAAATAAGATGCGTGAAATGAAAATAAGAACCTTAGAAGAGGGAGAAACTAAGACAGAGAGAGAGACAAAGGAGTTGAGAGGCGGGTTTGATTTTCACTAAGTTGAAAATGAAAGGCGCGGAATGAAAATAAGAACCCTAGGGAGTTATCAAGATGGGTTGTTTTGAAAGAACTGATTCTAATATTATTAGGATTGATTATTTTAAAACAATTGATTCTGATAGTATCATGATTGGTTTTTACAAACAACCGATCCTAATTAATGAACTATTAGGATCAGTTGTTTGCAAAAACCAATCCTAATTCTCGAGCACCTCTCCCCCCAACAAATAAACATTGCAATTACCAACATCTCTTTAGATTTTATAATAAATTACTAATGACAACTAATTCTCATTTCTTATATTTTTCCAACAGAAAAACACACAACAAAAGGTCAACTCGGGGGACCACAAAGTAAGTGGCTCGAGTGATGTTCTCATACTTTCTCTAGGGAACCCGAAACATTCAGGTCCGACGAGAGGTATTGGGGCGCACGTGACTAGGAAACAAGGCTTAAATATCCTTAGGGCACCGAGAAAGAGGGGATTTAACCAAGCAGATATGAAGACTTTTGCAAAGGAGATACAAAGACAATGTTACACAAAAGTGAGAGAGGAGATGAAGGAACAAATATTTGAGCAATTAAGGGATATGCGAACTGAAATACTTGCTGAGCTCAAAATGCAACAAACTGCGCCAGATCAAAACAGTCCAGGATTTTGTCGCAGTAGTCTTCCAATGCAGTTACAACAAGCCCTCTGGATTAGATTCAGGTATTTATACATTTATTTACAACTAAAATTTGAAAGTGATAGCATTTTCTTCAATTAACAAATGTACTACATTGTCTAACTTATGTTTTTTTTGTTTTTTTTTTTTGTCGAATGTCAAGGTAATCTCACCTTGCTATCTCACTTGTAAAGTTGGAGAGAAACACATCAAGATGGCAAACACTAGGGCATGACCGAGGAAAACGGACGAACTTATCCACTGTGTGCCTCTGTTAGAGGACCACATGAAAGTGCAGGTGGATTCTGCTGTTCACGAATGTATCTCAAGTTTTCTCTCCCAACTAAAATTAATAAGGATTTTGTCAAAATTGAAGACACATTGGAAAGTTTCATTCAATGGCCCTAAGATTCAACTGTTTTGGATGAGATAGAATTGTTCTTTAATTTAATTTTTTTCATTTTTGATATATTTAGTAGCCCATTGTACAGAAAAATCCTATATATTTATTAGCCCACTATAACAGGCTATCCTATATATTTATTAGCCCACTATAACAGGCTAGTGATGCATGTTCTTCATCACTTTTATCGAAAAGAAAACCCTAATCAGCAAAACTAAAAAAATTAGTATCACAATTATTTTTATTTAACAAGTTATTATTTGTTCTAGTATATAGACAAAGATGATTCAATGCCCGAGTCGGTATCTAATGAAGTTGCAAAATCCATGCATCGTAAGATGCTTATTTCAAAGAAAAGTTTAGCGAATGTGGAACCTGAGTACAGAGCCATACATGAGAGGGTGATGAGAGAACTGCTTGATAAGAATGAGTTCCTCTTGAAAATTAAGGAGGGTGTCTTACAACCTCAGCCGACGTTAATTAACTTAGCTTTTGACGACTTGAAGGATTTAGCGAAGCAAGAAAAACTCGATGTTTCAATAATATCCATCTAGATAATTTAACTTCATACAGATAGTGATTAATTTTACAATTTACTCATTTTCAACATTTATGTAATGATTTTCAAATTTGTGAAAAGACGTGTCACCAATCTAGGTTGCGAGGCTGACGTTGGTTTTTTGAACCCTAGTATGATATCTCAGTTACTTTTTGATACTTACAAGGTGGCTGCTTCAAGCTACTTGCTTGAGTCATTGAAAAATATGTAGGAGAAGAAATTTATCCAGGTATTGTACATTTAAGGGTATGATTGTTGTAGTAGTCACTGGGTGCTTCTAGTTTTTGTGTTACGTGATAATATGGTGTATGTTATCGATTCTCTATCGCCAAAGGAACCAAATTACGATATCATGTGGCATTTTAAAGAGTGAGCAATAAATCTTACATTTAGTCTAATTTCATTTACTTACAATTAATCAACGTATTATTTGATAGTAATTACTAATTAATTCAATGACATTTAATAATTTCAGCATTTTTGAATCTTATGTGGAGGCTGGAGGAGTGCACAAGGAGGGATCAAAGGAATGTGAGTGGAAATACATTAAGGTGTGAACTTGTACACTCTATTTTAATTTGATAATTGACCTTTTCAAATTCCTTTACATAACTCAACAATACAATGAAAAGATGTTGGAATGGGGCTATTTTACTTAGATTAATTCATTGCTTGAATTTTTGAATAAAGCATGCAACCTTCAAAGAAGCAAGTAGTAGAAGTGTAAACAGTGAACCAATTATGCCATACTCACTTGTCACTGTCCCTGAATTGGTGCTATTCTCATGCAATCAAATATACTCTTTTGATTATTCAAATGCATGTTGATTCAAGTGCAATGGTGATTCTATTTTTCTCTATATGCTCCTTAATGTATTTAAATTTACTTATGGTGAAACTTCATATTTGGTGAATGACCTCTTTTATTGCTTGATTTTTCTTACATTGACCATTTCAGAGCCCTAAGCAGGAAGGTGAGAAAGTGTGTGGATTTTACGTCATGAAACACATGCAAGACCTAGTCACTATGCAATTTGATGTTTTTCCTGATGTATGTATTTTATAATTGAATTTGTTTCTATTTTCATATAACTTGGATAAAATTAACTTAATATGTACTCATGCAATGTGATTTACCCGACTAAAAAGTATACATCGACACAACTTCATGCAATAACTACTAATCTATTTACAAGACATGTAATGTTTTGTAAATTTGGTTATATTTGCATTTTTTTTCATATTTTAGTTGCATATTTTGTTCATATTTGTCATGTAAATTTTATTATAGTGTGTTTTTTGGTGAATAAATCTATTATGTTGTGTGTTTTTTGGTGAGTGAATATATTATGTTGTCTAAATTATTTGTATGATACTTTGTTTAACATCAATAAATGTTAAATAGTAATATATGACTAGTAAAAATATGGAGGCTAGTCCAAATATAAACAGAACCATGCCGAAATTTTTATATCAACACTAACAGTTATAAAGCTAACAATGATTGTTTTTAATATCTATACTGATGTTTTTAACATCAACACTGACTATTTTTAAAGCGCCAATATTGAACACCAACACCGACTGTTTTTAAAGCGCCGGTGTTGGGGCTCAAGATTGACATTTTTAAAGCCTTAGTGTTGAACACCAACACTGACTGTTTTTAGAGCGTCAGTATTAGTGTTCAAGAGTGACTGTTTTAAAGCATTTGTGTTTAACATTAACATTGAATGTTTTTAGACCATTAGTATTGGCGTTCAATAGTGACTGTTTTTAAAGTGTCAGTGTTGAACACCAATACTGACTGTTTTTGGAGCGTCAGTGTTGAATACCAACATTGACTGTTTTTAGAACGTCAGTGTTGGCGTTCAACACTGATGATTTAAAAATAGTCACTATTGAACGCCAACATTGACTGTTTTTCAAAACCGTCAGTATTGAAAATCTACACTAACTGGTTTTTACCCATAAGTAAAAAGTAACTTTCACTGGCGCCTGCTTTACTGACGCCACTATAACAGTCGGTGTAGGGGTATTTGAATAGTCAATGAATGTACTAGTGAATGTACTTAATTACAAAATTATTGTTCTGATTGTTACCAAATGAAGTTATAATTTGATAAATTATGGAAATTTACTATAACCTTGGTCTTATTTGATTGAAATAAGTAAAAATGTATACGAATAACACTTGTAGAATAATTGTTTATTGCATGACAACAAAAATGACTTATTGTATGGCGTTGTCATGGAACAAGCCTCGAAATGGCTTTTTGCATGGCTTTAGCCATGCAAGTGTAACAATGCAAATGCCTTCCATACAAATAGTCAGTATTTACAAGGGAAACCATGCAAAAAGTCTGTTACATGAGACTTGTCATGCAATAACTAGCCATGCAACTACTTTGAGAGTTGACCTAATTTGGAGTATATGCAAGGGAATAGAGTGCAGGTCCCATCATACTATTTGCAAGGAGGGGACATGGGTCCCACCATAGTATATGCAAGGCAAGGGAACGCGGGACCCACTAGACTATATGCAAGGATAGATAACGTAGAACCTACTTGATTATTTGCAAGGTTAGTTAACGTGGGCCAGTATGTTCATTTGCATGGGAGATGATTTCTTTATAACATGGGAAGAATATGTAGTTATTACATGGATGACTATTTGCACGGATATAATTGACTTGCACTTTTTGCATGCACATAAATTATCAATATTTGCGTGGAAATACCGATGTCTAAAATGAGCTAACTGGAGGCAATAAAGCATAATCCAATTTTACAATCCTCCCTCCCTGTACCAATCTAATACCAACCCAATATTATTTACCAATTCCCAAATTCTCATTCAACAAAATTTACATAAAACACATAGAATACATAGAAAGCAACTAATAAGCATTAACCAATATAGTATAATTATCATACATTTTTTCAACATTATAAAAATAAACTCACCCCCAATGACCACCTTTATAAGCTCGTGATAGATATGAAGCACATAGTCCAGCCAATTTTTATTGACCATATTGCTGCCTAGAAAATAAAAATCAGAAATCATACACTTAGTTTAACAAAATGTAAAATTTGATTCGGAGATCATGTTGAATGGTTTAAATCGATTGTGGTTGACATATAACCTCTAGCGTTATATATATATATATATATAGGAATATGCTAGCATGCTATGCATAGCATAGAACCCCTCCATGCAACGGCTCGGATTTCGAGTTTTCAAAATTCTAACGGTCGATCTGAACCGTTCATCTTGTTATCCATATTAATATGTATTTGGAGACCAAATTTTACATTTTTGGGAAATTTTTTACTATTTCTTTAGATTTATTGAAAATCGCTGTTTTTTATGGTCTAGATTTGCTGAAACTAGGAAAACCAATACCAAATGAGGGGGTTAATTTATTTCAACAAAACAAAACCTGGAGAGCTTTTTTGCTACTAGATTGAAACTGATATTGTAGTTGTCTTGCAATATATCATTCTAGCTTGGACCCAATAGATTTATCCAATAGATTCGTCATCTACTCCCTTATGGAATAAAAGAGAAAAACTGCATTAGCTAGGTATATTTTAGGACAAATTGATCTCAGCTTGTGTAACTGAGTACAGCACCGCCATTTATAGAGAAGGGAAAAAAAAGCAAACAAATAAGTAAACTACACTATTGTGTTAAGTACAATTTAAGTCAATCATCGTACCAAATTTTTAAACACACTTACTTTCAAATAACTACTCACAAGAATCACTACAATTTAATTCCATCACCATACCACAAGGAGAACCAAATTTTTAGGCATTGGACTACAATATTGAACCAGATTTTTAAACATTTACTTTCAGGTAACTACTCACAAGAATCACTACAATTACTGATTAAATTAAGTGTTGAACAAATTTTATTTAGAAAAGAAGAATTGAAGTAGAACAACATCAGTCCAAAAACAATGCTTGATTCTTAAAGATCATTTCTTACTACCAACAGAATGACAGAGAGCTATGACAGAAATAGTCTTTTCAACAACTGGTGCATCAACTATTGAGCCTCTTGCCTTCCTTCGCTACTAGGGCAGTAACTATTGAACTTATTTGCTTTTGCAAGTCCTTTTGCACCGTCATGAGCTGACACAGAGAAAATTAAAGTTAATTTTAGTTGATTTAGTTCAACTAGTGTTTTGGGTGAAAAAGAAGCTTTCTAAAGTTGGTATTTATACTGCCATACAGGTACTGCATGGTTCTGTGCAATTAAATGTCGACCAAGCCTTGGCTTTCTATTACTGTCTAGTTGTGTCATTAATCCTGTTTCACCGATCTTAATATCACAACATTGAATACCCATAGAAATTACAAAGACACAAATTTTGTGGATCATTAGACAGATGCATGAACGTACACTATAGAAATCAAAATAGAGACTAGAATATACAAAGACACAACCTTGTCTTCAGCACCTTCTCTGGAACTATATTAGCTTATAAATCTTTGAACCAAATAGAGACTAGAATATATTACCCATATCGGAAGGTTATCTCTTACCAGTATACAAGGTTGAGTGGCAGCAGCCGTACCCTGTCTCGCCCGAGCCACCGGACCGCGCACCTTCCGCGGTTCCGCCTGAGTGTGCACTGCCTGAGCCGACTTGCAAACTAGCTCTTCTCATTTACCTTTCGCACTTTAGATCTAGGGTTTCGAAAACTAGGACTAGAAAGGGGCGTGTAGGCTTGGCAAGGGGGAGAGAGACAGATAGGGAGGGAGGGAGGGAGAAATGGGATTGTGGTGAAAAAGAAAATTGAAAGAACAAGGCGGCTGGAAGGGAGGGTAATTTGCGGAGGGGATAAGACCTAGGTTTGTTTTGTCTAGGTCCAATTTCTCTATAGTAACTTCAATTGTGAGTTTAGATTTGGAATGTCCGATGAGAATTCAGTCCGACGTGAATGCACATATCTCTTTAAACGTTCATGCCAGAAAAGATCGCATGGTCCGGATCTAATTTCACAATTTGAGTTACTTTATAGGATCCAAATTGCTAAGAGTCAAAGTTGGAGGGAGATGAAAATTTTGTCTAGGAGGGAAACCAAATTTTGGAGGGAATTCAATTAAGGTAAAATAAAGAGATAAAAGTTGTCAAATTTTAGAAAGAAAATTAATTAAGTAATTTGTGTATATTGTGTATGAATCTCACGTGGAAAATTAGGAGGAAGGTCCAAATTAAAATATGTATTCGAAGTTTTATCTTTAATTATAAAATTTATTGTACTACAAATTTCATGTTAAATATAATTTGTAATAAATTTTGGTTCCAAATTAATGAAATATGAACGTGAACCATTTACAGTTGCAACTTATACTTTGAAGGATGAAATGCATATAATTTATGTTGAAATTTTATTTTAAATTTTTTTAATAGAGTATTAAACTAATTTATTATTGTAAGAGTGAATTTATTAATTGATAAGATTTTTCTTTAATATAAATTTACTGAAAAATAGCCATATCATTTTTGTTGCATCAATAGCTCATATCTATCATTGTTGAACATAGCATATGGACTCTCATTGCATGAGTTAACGAAAACTCGCTAGTATGCATCGTCCAATAGTTGATCGGAACCATTCAAATTAAAGAGTATCACATTAAAATCATTGTAGCAAAGTTTGATGAAATTTTATTTTCATTTACCTACCCATCAAGTTGACAGAATATTGTGTCATCGAATGGCTATAAATACTTTACGTTAGATCAAAATTTAGACATAACCAAACTAGAGAAATTTTGTGTTGTTTATGTTTAGAGTTTCTCCTGATCATTTTAAAACATATTTAGATTCATTTTATTGCAAATCAACCGTTGATTGATAACATTACAATGAATGGTTCAAAATTATTGGCTCAATTTTAAGAGGCAAACAACAATGAAATTATATAAATTGACATTCATAAGTATTATTTGGCCATATAAGATGTAAAAAAAATATAAAATATTTATTTTGAATTAATTTTTATATTAATTGCTGCACAATTATTATCTAAATTGTAAAATTGTAAATTATAGTCATCCGATGGGGGATGAATGGTATTGATTTCCAAGGAGGTGTCCATTTCAGAGATTTTTGGTAGGGAGTCTATATTCTCTGAGGTAACTTAATATTTATGTTTAATTCTGCGTAGGTGAAAAGGCAATGGACCTTTCAATATTCATGCCAAAACTGATCAGACGTCCTCTGTGTAAAGTAGAGAAATTTTGTTACCTCAGGTGATATGAATTTGTTAGTCGTTGTCTCTAGCTCAACATGATACAGCGAGTTTTATCTATTCTCTGGTATACTTGGTGTTTTTTCTAAACTCAAACCCACGCTACTCTAATCCGTGCTAATGTCCTCACTTCCCTCCATTATGCTTTCCGTGAAAAATTTACTAAATTTTCATTTCCCACTAAAACCCCAAAAAAGCATAAAGCTCCTGCACTCCTTCTCCAATGCCAATCCCGATCGCTTTTCTCCGGCCCTCTCTGTCCTGATCCCAACCCACGCAATCAAGTCCCGCCGGAAGTGTGCATGTGTGCTGTTCTTCTTTCCTTGGAATTACAAAATTAAAAATTAAGTTTGCTTATATTTTGATCTTTCTTTTTGTTTGCATTTTGCTTTTAAATCAAGCTGGATTAAGTAAGAGTTGTAATAAGGTTGATCGGTAAAAGCTGTGAAAAAAAAATGGCCGAAATCAAAGGTTGATATGCTATCTGGTGTTCTAGTTTCATGGAAATGGTGTTTTAAGACTCAATTATGTTTACACATGTAATATTATGACCAAAATGGTGAACTAATAGTGAATTAATAATATAAACCCACCACCTGTATGACAATTTGCTTTAAAGAAGTTCTCTATGTATGAAGTTGTCTTCTTGCCCATTTTTTACTTTAAAAACTAAACACCTAACCTCCAGTTCTCTCTATACTGTTTTTATATGATTAAAATAAAATTCTCATGAATACTTCTCTACAGGTTATTCGGCTATGGTATGTGCAAACCAGCAAGTACATGGATGATGATTTCAATGAGAATAAGGTATGGTGCAATAAGATTGTCAATCTAGGATTATGAACCAGCTAGCTTGAATTGGATTAGCCTATTTTGTGGGTTTCTAGCTGGTGTTAACCAAATTATTTCAGGTTCTGGCGGTATAATGGGTAAATTACCGGTAATTAGGTTGAGAGACTGATCATGTGCAATTAAGCCCTATTCAATCTTTCAGCAATTCTAAACTAAGAAAAAAACAGTCAGCAAAGTTAACCTCAAATGTGAAATCATGTTTCAATTGTTCTGGACTTCATCCAAAAGCCTCATTTTGGCCCGGGATCTTCAACTATTCTAACAAGCATCGAGAAAATAAAAGGCAGAGGGAAAATAAGGGGCTAAAAGTTGTTCAAATAGAATATATAGTTATCTTGCAAATGCAAAATGCTTAAAATTCATATTATGTCTTTTAGTTATTTTAACCTTGTTTTGTTTGTCAGTTTTTATTATTCGGTGTTATACCAGGGACATTTCCCAACTGGTACGGATATGTGATGATAGGATCCATACATAAATTTATTAAATTGAGGAACCAAATTGTATACTTATTATGGCTGAGGGTGTACTTTGTAAATTCTGTGAATTTGGTAATATTACTTTCATGATTGTGTCGCTTAAATAATTCTCAATTGTATCAAAATAATAGAAAATATTATGATATTGTGCTATCATTTAGCATAACGGGTTTGGTACCACACAATACTGGTCGTTGCATAAATTTGAGAATGGAATTACCAAAGCAATTAATCTTAGGCAAGATTTTATGGTATACACAGTTATCTAATCTTTTGTATACTCAGTTACATAGTTATTTTGGAAATTTTGGCACTTCATAGCTTTACCTAGCTTTACCTGTTTTGAACATATTAACATAATCCACGTGCATAGCTTGCTAAATACTACGTTGTGTCTTCATTAAAACCCAATTTCCAGATTCAATTATTCCAACTCAATTTTGATTCAGCTAAGCAATAAATGTAATGTCTAGAAGCCAATTTAATGAAATTCATAAAGTACACCGATCTCACTGAATACAACTTATTTAATATAAAAATAAATATTTGTATTTTATGAAATAATAATCAATAAATAATGTTACGTTATTTGTATTATCATTTTCCTTTTCTGAAAAAAAAATCATTGAACTTCATGTTGTTGTGAATTTTAATTAAAAACTTTATTGAAAATGATATATCAAATAAACAAAAATGAATCTGTCTCTGGGAAATAAACTATTGCATGGCTAATCTCATGCAATTATTTAGAACTTTCAGTCGAGACTATTTGCATGTGAATGGTAGTGGACTATTTTTATGGACCTTTAATAAAATATAATATAAACATGGAGTTAAGTAGTTGCATGGCCATGTAATTAAGTAGTTGCATGGGCCTTTAATTAAATATAATATCTACTAAGTTTTTAAGTAGTTGCATGGCTATGGAGTTGAGTTGTTGCATGGACCTCGAATTAATTATAATATCTGACTTTCAAAACTTATTTGCATGGTTGAATATCACACAGTTACATGGTTGCACTTCACACAATTGCATGCGATACTTGTTACATGTGAATTTGCATGCAACAAGTTTAAAAAGTCAACAAACGCCATTTCTTTTGAATGAGCCGTCTCAACCATGCAAAAAATTGGTGCTGGACATGCAAAAAACGATCATTCTAGTAGTGTAAAGCAATCAAATGTAGTTAAACTTTAACTAGTTAGGTGGTACATAAACTAGAATGGTAGCCCATAAATATATATAGTTAATTCTTTAAAAATTTTAGAGGGCTGAAGTTTAGCCTTAAACTAATAAATTAAGTTATTCAATTTAAAAATCTTCAGTGCATGGGATCATATGGGGAAGCTACATAAAATCCAGCCATTACTAAACTTCCAAAATGAATAGAGAAACATATAGGAGCATTGTTAGTCCATATCCTAAGATATTTTCTCGTTCCACACTAAAACCCTAAATGGATATAATTAACACACGTATATAAAAGAAATAAATAAACAAATAAAAAATGGGACCATGATCAACCTACTACACTATAAAACATCTTTGTCTCCACTATCATCCCTCAAATCATTTCACAATTCCACCTCAATTAATTTAGGTGTCTTTTCTCCTCAGGTACATCCCCTCTCCCGTCTCTCTTCCTCTGATCTTGCATCTACTAAATATTCTTCCTGAAACATAATTAATATGCATGTACTAAATATTCTCCTCTTTAGATTTATGCATCTTCTATAGTGTTGTCTACATAGAATCTAGTACTAGATTTTGGTTTCTAATTAGTTTCTTTAGTATTTAAATATCTATACCTATGTACAGAGGTTTTTTTTTTTTCTTCACAAAAAATACTTCTACTACTACTTATAGGTTACATTAGCTCTTCCAAGAGAACAAATACTTCAACTAAATAGATGGTTATAGCACCGTGCTGTGACGAGGCGGGGGTGAAGAGGGGTCCATGGACAGCAGAGGAGGATGAGAAGCTGAAGGAATTCATAGAGAAACACGGCCCAGGGAACTGGCGCTACCTCCCGAAAAAGGCTGGGTTGAAGAGGTGTGGGAAGAGCTGCCGCCTCAGATGGACCAACTATCTGCGACCCGATATCAAGCGAGGAAAATTCTCTGATGATGAAGAGCGCCTCATCATACACCTCCACTCCGTCCTTGGTAACAAGTATGATCTCTCTCTCTCACATGCTCGTGCGCACATGCAGAAATTATTAAGTGCTTATGCCTTTCATGGTCTGATTCTGTTTACTTTGATATCAACATGGCCATATGAAATTTTGAACTTCTCATTCTAAAGAACACAAATTTATATAGTTTACATACTTTATTCAAGTATGGATCGGTAGCATGATTTCGATTGGAACTTAACCTGACAGCATGTTCTTGTGTTTAGAAGAACAAATCGAATTAATGTTCATATTGATCTTTTGAAGGTGGTCTATGATAGCAACAAAATTGCCGGGACGCACCGACAATGAGATCAAGAACTACTGGAATACCCACATCAGAAAGAAGCTCCTCATGATGGGAATTGATCCGGTCACTCATCAACAACGCAGAGATCTTGATATACTGTCCAATTTACCTAGCCTTCTAAACGCCGTGAATGGATTCAATCTTGGCAACATCACAAACCCCTTAGAAAATGCGTTCAGGCAACAAGTAGATGTCGCGCACCTAGTGAGGATGCACCTTATAAAAAACCTGCTTCAAGCAATTAGTCCAGATCCTCTGTCAATGCATTCAACAAATATTGATGCATTGAATTCTGTTTTGGGTTGCAATGCCCTTCAGACCTGCTTCGTTAGCAACCTCTGTCAGCCAAATTTCTCAAATTCAGGTATCTATAATCTTAACACCTTCAACCAAGAATCTGACATTTCATTTTCATACGAAATATGTCGTCTACAAGTGACGGTACTGATAATTCCTTGTTTGACATATCTCAAGTCCCTTCATTGGTTGCGGCTTCACCTGAGGAAATGGCTCAGCCGGTTGTGAGTCCGAATACATTTTCAAATTTATCAAGCTTATCTGAGCCGTCAGAGAAGCTCAATCTGACCGATTTAGTGGATGACGGTTTTAGTTGGAAGGATATTCTAGAGTAAGTAGCAAAATTTGTTGATATTAATTATATATTTTTATTTAAGTTTTCTCAATGTATTTTTTTTTTTTTTTTTTTGAAAGATTGATAGTGACTACCAAGATTAAGCTTTCTCAATGTCACTATGTTAATTACCTTATTTTAATTATCTAATTTTTTTCTCATTATTTGCAGCCAACTATCATGGCCCAGGAGTACGTAGATCGTTGGTTATGTGGGAGTAAAGACGGAAACTATTTTTAATGTTTTTGTGTGATTAGATACCCAATAAAAAGAAGAAGATTTAGAAAAGAGTTTATGTAAAAAAAGGGTTCTATGATTTGTTTAGTTGTTTCTGCTCTTTTAATTAAGATATCGTTTTTTGTACTTAGATCATGTGTACTTCATCCCCAACTTCTTTGAATTTATTTTCTTAATTAATTTTGAGCGTCTCCTCTACTCATCATTTGAATTAACGAACTTTTTGCTTGTGAGTAAAGATTGGAGGTCAAGCCAGCCAACTATTTAATATTATTGTTATTATAACAAATGATTTTCCCATCTGGGTTTTGAACACAACCTATTATATAGAGATTATATGCCTTTGTCACTAGACCAAAGGCTAGTTCTTTTAACGACTCTTTGCTAGATACTAAAAACATGTAATCCAGCTATGACGTAATTTATATATATATATGCACTACTAAAATTTGATTATTTAGGTTAGTTATATAGGTTGTTGCTTGCGGAATGAGATAACGAGAGTGTGACCTTTCTTCTTGATTTGGAGTGTTCAAAAATAGCAATTAAAAAATCTTAGTTATATAGTAATTGAAAAATATTTATCCACTATTTACAAGGTTTATCTTATGTAAACTAGAAAATTAATAAAAGAATTGAAAGATAATATATACCATTTCTATTTTTGATATATGTTAGTTGTGTTTGGCTATATTTTTAGCAATTAGATAATTTTTTTAGATGTATGTACGGGCGCACACTAATTAAGAATGCATGGTATAATTAATTAATTAATGTATTAGCTATATATAGACTCTAGTCAACTGCCAATATGCAAATTAAATGGGAAAAAGATTTTCTGTTCATTGAACTATATATTTTGTGAAGTTATTTAACATTATTTTATTCTATAAACTTAAGGTAGGTTCTCAAATAGTGGCGCCACAACAATAAGGTAGGCACTTTTCGCGAGAGAAAAAGTGTATTTACGACGGTACTCCGTTGCAAAAAGTCCTGTCAGTAATAAAAAAAACATGTTTATGACAGTATTCCGTCGTGAAAAGTCACTTTTTAGTTTTTACCCTCGTGAAAATTGCGCTACAGTTTCTGAACAAATCATGCATGTTAAATTAATAGCGTTACAGCATATTTTTTTTAATTGAATTTTAACAATATATATAGCATATTTAATTAGCATGGAAATATCACATGAGTTTGATTAAGGAAAGTTTGTTTCATTAGAAAGTTATGCAGTTATCTGAATAATTTGCCAGTTAAAATTGTCTTTTTGTTAACTGATATACACCAGTGAAAATTGTGGGCCGTGTGCTCACATCCTACTTATATTTTTTGATTGATTGAAACTTGAAAGACTAAATTTGAGCTACTATTTCTTTTGGTTACAAGGTGCAATTATACATTAAGTGTATTTAACTTTCTATTTGATTATTTCTATATGTGAGAGAATAATTAGAAGTTAATTGCTGGTTCAAAATATAGTGTTCTCATCAGAGAAGATTAATTTGAAAACTTAATTTGTACCTAATTTTATTGCATAAAGAAGACAAGAAAATAGACACTAATCTGATACAAACAAGAAAGAGATGGAGAGGATTATTGACACTTCTTTTTTTTTTATACTCTTGCTCCTTCATTCTCGTATATATATATATTTTAAAAGTTGTTATACCATCAGTTTCATTCGAAACAAAAGAGTTCAATTAATGGTACCACACTACATGCTAAATTCTAAAAGCCTAAAACAACACAGCCATAATAATAATGTATATGGTACAATATCCTGTTACCAATGAGATTAAAAAAGACATTTCATTAAGCAAGCTCCGCTAATTAAACTTCTTAGAGATAACAGCCTCTGCCTCCTGCACCTGTATTTTGGTAAAAGACTATAACTAACATCGAAAGGCAAAATCAATTGCAATTTACCAGACAAGTCCTTAATATTGAGAGAAATTAGCCTATCAATATATAATTGACCTATATATATATAATATACAACTATACTTTAATTAATAAAACAATAATATAACTTAAATATTTTAGTTTAAAAAAAAAAAAAACTTGAAGTGGCTGCCAATATACTCTCTCCTACTCTCTCTCTTTCTTTTTGGCTGCACTGCGTCTTCTGTTTCTAATAAGAACTGTTTAAAAGTCGCAATATTAGGTAGTATTAGGTAATGGGTTTTCCTTTGGGTTCAAGTCATTGACAGTAAGAATAGTCAGCGTACAAGTGTGTGTGCATAATGATCCATTACCTTTTCATTTAAATAAATATACATACCTCGTATGACATCCTGATATATATATATATATACATGGGCTATGGTGCATTTCAATGCATAGGTCATGGGGTGCATTGGACTATAAATCACTGATTCAAAGTCCAAATGACCGATCCAAACCGTTCATCTTGTTCTCCATATTAATATGTGCTTGGAGACCAAATTTTACATTTTTTGAAATTTTTTTACTATTTATTAAGTCACTTTGAAAATCGCTGATCCAACAGTGACTGTTTGGAACAGTAAAATCAGAAGCCACCGTTGGATTAACGATTTTCAAAGTGGCTTAATAAATAGTAAAAAAATTTCAAAAAATGTAAAATTTGGTCTCCAAGCACATATTAATATGGAGAACAAGATGAACGGTTTAGATCAGTCATTTGGACTTTGAATCGGTGATTTATGTTCTAATGTACACTATGACCTATGCATTGCAATGCATCATAGCCCATCTCTCTCTCTAAATATATATATATATATATATATATATATATATATATATTTGCACAAGATAACTTTTGCCGTGTATCCATTATGCTTTATTTGTTTAATTAATTACATCTCACCTGAATCCCACTTTAATTTGCTTTCCCACGCTAGTCATTTATGACCCATGATTGGGAACATTAATTTATTGATGAACAATATAAAACCAATATCATTTTTAATATTAATAACAGATCAGCTATGTTTGACATTTTTTTTCAAATGGATAACATGTGCGAGACCGAATCCTCTGCCCCCCAGGGGGCAGGAAATTCCTGCCCCCAGAGTCTCTGCGGATGGGGCCCATTTAAAAACAGTAACAAAAAGTTAAACCCTAAACAGTAATCGGTCCCACCCCGGTCCCACCCGACAGAGACTCTGGGGGCAGGAATTTCCTGCCCCCCGGGAGACAGAGGATTTTGTTTCAACATGTGCCTCAATGTATTCTGAGCTTAATAGATTTCCAATCTATAATTGTGAAAAGAGCGTCCAACAATGTGAATGACAATAAAATCTTTGGATAATTTTAGTGTGAATATAAGTTTATATATATAGAGAGAGAGTTGGGTTAAAATGAGCCATGACTCATAGCACGTTTGTGAGCCATGATTCATTTTAGTCATTTTGAAAATTCAAACAACCGATCCGAACCGTTCATCTTGTTCTCCATATTGAAATGTGATTGGAGACCAAAATTTACATTTTTTGAAATTTATTTACTATTTATTAAACATTTTTTAAAATTGCTGATCCGATGATCCAGAAAATTTTACTGTTTTGTACTGTTCACAGGAAAACAACAATTTTAAAAAATGCTTAATAACTAGTAAAAAAATTTCAAAAAATATAAAATTATTGGTATCCAAGCACATTTCAATATGGAGATCACATCTAACGGTTCGGATCAGACGTTTGGACTTTCAAAATGAAAATACGTCTTGGAGTACAAATGCTTGTTGAACCATGGCTCACCCAAGTCAATCTCATATATATATATAGGGTCTGGCTAATTTGCTGCCGGTTTTTTTTTTATTTTGTGGTGTCCAAACAACAAATCCAAACCGTTAAATGTTTAATCTATATTATAATCTACTTGGAGACCAAATTTTATATTTTTTGGAATTTTTTTACTATTTATTAAGCTAGTTTGAAAACCGTTGTTTTCAGTAAATTTCTGCAGCATTGAAATCTATAACCGTTAGATGTTTAATATAGATTAAACATCTAACGTTCTAAATATCAACATTACCTAAATCTCATAAAACAATAAATAACATCAAATTGATTGAAAAATTATAATATTTATATTTAACCAATAAAAAGTCCAAATTGTAACTCAAAATATCCATAGTAATATTAATATCATAAACTATCGATCTTTTTCTATTCAAAATATAGTCAGCATCATGACATAATCTATCTTTTTTCCTATTGAAATTTCAAAATAAACTAGACATCATGGCATAATTAACTATCTTAATCTATTCAAAATATTCAAACTACCATATAGTAAGTATTATTTTTTTACTTTAAGAAATATCTTAATATATTTAATATGAGCCTTTATTTAAAACCCATATAAATTGAAAAAAAAAAAAAACAACTCATGTTGCGTAGCCTGTTGTAGCTTCCTTATTTGATTTAATTTGTTCGATGGATCAATCATTTAATAATTAATAGTTTAATATAAAGCTTAGTACGTCAATTGCAAAAAAAAAATCACAATTAAAATCCAATATGTGCATTTATTTATAGCCCATATAAATTGAAAAGAAAAGAAAAAACAGCTCATGTTGCATAGCGCACGCTATTTGCGCTACACGCTATGCGCTATAGCGGACCGCTATTACCGCTATGGCGTCTGTAGCTCAAATAGCGCGTTTTGATGCCATAGCTTAGATTTAGGGTCGAAAAACGCTATAACGCGCTACTTAGAACACTAGTTTTACTTCACAAAACTCAATCTCTAATCTTTCAGATCTTAAACAATGCAAACTATTACTTCCCATTTACTAATTAAATGAACTAAACAAAATATTATTTTATTACTATAATAAAGTGAACTTTCTTTTATAGGTGTTAATTTGTTAAGGATAATAAAATGAGAGAACTGATGCTGACCCTAACATTTATCATTAATTTGGAGGGAGAGATGCAACCGAATTTTGAGATAAATAATTTTAAACAGTAATGAGTTGGTCGAGCGACTATATATATATATATATATAGAAGGGGGGTATAAATGCAGATTCATTAAATACATTAATTTGATTATTTAGTTTTTTTTTTTCCTTATGATAATCTAGTTCAAATTTTATATATGAATGGGTACTGCTTTTGTATTATTTGTTAGCCTTTCGTTTTGTTACATCATATATAAAAACAAAAAACCTTTATTATATATATGTACTGCATTTTCAGTTATATAAAAAGTGGGGGGGGGGGGGGGGGGGGGGGGGGGGGGGGGGGGGGGTGTTGACCCCTATATTCCCTAATTTTTTTTAGTAGGGTTAAAATGCATTATTGGTTTTGTGCCTCAACCATACTTCACGTCTCTATCTCCGTTTACAAAGTTCAAATAATCGATCCGAACAGCTCAGCATGACAAAAATATTAAAATGTGCTTAGAGACCAAATTTTATATTTTTTGTAATTTTTTTACTATTTTTTTAGATATGTACAAAATCACTGTTTTTGGATGGTCCAGATGCAGTGATTTTGTACCTATCTAAAAAAATAGTAAAAAATTTCCAAAAAATATAAAATTTGGTCTCTAAGCACATTTTAATATGTATGTCATGTTGAGCGGTTCGAATCCATTGTTTGAACTTTGTAAACAGAGATAGAGATGTGAGGCATAATTGGGACACAAAACCAATGGTGCATTTTAACCCTACTCTTTTTTTTTTCAAGCATTTCTTTACTGACATGGCCAAGTGTTAGGGGTGAAAACGGAGTGGATACGGAGCAGATAATGCTGATACTATATCCGCATCCGTCGGATAGTGAGCGGATACGAATACAGATACAGATAGTAAACATATATCAAAATTCAAAACCAAATCCACCTTAAATAAATATGAATACGGAACGGATAGTCTACGGATACGGATTTGAATACGGATATAAAACAAATAATGATCAGATAATTAAGATATACGAACTTCTAAGATATAAATATCAATTAAAAAATTTAATATAAATATTAATGATAACTATAAGTGGATGGAGAGATGATAGATAAACTATTCATATATATATATATATATATATATATATATGAGACGAGCTACGGTGAAACACGGAGTAAAATGAGTTGGTGCTCCATGGCACTATATTTTTATTTTGAAAATCCAAATGAACGATCCAAACCGCTCAACATGATCTCCATATTGAAATGTGCTTGGAGACCAAATTTGACATTTTTTGAAAATTTTTTACTATTTATTCAGCTACTTTGAAAATCGCCGATCCAGCAGTCCAGAAATTTTTACTGTTTTTTACTGTTCGCCCGGATTTTCAGATTTTCAAAGTGGCTTAATAAATAGTAAAAAAATTTCAAAAAATGTAAAAATTAGTTTCCAAGCATATTTTATTATGGAGATCACATCTAACGGTTTGGATCAACGATTTGGACTTTCAAAATGAAAAAATGGCATGGAGTACAAACGCGTTTTACTCCGTGTCTCACTGTAGCACATCTCTCTCTCTCTATATATATATATCAAATAAATCAATGGTAACAAAAGATGTTGCGGTCTAGTGGTTTGAAATTTAGTCTAAAGACCTTGAGATGGAATTGCATGGGTCCAAATCCCACCTATAACAATTAATTTCTCTTTTATTGGAGTCTGGCCAAATTATTGGGTTCCGGATAATCCGAATATCAGCTCCGTTTAAGACTTCGTATCCGAATCCGAATCTGTATTCGGATCTTCTATGGATATCCAAAACCCTGATAAAAGAATGCAGTTTATATTAAAAATATTTAATGCACTTAGTCAAAGTGAAATTTGGAATAGACTTTCATTTCTCATTATTCCGGTCATGGTCGGTTAATAATAGAAAAGTGAAATAGTGGAAGGACATTGATAAATAAGTTAAATCTATTTTTTGAAAAAAAGTCAATTCCTCTATTTTACATTTCTCATAAATTAGAGAATTAGCTCATAAAAAATAAAGAAGAAACCAAAATAAAAAAACAAAAACTAGAAATTTAACTGTAAAAATTCAAATCCAATTTCACTCTACTCTTGCTAAACGCACCCAAAGAAAAAAAGGAACAAATAAAGCTTCCGTTTTTCAGATGCTTCCTGTCATGAGAAAATGGATACATACAAGACAAAAACACAAATTCTGTGACTTCTGTCTCATCAGTACAGTGCCTTCATCCAAAGAAGCAAGCATTTCCTTGGGAGTCCACATCGTCTGCATTAACTCAAAAGAGTATCTCTTTTGAGTTAATAGATATGGACCGTCCGATTGTAAATAGAGCTCATCTGACTTCTGCCTAAAACATAGGAGATCTTCAATATTAGTGCTAATTTAATTCACACGAATCTTGAAGCTGAGCGGACGGTCCAGATATATTAACTCAAAATATTCATTTTTGAGTTAATGCAGAGGATACGAACTCTCCGGTTTTTTTATTAATAGAAATAAAATAAATAAAATATTTAAAAAGAACACTACTTTTGAGTTTTTGCGAAAACTAAGTAGATCGGGCTCTGTAAATCCGTCCCACCGGACGGGTCCAATTAACCCGTCCCGGTTAATCGGATTAGCCGTTAACCAACATCAAGAAAAAAAAAAAAAAATTCCCGGACGGGTTTAAGCATCTCGTCCCTGGCTTGAAAAAAAAAAAAAATTTTGGACGGGTTAAGTAACCCCGTCCAGAGAGTTTGAAAGATTATATTATATTATATTATTATATTATATTATATTATATTATATTATATTATTTTTTGTTTTTTATATTATATTATATTATATTATATTATATTATTATATTAATATACTTATATATATATATATATATATATTATATTATGAATATAACTAGTTTAGTTGTGCTTAAGTTCACCAAAGTGTTTGGTGAGCTTAACTTCAAAACTTATTAAATCGGTTTCAAATGACGAATTCAAACCGTTAGAACCTGCCTATCTTGCGAGTGATGCGTCTACATGTGAAAATTTTAAACATTTGAATTAATTTAGTATAAAGTCAATTGGTCAAGATTAAAAAATAAAAAAATTAATTTTAGTGCATTTATTTTTTGAACGTTTTTTTACCGCTTGACTTTATACTAAATTAATTTGAACGTTTAAAATTTTCACATGTAGAGGCATCACTCGCAAGATAGGCAGGTTCTAATAGTTTGGATTCGTCATTTGAAACCGATTTAATAAGTTTTGGAGTTAAGCTCACCAAATACTTTGGTTAACTTAAGCACAACTAAACTAGTTCTATTCATAATATAATATATATATAAGTATATTAATATAATAATATAATATAAAAAAACAAAAAATATATAATATATATAAAATCATAATATAATATAATATAATATAAAAAACAAAAAAATAATATAATATAATATAATATAATAATATAATATAAAAAACAAAAAATATATAATATATATAAAATCATAATATAATATAATATAATATAATAATATAATATAATATAATTTATTCAAATTCTGGACGGGTTACTTAACCCGTCCAGATTTTTTTTTCTTTTTTTTTTCTGCAGGCCTGGGACGGGATGCTTAAACCCGTCCGGAAATTTTTTTTTTTTCCTTGATGGTGGTTAACAGCTAATCTGATTAATTGGGACGGGTCAATTTGACCCGTCCAGTGGGACGGGTTTACAGAACCCGATCTACTTAGTTTTCGCAAAAACTCAAAAGTAGTATTGTTTTTAAATATTTTATTTATTTTATTTCTATTAATAAAAAAACCGGTACGAACTCTTTCTTGGAGGTGGAAGCCTTTCAGGTAGTTAAAACCTAGGCATCTATAGAAAAGTACAAGAATACCTACCCTATAAAAAGACAGTAATTTATGTATGTTATGCAATCATGTATCATATCATAAACATATAAAGGAGTTTGCCTAGTATAACATTAGTGTCATTTCAACTTATGTAACACTTATTCTAAAATTTATCAAATCGATTTTTAACAGTGAATCCAAATCGTTCAAACCGATCTACTTCATTAGTTGTGCGTTTACATGCAAAATTTATAACTTTTCGAATTTATTTAGTATATTAAGTCAAGCAGTCAAATATGTGAATTTTAAGTTAATTTTAATATATTCATTTTTTCAATATTTTTACCTCTTGATTTGATGATAAAATAACTCGAAAATATAAAAATTTTGTATGTCAATGCATCACTCATAATGTAAATCAGTTTGAACGGTTTGGATTAATCGTTCGAAGTCGATTTAATAAGTTTTAGAGTTAGTGTTATATATGCTAAAATGACACTGATATTATATTAGCCAAACTCCATATAAAACATGGTCCCTTAGTTCTATATGTAGTTGCATGATTTGCATGATTTGCATCATTTGAGTGTCCATGAGGAGAAATCTCCATTATTGGTCTAGGGACCTCTCTAAATCCAGCACACCCCTTTTACTAATGCCAATAATAATTTAATTTTTGTTAGCTAGAAGAAGGTTGCATCAAGCCATGCATCACTGTCTAATATTCACAAGAAATCTCCTAGCCGAGTTTCCAACATGTGATAATCAGAATCTTCCATTGTCCATTAGTAGTGTAAATTTAGGTTTCCCTATTCATTAGAAAAAAAAAATGTTTATATATGATCCAACGATTTGAAAATGATCATAAAGGAAAATTATATTTGAAATTCAATATTTTTGTGAGGAGGGTTCCAATGCCTCATGCCTTTCATACCTCATTATACCTCATATTTTATATCTTCATTTTCAAAGTCTAAATTGTCGATCCGAACTGTTCAACATAATATCCATACTAAAATATGGTTGGGGATGAAATTTTATAATTTTTGGAAATCTTTTACTATTTTTTAAGATGAGTAGAAAATCACTGTTTTTTGAACGGTCCAAAAACAGTGATTTTGTACATATCTTAAAAAATAGTGAAAAAAATTACAAAATTTCATCTCCAGACATATTTTAATATAAATATCATATTGAGCAGTTCGGATCAATAGTTTGGACTCTAAAAACGAAAATTAAAAATATGAGGTATAATGAGATATGAAAAAATGAGGTATTGGATCCCTCCTCGTAGGGAGGAGTAACACGGAAAAATTATTTATGTGATAGATGCATTTATTATTCATTGAGAAGGATTTAAAAATTTCATTGAAATGTGTACAGCCTTAATGATTTTGAAAGGTATACCCCCACATTACAGAAAATTGGTGATATATAAGTTATTGTCCAAATAGAGTCAAATTAAAGACTCTTTAAAATTTGAAACTTCATATATTTGATTTTTAAACTTTATGAGACTGTTATGATAAGCCATATATTTAACAATTGATTTCGTTTGTCAATAGATCGAGATCATATACGAATAAAGAAATTTAACTATTTCGCTCATACATAATTTACTCTTTAATTAGAATGATATTATATTTAATTCCAGTCGACCCGTGCTTATTATTAAATTGTGGTATTTCTTGTTAACATGGGTAATTATATATATCTACAATAAAATATACAAAATGGGAAATTACAATTTAGCAAAAAAAAAAAAAAAACAAACAAGAAAGAAATTAATAACAGTAAGAAGATAACTAGAGGTAGGTAGTTCACGTTAATGACGATGCAACATATAAAATTATGTAGAAAGCGTCAACATAGCTTGAACAAATAAATTTGGTAAAGATAAAAAAGGAAAGAAAAAATAATGACCAAGCAAGAAGTTGTGGCCTACACACTCAGATATATAGCTATATATATATAGCTAGCTAGCTGAACTAAAACAATACATATATATATATATGTGTGTGTGTGTGTGTGTGTGTGTGTGTGTGTTATTAGGTTGCTATCAAATTACAACTAACATTTAACCAACTGATGTTGACTTCCACAACATTCATAATTCAACAGGCCCAATGGATATATTTTTTTCTTACAATAATAATGATTAGAGGTACGCAATACTACTAAAGTACAGAAATCTGTACACCTTTAATTTACGCACACCCACCCACACACACACACGAGTTTACCAGAGCTTTTAATTAATTAATGCCAGTGGATACAACTTTTATCATTTAACAAACTTTTTCTAATATATGTAAATAGTCATCTTAATGTGACAAATAAACATGCATGGAAACAAGCTAGCGTTAGTTTGTTGCTTTGTTAGGTACGTGGCTAGGATAATTGAACGCACTGCACCGCGTAGAAATATATAACACGTAGAGATACGTATGATATGCATGCATGTACGTAGTGCATATATACGTGAATCATACAACATAGAATAAGGATGAAACATATATAATATCATTGGAATATCATTGGAATATAGATATTATTTTTTGAGTAAAACTAAGGGTAACACCCATATTATCACAAGATATATTTTTTTATGTAAAAAAAGTAAGTTATATAGAAGAGAGTTCCAATACAATAACTTTTATGTGCAATTTGAGTTATAAAATTTCAAATATAAATAAAAAAGTAAACTTTGAACTTTTTATAGTACAAAAAAATTGTCAGAGAATTTTGAATTTTATTATTATTAAATAATATAGAAAAATAGATTGAGTACATTAGATTTAGTAGTTCAGATTCAAACTTTGAAGCTGAATTAGTGGTTCAGATTTAAAATTTGGACCCAGACTACTAACTCAATTCCAAAATTTAAATCCAAGTTACCCACTCAGCTTCTTCTAAGCCATAAAAAAAAATTCACGTACTAAATATATATTCTTATATTATTTAATAATAATTTCTAAAAATAAAAAAATTCACTATAATGCTACGACATTTTGTAGCAATTTTTTTTGTTTATATTTGAAAATTTATAACCCAAATTGCACATTTTAAATTTGTTATATTGAAACTCTCCTCTAAATAACTTCGTATAAAAGAATACCTTGTGATATTCTTATTATTAATTTTTTTGTATTTTTTATATTCATTATAATGACTATTCTCTAGATAACTCATGTGGTATTATTAATTATTTCATAAAATACATTGGATTGTATTTTTCTATCTTTATTCATTATGTGAGTTAATTTTTTGGTATTTAAAAAACTTTCTATATAAGTTAGTCTACACATATTAATGAGAATTGATTATTGTAAAAACCTTCATTGAGAGTTAACAAAACATGGCATGCATAGATTAATTAGATTTTATAGATGGCAGGGAAATGAAACGGAGAAAATAGAGAAATAAAGAAATAATTTAATTGCAAGAATAGAAGATAGTTGTTAGGAGAAATAAGGAAACAAATTGCTAAATATTTATTTAGTTTTAATGTGATAAACCATATAGCAGTCTGTGTAGCAAGCATGTTTTTAAGTAAATTTAAATTTCTACACAAAAAATAGATGTATTTAATCAAAAGAAGACATATTATATGATTGGAGGGTTGATATTCAATTCAAAAATTCATCTTTTAATCTCAACCATTGGCGGATCAGGACAACTACATGCATAATATAAGAATGGAGATATAGAGTATGGCTAAATTGCCACTAGTAGCACTTCAACCTCAGTGCTTATGGGATCATATCTTCGTATTTGATGTTCAAACAACAAATCCAAACTGTTAGATGTTCAATCTATATTAAAATGTACTTGGAGACCAAATTTTATATTTTTTGAAATATTTTTACTATTTATTAAGATGGTTTGAAATTGCTATTTTTTAATGGTACATACTTTTAATCAAAAAATGTAAAATTTGGTCTCCAAGCACATTTTAATATAGATTGAACATCTAACGGTTTGGATTTATTGTTTGAACATCAAATACTAAGATATGACCCCATAAGCACTTAGGTCGAAATGCTACCGGTAGCAATTTAACCATACTGTATATATATATTACCACAACTATTTTCTACATTTTCAAAGTTCAAATCTTCGATCCAAACCATTCAACATGATCTCCACAATAAAATGTGTTTTCAGATCAAATTTTACAATTTTTTGAAATTTTTTACTATTTATTAAGATGGATACAAAATTCAATGGTCTGAAAATACTTCATAAATAGTAAAAAATTCAAAAAAATGTAAAATTTGATATGCAAGTACATTTTATTGTGGAGATCATGTTGAACAATTTGGATTGACGATTTGGACTTTGAAAATGTAAAAAATAATTGTGGTAACTCAAAATGCGGTAATCAGATCCCTCCTCATATATATATATAGAGAGAGAGAGAGATGGGCTATGGTGCATTGTAATGCATGAACCCCCTTATGCATTGCACTATAAATCACGGATTTAAAGTCCAAACGACCGATCCGGACAGTTAAATGTTTAATCCATATTGAAATGTGCTTGAAGACCAAATTTTATATTTTTTGAAATTTTTTTACTATTTGTTAAGTATTTTTGAAAATTGCTGTTTCGCTGTGAACAATAAAAAACAGTAAAATTTTTTGGACCATCAGATCAGCGACTTTCAAAATTGCTTAATAAATAGTAAAAAAATTCCAAAAAATGTAAAATTCTATCCCGAAGCACATATTAATATGAAGAACAAGATGAATGGTTCGGATCGGTCATTTGGACTTTAAATCCGTAATTTATAGTGCAATGCATGAACCCCCTTATACATTGCAATGCACCATAGCCCATCTCTCTATATATATACATATAGAGGTGGGCTACGGTGAGTTGCGAAGTAAAATGCATTTCTACTTCACGCCGTATTTTCATTTTGAAAGTCCAAACGACCGATCCGAACCGTTAGATGTTTAATCCATATCGAAATGTGCTTGGAGACCAAATTTCACATTTTTTGGAATTTGTTTACTATTTATTAAGCATTTTTGAAAATTGTTGTTTTGCTATAAACAGTGAAAAATAGTAAAATTTTCTGGACCATCAGATCAGCGACCTTCAAAATTGCTTAATAAATAGTAAAAAAATTCCAAAAAATATAAAATTTGGTCTCCAAGCACATTTCAATATGGAGAACAAGATGAATGGTTCGGATCGACGTTTTGATCTTTAAAATCACAAAATATGAGCGTGAAATAAAAAAGTCGCTTTACTTTGCAACTCACCGTAGCCCAGCTCTATATATATATATATATAAAAATTTTACATTTTTTAAAATTTTTTTGTTATTTATTAAGCCACTTTGAAAATCGCTGATCCAACGATGAACACCTGATTTTACTGTTTGGCAAGCTACCGTTGGATCAGCGATTTTCAAAGTAACTTAATAAATAGCAAAAAAATTCCAAAAAATGTAAAATTTGGTCTCCAAGCAGATATTAATATGGAGAACAAGATGAAACGGTTCGGATCAACCATTTGGATTTTGAAAAATCGAAAATGGGGTGGCAGCACTTCAGCCAAAGTGCTGCCGAAAGCGTATTAGCCTCTCTCTCTCTCTATATATATATATATATATAATTAGGCTACGGTGCTATGCATATGCATAGTGTAATATGGTGCTATATATTTTTTAGCCATCAGATGATGTTCAAGATCCATGCAAAAGTTTTGTCGCTAATTCATTTTAACGGAGACTAATTAATAGAGATTTTAATTATACTCATGTCTCTCAGTTATGGACTTACGATGTCTCTTCTACCTCATCTTGATTGTCTGCCCTCTCCCCTCTCTCTTACTTTTTTGTGTGTGAGGAGCCTTACGATCTGTGGATCGAGAATCAACCAGTTGTAATTAGTCTCTCTCCCTCTGTCCCTCTCTCTATCTCTGCTGTCTCTGTGTCATTCGTTGATCAGCTTGTGAGCTTTGTGAAATTGCTAAATTGATTTGTGGCCATCATATTTTTGTATTATTTTTTTTGGGTTTTTTTGACATACCAATAATGCATCAGTATGCGCACAAATTTTCATTTTTTTGACCGCTTGATTTGATACTAAATGAATTCAAAAAATTTATAAGTAAATGAACCTCTTTCGAAGGACATATGTTTGAACGGTTTGAGTTTTTTGTTTGAACGTAATTGGATGAATTTATAATTAAAAACATATTGGCAAAAATACTATTGAAAGTATATTAGCTGGATTCATAAATATATAAACAATACGATGTTGCTTGCCTATATATGTAATCATAAATGATCAATCACTTCCTAAATTTGTTTAGGTAGGTCCATAGACTACTAAAATCAAATTACTTGTCCACATGGTTTTGACTTGTCAAGCTCCTTAACAAAACGGAGATGAAATACAATTATTTCGTAATTGGAAAAGATGTTCACGTAGACGATTTAGCTTGATTAAATTTGTAATATAACTTATGTACCAAGGCATTGGAGATATTTTATGGTTTTGTTGTATTATTTTGTTTCTGATAAAAGTTGAGTAAATATCCCACCTATTGCATTGAAATCATCATATCTGACGAGAGGTATTAAAAAAAATTGATACCTAACACCAATAAAGTCTATATTACATTACACTATATGATAAAAATGAAAGAAAAAAAGCAAACTACATTGATTGATTAACCTACAAACGAAGCCAAAATATAAAGTGTTTTACAAAGCCACATTGGTAAAGCAAAGTTTATTTCCAAGTTTGATGGAGTCCGTTAGGTGAACAAATGAGATAACAAATCTCCTTTTTGAATGTATGAATTTGCTGAAAAGAAGAGATCTCTCTTATTATTTTCTTGCAACAAAACAAGCACATATATAAGACAAGATAATGGTTGTGGACTTCTCAAATTTTAAAATTCATAGCAATTTCTCAGCGGCCACATATTTTGAATGCTTGAAAATAACTAAAAAGTTGGTCAACAGTAGATTTGGTGGTGTTTCTGTTTTATTAAGAAGAGAGATAGATTTGCTCTGCCTTTTGTTATTTATTAATTTGTTGTACCACTTTCCTAGAACACTCCCAAAAGTTTTGTTACTTTTTTTGTTTTTATATATTTATTTTTATGGGGAGAGAGAACAATTGTTTTCCTTTTATGTCCAAGGATACTATATAATTAGAACACAAATGGAACCTCTTCGGCCTTTCTTGTCTTGGCTACCCTCATGCATCACGCTTAAATTTACACTTCTGTTCGTTAATGGTACTATGTTTATATCTTCTTCTCGCTTTAACAAATATATATATATATATATATAGGAACATGCTAGCATGCTATGCATATAGCATAGAAGGCCTCCATACAACGCTTGGATTTCGACTTTTCAAAATCCTAACGGTTGATCCAAACCGTTCATCTTGTTCTCCATATTAATATGTGTTTGGGGACCAAATTTTACATTTTTTTGAAATTGTTTTACTATTTCTTTAGATTTATTGAAAATCGCTGTTTTTTTATGGTCCAGATTTGTTGAATACAGCGATTTTCAATAAATCTAAAGAAATAGTAAAAAAAATTCAAAAAATGTAAAATTTGGTCTCCAAACACATTAATATGGAGAACAAGATGAACGGTTCAGATTGACCGTTAGGATTTTGGAAAGTCGAAATCCAAGGCGTTGCATGAAGGGGCTCTATGCTATGCATAGCATGCTAGCATATTCCTATATATATATATATATATATAGGATTTGGCTAATATGCTATGGGTAGCTAAGAGGCCTCCCGTGCTACGGCTCAATATTCGACTTTTTAAAATCCTAACGGTCGATCCGAACTGTTCATCTTGTTCTCCATATTAATATGTGTTTGGAGACCAAATTTTACATTTTTTGGAAATTTTTTAGATTTATTGAATATCGCTGTTTTTTATGGTCCAGATTTGTCTGAAAAACAGCGATTTTCAATAAATCTAAAAAAATAGTAAAAAAATTCAGAAAAATGTAAAATTTGGTCTCCAAGCACATATTAATATGGAGAACAAGATGAACAGTTCGGATGGACCGTTAGAATTTTGAAAAGTTAAATATTGAGCCGCAGCATAGGAGACCTCTTACCTACCCATAGCACCGTAGCCAAGTCCTATATATATATATATATTAGATAAGGAAGTAAATAGAATAAATTAAAATATTTCCATAAGAATTTGTCTAATAAAAAAAAAGAAATGCTATGGTTCCCCGAGCTATCATACCCAAACGTGTCTTCCAAGTAGTTTAACACAAAAAACTTTCAAATTTGTCTAATTTCTATTTTCAATGTTAATATCCAAACATTTAAAACTATATTTATAACCTTTTAAAATATTACTCGCAAGCATTTAAACATTTATCTAAAAATATTTTTATATAGTTTTAACTTTTAACTACTTTTGCCTTCAAGCCAAAAAAAGAAAAGATTATTTTCACCCACTTTTTTTTCTCTGATCATTGTAATCAATTTTTCTGACGATCCGTGATGAATTTTACGAAACTAAAATTACGAACGTTTTTTATTCGATTTTATCTTTCAAATAAGATCCATTAAGAATTTTTTTGACTAATTTTGAAGTCATTTATTTTTTTCTAAAGTAAAACTCATGAGTATTTTAAATTTTCAAGGCTTTGTATATGAGGCTTATATGCTTTGTACATGCATTGCAGTGTTATTGTTGAGAGAGGAGTTTGAATAATTTGACTATTACCAATTAAACCAATGCTTTGTACAAAAGTAGAAAGGGTATGCTTTCAGATAGAGTTTTAAGAGTCTTTCATTTTTTGGCTATTACCAATTGTTGTAAACCTTAGGAACATTTTCTTTTTCAGCTTGAAGACAAAAGTAGTTAAGAGTTAAAACTATCTAGAAATGCTTTCAGATAAAGGTTTAAATGCTTGTGAGAAACATTTTAAAATGTTATAAATATAGCGTTAAATGTTTGCATATTAGCACTGGAAATGAAAGTTACACAATATTAGAAGTTATTGTTAAACTACTTGGGGGACGCACTCGTAGATTTTGTTTGGGATACAATTATCACCGAAAATTTTATTAATAGGAAATTAATTAAATAAATATCCAAAATGAAGAACAAATATGAGTTTTTTTGAGATATAGGAAAAACGTGATTGTGTATAACGTCCTCCAGACATTATCTCTCATCCTTATTAAGGAGCTTAATGTCTAGATCCTACAAGAGTCCTGATTTACTAATTTTTTTTTTTTGGAGGATGCTCAGCTATTGAATTTCCAGATCGTACATAGACGAATTTTCCAAATTATGCGCTTCAACACTTAAGCATGCACTGGTTGCGCTGCATATGATCCCAGCACATGTAGACCGCGCGCCACACCAGTGGACCGTGCCTCTGAACAACGAACGGCGTCTGTGGACCGAGCCTGTGCACTGCGCACCCTTTTTTCTACTGAAAGCAGGATTCGAACCCAATTGGGTTTTGTTAATGCCAAAATTCTTACCACTACACTAGAGTTCACATGTGTTATCTTGTAAATAAATATAGTATTTAACTATTTTTCTCTACAAATTTGATTTAAATTATAATTATATAAATATCATATATAAAATAATAAATATATATATATATATATATATATATATATGAGCTGGGCTACGGTGAGTTGCGAAGTAAAGTGACTATTTTACTTCACGCTCATATTTCGTGATTTTAAAGTTCAAAACGTCAATCCGAACCGTTCATCTTGTTCTCCATATTGAAATGTGCTTGGAGACCAAATTTTATATTTTTTGAAATTTATTTACTATTTATTAAGCAATTTTGAAAGTCGCTGATCTGATGGTCCAGAAAATTTTATTATTTTTTCACTGTTCACAGCAAAACAGCAATTTTCAAAAATGTTTAATAAATAGTAAAAAAATTCCAAAAAATGTAAAATTTGGTCTCCAAGCACATTTCAATATGGATTAAATATCTAACGGTTCGGATCGGTCGTTTGAGTTTTCAAAATAAAAATACGGCGTGAAGTAGAAACGCGTTTTACTTCGCAACTCACCGTAGCCTATATATATATTAATAGCCGTATCGTGTCCTTCATTTTTGAAAATTGTTGTATCGCCGTATCCGTATCGTATCGTATCAATATTATTATTGCTTTGAGATTTGTGCAGCACATATTTGAATGGTTGATTTTCAAAAAGGTCACGCAAATAATGAAATAATGAAACACTTGATCTTCTTTATTTTATAATATTTTATAATGAAATAATCTATTTCTATTGCAATGCACGGGTACGATGCTAGTTGACTATTATGGCCAGAATTAGCGAGATTAATTATCGCACTTATTAATTAACTAAAAAAAAATCTACTGTGACTATCAATCATGGCAAGGCAATTTCTAGTACTTATTAGTGATATGGGATGGACTGTAGGCAATTAGGCATGCCTGGATGTAGGGGTGAGTAATGAGCGAGCATGAGCGATTTAGGGTATGCTCGTGCTCGCTCGTTTAATAAATGAGCGAGTTCAAGCGAGCGGATAAATGAGCGAGTTATGAGCGGCTCACGAGTTATGAGTACTAAAATTTAATAAATTGTCATAATTCAATTAAATAAAATAATAACAAAAAAATCAACGGTATTACAAAAATATAATAATAGCAACATAAACTAACAATAGCATCAACAAACAACAATTAACAAAAACTAAAGTAGCACTAATAAAAATTCAACATAAATCCAAAAACATAAACTAACAACAACACACTGTTTTGAGGCGTCTGTTTAAAAAAATAAATAAATGTATAACCTATGAATATTTGGGATGGAATGTGGCGGTGGGATTAGATGTGGCAAATTTTAAATGAGCGAGTTATGAGCGAGTTGGGGCATGCTCATGCTTGCTCATTTAATAAATGAGCGAGTTTAAGTGAGCGGATAAATGAGCGAGTTCAAGTGAGCATTTAGTGAGCGAGTTATGAGCGGCTCACGAGTTATGAGCAATTTACTCACCCCTACCTAGATGTGATTATCAATCACGGCCATGATATTATTTATTTTTTAGTTAATTAATAAGTGCGGTGATTAGTATCACTAATTTTGGCCATGATAGGTTATAACGTCCAGAGGACGTTTTGGGCGTTATAAACTACCATATTTTTCCTATATCTCGAAAAATCACAGATTTGTTCTTCATTATGAATATTTATTTAATTAATTTTCTATTAATAAAAATTTCGGCAATTATCAGGCTCTAATAAAAAATTCTGATGGACCTTTACGCAAACGAAGCCTTTTAGAAGCTAAGTAACCAGCAGCCCGTTTTCCAAAGAAAATATTATTTAGATTTATACCATCTGAGAGCTTGGGATATTGACAAACTGGGATCAGCTGTAAACAATTTGACCAACTAGGCCTACTGGGCCTACTGGGCTTTTAGTAATGGACTCAGAGCACCTATGAACAATGCAACGTTCTCGTATGTATATTTTACAATTGGGTTTTTGACAACAATTGTAAGAAGAACAAAGAATAAAAAACCAGCCATTTCAATTTGAAAATCAACAGAAAAAAAAAAAAAAAACATTATTCACAGGTCGCTTGGGCATCAGATGAGACCAATTTCATTATATTTGTCTGGATATCTGATGAGATCAATTTCATCCATCCGTAGCTGGTTATTAATTTTTAATTGAGTTAGTTTATTTAATTAAAAAAGCCATTTTTAGCGCCTCTAAAAATTTAAACGCGAATATAAGACCTTTACTTGTATGAAACAACTTAGATATATAAGTTACAACATTTTACAACAATTTGGCTTTGCAATTTTAAAAGTCCATATAGTCGATCCAAATCGTTAACCATAATATCTATATTAAAATATGTTTGGACATAAAATTTGACATTTTTTTTGGAATTTTGTTACTGTTTATTAAGTATTTTACAAATTTGCTGCTTAAAAATCGATTGTTTATTAGCCGCCCCCCCCCCTCTCTCTCTCTCTCTCTCTCTATATATATATATAGGAGGAATCCAATTACACCCTTTTTTGGTGACACCGAATTACACCCTATATTTACAAAGTTTTCAAATTCTAAACAATCGATCCAAACCGTTCAACATATTATATATATTAAAATGTGTTTGCAGATATATATATATATAGAGAGAGAGAGAGAGAGATAGGCTACGGTGAGTTGCGAAGTAAAACACGTTTCTACTTCACACCGTATTTTCATTTTGAAAGTCCAAACGACCGATCCGAACCGTTAAATCTTTAATCCATATTGAAATGTGCTTGGAAACTAAATTTTACATTTTTTGAAATTTTTTTACTATTTATTAAGCATTTTTGAAAACTGCTGTTTTGCTGTGAACAGTAAAAAACAGTAAAATTTTCTGGACCATCAGATCAGCGACTTTCAAAATTGCATAATAAATAGTAAAAAAATTCCAAAAAATGTAAAATTTGGACTCCAAGCACATTTCAATATGGAGAACAAGATGAACGGTTCAGATCGACATTTTGAACTTTAAAATCACAAAATATAAGTGTAAAGTAAAATAGTAGCTTTACTTCGCAACTCACCATAGCTCACCTCTATATATATATATATATATCAGTATGCTTGTTACTGGTAAGCAACATTTCTTCTGGTATGGCCGTTTTTTCAGATTTCACATCATCTCATCTGGTACATAATTCATGTCAACACACAATCTCATATGTTTAATCTGATAAGACCACATTTTGAGGTATCAAATTGGCAATTGGTTCCATTTAAATGAACCAGTGGTATTAATATTGCATACAAATCATGCCTTAATTTGTATTGACAGTCACAATTATCTATTTACAGTTACACATCCAAACCATCAATTTGCTTAAACTACATGTCAGTTAAATTAGGTGCGTTAATTAATCAAATTAGTCTATAAATTAATTATAAAAAAAAACCAATTGGATAGAAGACAACTAAGAATTGGTTAGCTACTACAAGAATGAAACAGTATCCACGAAAGTATTCGCGAGTGTATCATCGCAAATATTCATGTCGGTAATACCGACATACTCAGTAAAAGTACTTTTATGCCAATGTACCCTCGTAAATAGTCAATTTTTATCTTCACAGATACTGTCCCATTCTTGTAGACGCATAGAAATTCTTTTGAATGCACAATTAGAGAACCTATAATTTCTGTTAATTTGGAGGGTTCCTTTTCTTGAGCTACAAAAACAATTTGAAGATTGTATATAAGTACAAAACCGTATTATTATAGGGGCAAATACATAAAGTTTCCAACCGGATTGAATTTTTCTAAGCATTGGCGTAAGCCAGTGATAAGGTGACACCCTCTTAGATCTTCATTTGACTATTTGTCATTGAATTGAAAGAGATTTTCCATATCTAATTAAAGCATCAATTGAATTGTTTCTCCTGCGTCAGGAAAAAAGGAAAAAATTCAATCGGGGGATTATTCATGTACCCACCTTAAACTTTCACAGTAAAGTATTTAAAACGAACATTTTCCTCACCTAGATCTTACTTATCTTGTTAATTTAACCTTTTACTAGTTTAACGAAGTTAATATTATAATATATAAAAAAAATGTTACTTGAAACATACATGAATTGACCATCGATGCATTCAAATGGAGGTCATTTTTTACCTCCTTTTTTTGCAATAATGAATTACTATCAATTAATTTTTTTGTATTGCCTTGTTACTTTCAATTACTTTCTACATTTTCTATAAAATATGATGAAATTCGATGTGTATTTCACCATACATCAAATGACTTCAAATTTCAACTAATGCATCATCAAACAATACTTAAATTGCATGAAATTTGATTCTTAAGTATTGCAAGTCCAATATACTTGTAAATTTACTATTTAATTTTCAATTTCTATTAAATTAAATTGAAAATCCCATTGTTAAGATTTTTAAATTAATCATTATCAAGTGATCTCTCCTCCCTACACATGTCGTGTTTACAAAACCAAATTATCTTATCACCAGTAACAAATTAATACAGTTGTATAAAATTTATTTTCTATAGTGAACATATCTACAAAAGATTGACACTTTTCGCGAGGGTAAAAAATAACTTTCCGCGACGGAGTACCGTCATAAACGTGTTTTTTCTATTTGTGACGACACTTTTCACGACAGAGTATTATCATAAATGCGTTTTTTCTCTTGTGAAAAGTGTCTACCTTGTTGTTGCATCATCATTTGCTCAAAATTCTTTTCCATTCTTTTTTCAAAAGGTTTTTTTTGGTGTGAATAACTTACCAATTATAAAAATGTATTGCCATTTTTTTTTTAATTTACACAAAATCTTTCTAGCTAGCCTAATATATCATATATCTCCTACTATTTTCACACAATTTAACTTAATTTAACTTTGGCAATAATTTTCTCTTGTTGTCATAGTATATATATGAGTCCTCTTAATTCTCCTAATAATTAACTAAATAAGTATTTTTTAATTATTTTCTTAAAATGGTTTTTAATTGTCTTTTCCTTTTTCATGTAAACAAAAGTTGTGTGGCTGGGGTTTCAGTGGGGCCATGTACGAAAAGGAGTCTGACAATAATACATAGGTCACAGTGTGGCCACTGGTAACGGTCAAGCGAAATAATTAAGATATATATTTATTATGCATGACATGTTAATTAATTTCCAAAACATGAGGCTGATGATTGCCTGATTCAACATATGAGAGGCTGCTTCCTTCCAGCTAGTTATCTATATATTATTATCCCACTAACCACGTCTAATTTAGGATTTGGAAAATTAATTACTAATTAAGCTGACGCTTGTTAGCTAGGGTTACAAACAACATCCGTGATAAAGGGGAGATATTCATTTTCAGAAATATGTAAGTATTATCGTAAATGTAACAGGAGCAAAGCTAGGGTGTGATGTGCTCACCAAGTGGGTTTGGTGAGCACAATTCTAAAAGTATATCAGATTGGCTTCAAATAATAAATATAAACCGTTGAAATCCATGTACTTCATTAGTGATGCATGTACATGTAAAATTTTGAAAATTTCGAATTCATTTGCTACAAGGTCAAACGGTCAAAGAAATAAACATTTTATAAGTTGTTTTATATATTCATTTTTTACCATTTCTTTGATCGCTTTACTTTGTAGCAAATAATTTTGAAATTTTCAAAATTTTGCATGTACATGCATCACTCATGAAGTACTTGGATTTCAACGGTTTGAATTCATTATTTGAAACTGATTCGATATACTTTTCGAGTTGTGTTCACCAAGAGAATTTGCTGAGCACATCATGTTAGTTTGTAATAATCTAGAAGTCAATAATACGATAATTTATCATAAAGCTTTGTTCATGAATTGGATGATTAATATCATTTTGTTGCCTTGAGTATTATTGCATTTATGGATCATTTCGAGTTCACGACTGAAATTGTTAAACTCTATAATATAGATGATATATACTCTTAAAAGGTCACTAACCAAGGTAATTAGCAGGAACACTAATTACCGCGAAAAGGTTAGTATGTGGATTAAAAGATGGTTAAGTTTTACAAACCACCTGACACGAGATGTCATTTTAATCACATAGATACATGTTCTAGGAACATGGAATTTGACAGACCCCGAATGAGACATTAAATAGAATTGTGTTCGTGTCATTAATGTTTCTCATTCAGTGTCACGTTCTAAAGTATGAGGTATTTATCGTTCCCACTAAGAAATATGTATGTGTGATTGCTATCTACCGCTGTCCGTAAAAAGCAGTCATAACGGTAGCATTCTCATATGTATAGCTTAGCTGAGGAAGTGATAGTCTACCAAAAGTACTATTTGTCCCTCGTATCTCTATACGAGCTATAGCATCACTGGGCCCCTTGATAGAGTTAGATTATCTGTTAGCGGTATAATTACAAGAGTAATTATATTTGATAATCTGCTCAAGATCAAGAAAAGATTCAGTTAGCAAGGATGACACACATCTACCTTGAAACTGATCTGATAGCTATGAGACAGAAGAACAGACACAAGTAAATTGTTTACTGGATCGTGATATTGTACAGTACAGCATCATCTGTGTAATTGGATGGTCATGATGTGTTGCCAGACGCCTCCCATGATTATAGAAGTTAAAACAGTTTTAACTCTATTTACCAACATAACACAGATCCTATTGGGTCACACCATATAGGAGCTAATTGGAGAATCTTATTTTGATTGATTATAAATTGGTTATGATCAATGATAAGATGGTTATAATTAATTATACGTGTTATAATTAAATTATAAATGTTATGTAAAAATAACAAGCAAAAACACTGGTTAATTTATAAACGTGTGTGACACGTCGTATAAAAGTTAACCGGTTAATTTATAAATGTGCAGGACACATTGTATAAATTATCGAAGCAACAACGGCAAGAAAAATATATATAATTATTCAGAATAATTATACGAATATTATTTGTGTTCGGGCCGAGGGCATTCGGATCTTTTCAGATTCGTCCTTATTTGCATGACATGTCATCGATCCTATCCAGATGACACGTCATCGATACCAAAACAAATAACTGCAAGAAAAATATATATATAATTGTTCAGAATAATTATACGAATATTATTTGTCTTCGGACCGAGGGCATTCAGGTCTTTTTAGATTCGTGCTTATCCGCATGACGTGTCATTGATCCTATCCAGATGACATGTCATCAATCCTATCCACAAGGGCAAAATGGTCATTTCACACCTATGCCACCTTGCATGTGTAGAAACATGGAGAAGAGTGTGGAAGGGTGTGGAAGGGGTATTTTGGTCATTTCACATATAAAAGGATGAGGTGTCAATGGCATACCTTGTAAATAGGTATATGTTGAGGGGTATTTCGGTCTTTTGCGAACCTCCTCAAAAGCCTATAAATAGAGGGGTGCATGTAGAGAGAAAAATCACTAATTCACTTGTATCGCTTCGTGCAGAATCGAATCGGTATTTTCTCTCTTTCTCGGTTTCTCTCCCAAATAGTGTTTCGGTTGAGAAAAGAAAGTTATACGTAGTTGACGTATAATCTTGCGGGTTGTTGTGGAGTATATTTATGGGATCGATGAATAGTGTTTTACCGAATTTAGCGGTATGTCAGTTTTGCTCATTTGATGAAACTGAGTAACTGAAAATTCGTGTTTACGGGTTTTCGTCTTTTCCCCGTGAATAGTATTTTTGCAGAATTCCGCGGTTTACGGTATTTCTGGCAGAAGAAATTAACCGCTCTCTGGTTAGTCCTGGTGGATAACCGATAGAGGCATCAGACGTCTGATGCTCCGAGACGAGTCGATTCCTTCCGTGATGTAGCTCTACATGTTCGGTCTGCATTCCAACTGTGATTTGGAAACAAGGTATAAATATGTTATATTAATCTATTTAATTGGTAAGTAGATTAAAGTTTTAGAAATCAATCATGGAGTAGATCTGTAAAAGGATTAAATTGGGTTTTGATGCCAAAGGAATACTGAAGGTGGACCGCCTTGGAAAGTTTCCTGACATACCCCGTTTAATCCTGAGCTTAAGTTGGCCGTAGAAATTTTTGTTCTACGGTCATTCCGCACCTTAAGCCTAAACGGGTTTTGGTTACCGCGAAACCCCAAAAGTGGTATCCGAGACCCAACACATCACACCCTAGCTTTGCTTGTAACAATATTAATTCAAAACACCCAAAAATTTTATTCTTACCATAATTGAAAAAATAATAAACCAAAACACCCTTCTTCTGAGAGAATTTCATCAATACGCAAACCGCACAGCCAATCCGTAGCCCCATTTAATGGAGACCGCATAGTCAGTCCATGGCTTCATACTGAGGTCCGCAGATTCAATCTACGGCCACAGTTTTCATTTTTTTTCTTTTCCTTCTTTACTTGAAAACTGTGTTCAAATTTCAAATTTCAAATTTCAAACTTTGAGCTTTATAATTTATTAATACTATTTTTATAAAGAAAAAAAGTAATCTGTGGGGCCGTAGATTCAATTTGCGGACTCCAGTCTGAGGCCGCGGATTGGCTCTGCGAACTTTATTAAATGAGTCCACAGATTGGCTCTGCGGTCTGGGTAAATTTTGAATTCTTATTAAACGAAGTGTTTTTTTTTATTATTATGGTACGTATTTAAAAAAAAAAAAACTAACTAACAAAAGGGTACAATATTGAACCATAGAGAAGGTATAGTTTTTTTTTTTTCTTTTTGATAAGATACATAGAGCTAGTAAGGTATAATAGGAGAGGTCATATATATATTTACAGACGAAAATGTAATGTTGTCAATTATTAAGTAGTTGCGTTAATTTTTATATTTGGCATGTAATTTTATTTATTTATATTTTTTTCATTTTATTTTTAATACGATAGTTTGTCAATCAGATAAGCGAGCTACTTTAGGTGAAATAATTAAAATTAGATACAAAAATTGTTTGTTAACTAGTATATAGTGTGTAATAATACTTGGCTATGGCTGTTCTTAAGTTAGTAGTTTCTTGATCATGCTGAAGTTCTTTGCCTTCAAAAAAATATTGGATATAAAAAAATTATAGGGTCCTATCCATAATATACGTAGTTAATGTTTCTTTTTGCAACACTTGCAGTCGGTTTCATAATCAATTTTTATCATATACACATATATATATACGGCCATTTTTATTAATATCTAAAAAAAAATAGATAATTTTAAAAATAACCTCGTTTTTTTTTTTTATTAATACCCTAACCGCTTGAAAGCGGAGCGGGCCAATATCAACACCAAACCGCCCGTATAGTGGGCGGTCCACTGTTTTTTTTTTTTTTTTTTTTATAAGTTTTTCTTTTTTAAAAACAGAAATTTTTTATTTTTTTTATTGAAATATTAGAAATGTTGAATATATTTCTTTAGAAATAGATGTAATACAATATAATTTGATTTATTAGAAAGACTGCAACAAATAACCCGGATCAATATTTTTCAGGCCGGATTTTTCGCGGCTGTAAGAAAAATTAATATATCTCTTTATGTGTTATTGGACAAAAATAAAAATGCTTAGATTCTGAGTTATTGATCCCGGTTCAAAAGTCACTTCTATGTAATCTAGAAAATATTATAATCCTTCTAGGACATTTAATTTATAAAAAGTTGTATCTATTTTGAGAATTCTTTTTGAATAACAATTATTAAATAACTTAAAGTTTTTATTTTTTTTCAAAAATAGATACAACTTTTTATAAATTAAATGTCCTAGAAGGATTATAATATTTTCTAGATTACATAGAAGTGACTTTTGAACCGGGATCAATAACTCGGAATCTAAGCATTTTTATTTTTGTCCAATAACACATAAAGAGATATATTAATTTTTCTTACAGCTGCGAAAAATCCGGCCTGAAAAATATTGATCCGGGTTATTTGTTGCAGTCTTTCTAATAAATCAAATTATATTGTATTCCATCTATTTTTAAAGAAATATATTCAACATTTCTAATATTTCAATACAAAAAATAAAAAAAATAAAAATTTATGTTTAAAAAAAAATTCAAAAAAAAAGAACCGCCCTTGAATTGGGCGGTCTGGTTTTTTTTTTTTTTTTTTTAATTTTTTTTTTTTTTAAACAGAAATTTTTTTTTATTTTTTTATTGAAATATTAGAAATGTTGAATATATTTCTTTAAAAATAGATGGAATACAATATAATTTGATTTATTAGAAAGACTGCAACAAATAACCCGGATCAATATTTTTCAGGCCGGATTTTTCGCGGCTGTAAGAAAAATTAATATATCTCTTTATGTGTTATTGGACAAAAATAAAAATGCTTAGATTCTGAGTTATTGATCCCGGTTCAAAAGTCACTTCTATGTAATCTAGAAAATATTATAATCCTTCTAGGACATTTAATTTATAAAAAGTTGTATCTATTTTTGAAAAAAAATAAAAACTTTAAGTTATTTATTAATTGTTATTCAAAAAGAATTCTCAAAATAGATACAACTTTTTATAAATTAAATGTCCTAGAAGGATTATAATATTTTCTAGATTACATAGAAGTGACTTTTGAACCGGGATCAATAACTCAGAATCTAAGCATTTTTATTTTTGTCCAATAACACATAAAGAGATATATTAATTTTTCTTACAGCCGCGAAAAATCCGGCCTGAAAAATATTGATCCGGGTTATTTGTTGCAGTCTTTCTAATAAATCAAATTATATTGTATTACATCTATTTCTAAAGAAATATATTCAACATTTCTAATATTTCAATAAAAAAATAAAAAAATTTTGTTTAAAAAAAAAAAAAAAAAAAAAAAAAACAGTGGACCGCCCACTATACGGGCGGTTTGGTGTTGATATTGGCCCGCTCCGCTTCCAAGCAGTTAGGGCATTAATAAAAAAAAAAAAAGCGAGGTTATTTTTAAAATTATCTATTTTTTTTGGGATATTAATAAAAATGGCCGATATATATACATACATAGTAAATAGACATATACATATGATCTAAATTACAATATTTAACATATGATATATTGTAGTTACCTCATGAGTCTTGATCATGTTTACCTCCAGAAAGATCTTATGCATTTTTTACTCACTACTTCTAAATAATATTAATAACAAAATGTCCATTTTATGATGGGTGTGAACTTGAAATTAAAGACAGTTATCTCTATTCTTATATTATGCACGTAGATGTCTTGATCTGTTAACCTCTATTATTGAAAGATGAAATTTCGGATTTAATATCAGCCCTCCAATTAAATAATTTCTCTTCTTTTGATTAAATGCATTTTTTTACGTGTATAAGTCTAAATTTAGTCAGAAACATATTCGCCACACATACTGTCATACGATATGTTACAATTAAAACTGAATAGAGAACAAAATTGGAGAGAAATCAATTTATTCATTTCCTTTTTTCTCCTCTCCATCTATCTCTCATTCTTTATTTCCTTATTTAAGAATCATGATAAATGATTAATTTATTTTTAAGAATATCAAATGCTGACATCTTTTAAAAATATTTTATTAGCATTTGATATCTTATCAAATTATTTGATATCTTTAAATTTAATACATCACTCAATTTAAGCTATAGCAATTTTTTTTTTTTACAATTTTACTTCTTCAGTTTTGATAAGATAAAATATTTCTTTTTATTAGTATGTTCAGGTTCGTTCTTAGTTTTAGTTGTTAATTATATGGAGAACATATATTGAGGAGGGATTTTAGTAACATTAACTATAATTAGTGTCACAAAATATAGCAACTAATTTATTAATACAAATTCACTTTTACTAAATATTTTTTTTGTCCTTTTGGTCTATGGGATGTATATATTTCTACAATCCATTGTTCTTTTTTTTTTCTTATCAAATCTTTTTACTTGCATCAAGTTTGAAATTTAAATTGTAAATTAAATTCTTGATCTTCTTCATTTTATAATATGTTTCCGTTGCAATTAACGCACGGGTCCGATACGAGTAGCTATTAAAACACATTTTGATCAAAATAAAAATACTTGACAACTCTCAATAGCTGTTTTAAACTAAAACAATGAGTATTCATTTTTGTTCAAATGAATTGACATTCTGAAACATTATATTGTACATTATTAGTTAAATTTCACTCTAAATAATCATAAAAAATATTTAATTAAGAGTTGAGTATCTAAAAAGTAATTAAGGATAATATAAGAGTAGTCAATTGGGAGACAAAAGAGACCTAATTCACTTCCAACTTCTATTTTATTAATACCAAATTGCAACAATTCTTGTATACTATTTGACTGCAAACGGGAAGGAAACATCTACTGTTCAAGTTCAACTTTTGATTGGCATGATCTTACGTAGGACGGTAGGAGAATGGATCTTTTGTGATCCATAATTCTATGAAAGATCGGATGTGTGTGTAGATATATAGAATTGAAACTTTAATTTAGTATAATTCGTAGTAGTAACAATTAATATTTTGTATAATTTATGATGAGTTATTCAAGAATTAAACATAATTTCAAATTATTTTATGAAATATTTATAATTTTTTGATTGATTAATTAAAACAACTATTTTCAAAAATTCTAAAAAAATAGTAATTTTTTTTCAAAAAATGTAAAATTTGGTCTCCAAGCACAATCTAACATGGAGATCAACTTGAACGGTTCGGATCGACATTTTGAACTGTGAAATTGAAGATATAGACATGAAGTAAAATACTTGATTTACTTCGCGAAGTACTATAGTCCATATATATATATATATATAGAGAGAGAGAGAGAGAGAGAGAGAGAGTGGCTAATATCAAAATGTTTGCACCAACCCTCATGTGCAACCGAGTCAGTTTTCTATTTTTAAAGTCCAAATGATAAATCTAAACCGTTAGATGTGTTCTACATATTGAAATCTGCTTGGAGACCAAATTTTACATTTTTTGAAATTTTTTTACTATTTATTAAGCCACTTTGAAAATCGCTGATTCAACGATGACTTCTGATTTTACTGTTCTAAACAGCCACTGTTGGATTAGTGATTTTCAAAGTGGCTTAATAAATAGTAAAAAAATTCCAAAAAATATAAAATTTGGTCTCCAAGCAGATTTTAATATGTAGAACACATCTAACGGTTTAGATTTATCATTTGGACTTTAAAAATAGGAAACTGACTCGGTTGCACATGAGGGTTGGTGCAAACATTTTGATATTAGCCACTCTCTCTCTCTCTCTCTCTCTCTCTATATATATATATATATGAGGAGGGATCAAGTTACAACATTTTTTGAGTTACAACAAGTTACAACAAGCATTATTTACATTTTCAAAGTCCAAATCGTCGATCCAAACCGTTAGATGTGATCTCTACAATAAAATGTGCTTGGAGACCAAATTTTACATTTTTTAGAATTTTTTTACTATTTATTAAGGTGGGTACAAAAACTAGTTAAATTCATACCGTTGAATTTTGTACCATTCTTAATAAATAGTAAAAAAATTCCAAAAAATGTAAAATTTGGTCTCCAAGCACATTTTATTGTAGAGATCACATCTAACGGTTTGGATCGACGATTTGGACTTTGAAAATGTAAATAATGCTTGTTGTAACTTGTTGCAACTCAAAAAATGTTGTAACTTGATCCCTCCTCTATATATATATATATAAGAAAAACTATTTTGCACTAACGATTTTTGGAATCACATCAAAATTATGTATAATTACTAAAACATAAAATCTATTATTAGGTGCTGTAATTTTTGTAATTTATATGTTAGTAAAATATATGAAACATACAACATAAAAATCATAAACATTCTACCATTAAGATAAGTGTAAAAATTAACTGTTTGCATAATTTTTTTATTATATTTATCATTTCTGTGCAAAAGAAGAGCTTATACCTCTCTTTTTAATTTCCTCACAAAGTTGGCAGATAGTCCCTAACTTGCCTCTCTCTCTGTATATATTGTTTGTATTAATTAGTTAACAACTGAAATTGTACATTTGGGAATTAAAACATTTTCTTCTTTGAGTTTGAAACATAAAATTAATAAAATGCCCTTGCGAACTGAAAATGTACTTAATTGCAAAATTGTTGTTCTGATTGTCACAATATTTCGTTATAATTTGATAAATTATGGGAATTTACTATAACCTTGGTCATATTTGATTGAAATAAACCAAAATGTATACAAATAAAGAAATCAAATGTAGTTAAACTTAACTAGCTAAATGGTACATAAACTAGGGCGCTTTATTTGTAAGCCCATAAATATATATAGTTAAAATTTTGTAAATTTTAGAGGACTGAAGATTAGCCTTAAACTAATAAATTAGGTTATTAATTTTAAAAATCTTCAGTGCATGCCATCATATATATGGGGGAAGTTACATAAAATCCAGCCATTAATAAACTTCCAATATGAATAGAGAAACACATGGTAGCATTATTAGTCCATATCCTAAGATATTTTCTCGTTCCACTAAAACCCTAACTGGATATAATCAACACACTATATAAAAGAAATAAATAAACAAATAAAAACTGGGACCATGGTCAACCTACTACACTATTAAACATCTTTGTCTCCACTATCATCCCTCAAATCATTTCACAATTCCACCTCAATTTAGGTGTCTTTTCTCCTCAGGTACAACCCCTCTCCCATCTCTCTTCCTCTGATCTTGCATCTACTAAATATTCTTCCTGAAACATTGTTAAGATGCATCAGCTTTTAGAATATTCCCTTCTCCTTACACCATGCTATAGTGTTTTATATATACATAGAATCTACTACTAGATTTTGCTTTCTTAGTTTCTTCAGTATTTAAATATCTATACCTATGTACAGAGTTTTTTTTTTTTTTTTTTTTCTTCACACAAAATACTTCTACTACTGCTTATAGGTTACATTAGCTCTTCCAAGAGAACAAATACTTCAACTAAATAGATGGTTAGAGCACCGTGCTGTGACGAGGCTGAGGTGAAGAGGGGTCCATGGACAGTAGAGGAGGATGAGAAGCTGAAGGAATTCATAGAGAAACATGGCCCAGGGAACTGGCGCTACCTCCCGAAAAAGGCTGGGTTGAAGCGGTGCGGGAAGAGCTGCCGCCTCAGATGGACCAACTATTTGCGACCCGATATCAAGCGAGGAAAATTCTCTGATGATGAAGAGCGCCTCATCATACACCTCCACTCCGTCCTTGGTAACAAGTATGACCTCTTTCTCTCTCACATGCTCGCACGCACACGCAGAAATTATTAAGTGCTTATGCGATCATGGTCTGATTCTATTTACTTTGATATCAACATGGCCATATGAAAATTTGAAGTTCTCATTCTAAAGAACACAAATTTATATAGTTTACATACTTTATTCAAGTATGGATCGGTAGCCTGATTTCAATTGGAACTTAACCTGACAGCATGTTCTTGTGTTTAGAAGAACAAATCGAATTAATATTCTAATTAATCTTTTGAAGGTGGTCTATGATAGCAACAAAATTGCCGGGACGCACCGACAATGAGATCAAGAACTACTGGAATACCCACATCAGAAAGAAGCTCCTCATGATGGGAATCGATCCAACCACTCATCAACAACGCACAGATATCGATATACTGTCCAATTTACCTAGCCTTCTAAACACCGTGAATGGATTCAATCTTGGCAATATCACAAACCCCTTAGAAAATGCATTCAGGCTACAAGCAGATGTCGTGCACCTTATAAAAAACCTGCTTCAAGCAATCAGTCCAGATCCTCTGTCAACAAATGTTGATGCATTGAATTCTGTTTTGGGTTGCAATGCCCTTCAGACCGGCTTCGTTAGCAACCTCTGTCAGCCAAATTTCTCAAATTCAGGTATCTATAATCTTAACACCTTCAACCAAGAATCTGACATTTCATTTTCATACGAAATATGTCATCCGGCAAGTGACGGTACTGATAATTCCTTGTTTGATATCTCTCAAGTCCCTTCATTGGTTGCAGCATCACCTGAGGAAATGCCTCAGCCGGCTTTGAGCTCGAATACATTCTCAAATTTATCAAGCTTATTCGAGCCGTCAGAGACGCTCAATCTAACTGATTTAGTGGATGAGAGTTTTAGTTGGAAGGATATTCTAGAGTAAGTAGCAAAATTTGATGATATTAATTATATATTTTTATTTAAGTTTTCTCAATGTTATTTTTATTTTTATTTTTTGATAGCTTGGTAGTGACTAACAAGATTAAGCTTTCTCAATGTCACTATGTTAATTACCTTATTTTAATTATCTAAATTTTTTTTTCTCATTATTTGCAGCCAACTATCATGGCCCAGCACTACGTAGATCTTTCGTCATGTGGGAGTAAAGACGGAAACTATTTTTAATATTTTTGTGTGATTAGATACCCAATAAAAAGAAGATGATTTAGAAAAGAGTTTATGTAAAAAAGGGTTCTATGATGTGTTTAGTTAGTTCTGCTCTTCTAATTAATTAAGATATTGTTTTTTGTATTTAGATCATGTGTACTTCATCCCCAGCTTCTTTGAATTTATTTTCTTAATTAATTTTGAGCGTCTCCTTAATTTACTCAGCATATGAATTAAGAAACTCTTTCCTTTACTCAGCATATGAATTAACAAACTCTTTGCTTTTGAGTAAAGATTGGAGGTCAAGACATCAAACTATTTAATACCTTTGTTATTATAACAAATAATTTTTTCATCCGGATTTCGAATTCATAATCTCTTACATAGAGACTATGTGTTTTTGTTACTAGACCAAATGCTAATTCTTTTAGGAACTCTTTGCTAGATACTAAAAACATATGTGTAATCCAGCTATGACTTAATTTTTATATATGTATATATATATATATGCGCTACTAAAATTTGATTATTTAGGTTAGTTATATAGGTTGTTGCTTGCGGAATGAGATAACGAGCTGAGTGTGACCTTTCTTCTTGATTTGGGGTGTTCAAATAGCAATTAAAAAATCTTAGTTATATAGTAAGTTGAACAATAAAAAATCTTTATCCACTATTTACAAGGTTTATCATATGTAAACTAGAAAAATTAATAAAAGAATTGAAAGATAATATATACCATTTCTATTTTTGATATATGTTATTTGTGGTATTTTTGGCTATTTTTTTAGCAATTAAATAAAAAAAAATTAGATGCATGTACTGATGCACACTAAGAATGCATGGTATATATAATGTATTAGCTATATATAGACTCTGGTCAACTGCCAATATGCAAATTAAATGGGAAAATGATTTTCTATCATTGAACTATATTTTGTGAAGTTATTTAACATTATTTTATTCTATAAAACTTGAGGGAGGTTCTCAAATAGCGGCGCTACAGTTTCTGAACAAATCATGCATGTTAAATTAATAGCGTTACAACATATTTTTTAATTGAATTTCAACAATATATATAGCATATTTAATTAGCACGGAAATATCACATGAGTTTTATTAAGGAAAATTGGTTTCATTAGAAAGTTGTGTAGTTATCTGAATAATTTGCCAGTTAAAATTGTCTTTTTGTTAACTGATATAGACCAGTGAAAATTGTGGGCCGTGTTCTCATATCCTACTTTTATTTTTGATTGATTGAAACTTTTTTTTTTTTTTATTTCAGATTGATTGAAACTTGAAAGACTAAATTTGAGCTACTATTTCTTTTGGTTACAAGGTGCAATTATACATTAAGTGTATTTAACTTTCTATTTGATTATTTCTATATGTAAGAGAATAATTAGAAGTTAATTGCTGGCTCAAAATATGGTGTTCTCATCAGAGAAGATTAATTTGAAAACTTAATTTGCAACTAATTTTATTGCATAAAGAAGACAAGAAAATAGACACTAATCTGATACAAACAAGAAAGAGATGAAGAGGATTATTGACACTTCTTCTTTTTTTCTCTCATTCACTTTGATCTCATTTTTTTATACTCTTGCTCCTTCATTCTCGTATATATATATTTAAAAGGTTGTTATACCATCAGTTTCATTCGAAACAAAAGAGTTCAATTAATGGTACCACACTACATGCTAAATTCTAAAATCCTAAAACAACACAGCCATATAATAATAATGCATATGGTACAATTTCCTGTTATCAATGAGATTCAAAAAGACATGTAATTAAGCAAGCTCCGCTAATTAAAGTTCTTAGAGATAACCACCTCTGCCTCTTGCACCTGTATTTTGGTAAAAGACTAACTAATTAACATCAAAAGGCAAAATGAATTGCAATTTAATTACCAGACCAAGTCCCTACCTTTTCATTAGCATCAAAATTTAGTCAACGAGATGATATAACCCAAACCTCTCAACTTTTACAATTACCACCTTGAATATTAATCTATTCCTCTCAATTTAGAGAAAAGTTCATCTTAACAAGTTGACCAAAGTCCTATCAATATAGAACTTAAATATTTTAGTTTTTAATTATATTCAGTTTCTCTCTGTTTTTTTTTTAATCTTTGCAGTGACTGACAGGTAAATTAATATCCAGTTTCTCTCTCTCTCTCTTTTGAAAAAAAAACTTGAAGTGGCTGCCAATATACTCTCTCCTTCTCTCTCTCTCTCTTTCTTTTTGGCTGCGCTGCGTCTTCTGTTTCTAAGAACTGTTTAAAGTCGTAATGTTAGGTAGCATTAGGTAATGGCTTTTCCTTTGGGTTCAAGTCATTGACAGTAAGAATAGTCAGCGTACAAGTGTATCTGTGTGTGTATATGAGTAAGGCTCGGGTGTTATGGGTAGCATAGAGGGTCACTGTGTTACGATTTAATATTTGAGTTTTTAAAATTTAAACAGTCGATTTGAACTGTTCGTCTTGTTCTCCATATTAATATGTGTTTGGAGATCAAATTTTATATTTTTTAAAAAAATTTTATTATTTTTTTAGCTAAGTAGAAAATCACTTGATCTAAAAAATTCTGCACCATTAAGATAATTGATTTTCTACCTATTTAAAAAAATAGTAAAATTTTTTCAAAAAATGTAAAATTTGGTCTCTAAATACATATTAATATGGAGAACAAGATGAACGGTTCGGATCGACCGTTTGGATTTTGAAAACTCGAATATTGAGCCGTAGCACGGTGGCCATCTATGCTATCCATAGCACCCAAACCTTGCTCTATATATATAGGACTTGGCTACGGTGCTATAGATAGCTAAGAGGCCTCCCGTGCTACGGCTCAATATTCGACTTTTCAAAATCCTAACGGTCAATCCGAATCGTTCATCTTGTTCTCCATATTAATATGTGTTTGGAGACCAAATTTTACATTTTTTTTGGAAATTTTTTACTATTTTTTTAGATTTATTGAAAATCGCTGTTTTTCAGAAAAATCTAGACCATAAAAAACAGCGATATTCAATAAATCTAAAAAAATAGTAAAAAATTTTCAAAAAATGTAAAATTTGGTCTCCAAACACATATTAATATGGAGAACAAGATAAACGGTTCAGATCGACCATTAGAATTTTGAAAAGTCAAATATTGAACCATAGCATGGGAGGCCTCTTAGCTACCCATAGCATATTAGCCAAATCATATATATATATATAGAGGAGGGATCGGATTACACCATTATTTTTGGTGACATGGTGTAACAATGTCCATTTTTGAAATTTCAAAATCCAAATAGTCGATCCAAACTGTTCAATATGATGAATATATTAAGAGTAACTTGGAAATCAAATTTTACATTTTTTTGAATTTTTTTACAATTTATTAAGTATTTAACAAAATCGCTATATTCAGACCGTTGAATTTTTGAACCCCTCTAAATAAACCAAAAAAAAATTCAGAAAAATATAAAATTTGATCTGTAAGCACATTTTAACATATCCATCAAGTTGAACGGTTTGGATCGACTGTTTGGACTTTGAAAATGGACGGTGTCATTCCATGTCACCAAAAAATAGTGTCATTTGATCTCTCCTCATATATATATATATATATGCATGCATAATGATCCATTACCTTTTCATGTAAGTAAATATACATACCTCGTATGACATCCTGATATATATATATTTGCACAAGATAACTTTTGCCGTGTATCCATTATGCTTTATTTGTTTAATTAATTACATCTCACCTGAATCCCACTTTAATTTGCTTTGCCACGCTAGTCATTTATGATCCATGATTGGGAACATTAATTTATTGATGAATAATATAAAATCAATATCATTTTTAATATTAATGACAGATCAGCTATGCTTGACATTTTTTTTTCAAATGGATAACATGTGCCTGATGTATTCTGAGCTTAATAGATTTCAAATCTATAATTGTAGAAAGAGCGTCCAATAATGTGAATGACAATTAAATATTTGGATAATTTTAGTGTGAATATAAGTTTATATATATTTTTTATTTTAGCGTACCTCTAAATAATAGTTGTTAAGGTGTTAAACTGTTTTGTTATTGTAGTACTATGCAGGCTTTTGTGTTAGCTATGTGTGTTTTGCTTTATCTGGTGTACGTGTAGTTAATAGTAGGTTGCAGTGTTATTTTGGTACTGATCATGTAATAGTATACCTAGGGTCTTGTATGACAGAAGTATGATACCAGTGGTTTGGCACATGTCTCCAGAACAAGTGGCTCTCAATTAATGGAAATCGATGAGGTGTACTCACTTTTATAAAAATAAAATAAATAAAGTTGTTAATTTTTAAGAGCAGAAAAGTAACTTCTAATAATAAAATTGAGTGTGTGTACAGAGTTGAGCTATCGTGCCTCATGAAGTAAAGTGTATGTTTTACTTCACAAAACTCAATCTCTAATATTTCAGATCTTAATCAATGCAAACTATTACTTCCCATTTACTAATTAAGTGAACTAAACAAAATATTATTTTATTACTATAAAAAAGTGAACTTTCTTTTAAAGGTATTAATTTGTTAAAGATAATAAAATGAGAGAACTGATGCTGATCCTAACATTTATCATTAATTTAATTTGGAGAGAGAGATGCAACCGAATTTTGAGATAAATATTTTTAAACAGTAATGAGTTGGTGGAGGGACATATATATATAGAAGGGGGTATAAATGCAGATTCATTAATTACATTAATTTGATTATTTAGTTTTTTTTTCCTTATAATAATCCAGTTCAAATCTTATGAATGGGTACTACTTTTGTATTATTTGTTTAGCCTTTCGTTTTGTTACATTATAAAAACTAAAAAACTTTATTGTATGTACTGCATTTTCAGTTATATAAAAAGTGGGGGTTGACCCCTATATATATTCCCTAATTTTTTTTTCAAGCATTTATTTACTGACATGGCCAAGTGTGCAAACGACTCTTCTCTGTACCCGTTAATAAACTCATAAATTTAATTTCGTCCTCTTTTTATTTGTCAACTTCACTTGTTTCTCTAAAGTTTTATGTAACAAATTAATATCTTTGCTCTGTGTCATTCTGTTTAGGGCTTAGGGTATTAAAGATCTTTGCTTTGGGTATTTAAGATCTGTGTGTGTTTGCTTCAAAATTCGTGTTGATTTAACTCGTGCAAATCTTAAAGCGGATTGGACAGTAGAGGAGCTCATCAGACTCAAATTCGCGTTGGCCGCATTGAGAAAAAAAAAACCCTGGTAAAAGAATGCAATTTATATTAAAAATATATATTTAATGCACTTAGTCAAAGTGAAATTTGGAATAGATTTCAATTTCTCATTATTCCAATTGCGTTTGATTAATAGTAAAAAGTAGAATAGTGGAAGAGCATTGATAAACAAGTTTAATCTATCTCTTGAAAAAAATAATTCATCTATTCCACATTTCTCATGAAATAGAAGTTGACTCATATAGAAATAGATGAGGGACTAAAATGCAAAAAAATAGAGATTTGACTACAAAAATTCAAACTCAATTCTACTATTTTCAATTCCCCAATTTCACTCTCTTATTCTCTTGTTTGGCAGAAATAGAATCTATTTTTCACTATATTCCTCTATTTCACTCTTGCCGAATATACCTTTTTAGGCCCTGTTCGCATGAGAAGAAAAAAATTCAGTTCACTGAACTTTTTTTCTACAAAAACAGTAATAGATAATTCATTTTGATCCATATCTCAAACTCGTTTTTAATCCCATGTATCTGTGGAACAGGACCTTAAAAGAAAAAGAAACAAATAAAACTTTCCCGATTTTAGAAGCTTCCTGTCATGAGAAAATGGATACATATATATAAGACAAAAACACAAGTTCTGTCTCATCACACAGTGCCTACATCCAAAGAAGCAAGCATTTCCTTGGAGGTGAAAGCCTTTCAGGTAGGTAAAACCTAGGCATCTATAGAAAAGTACAAGAATACCTACCCTATAAAAAGACAGTATGATCGTATGTCATGCAATCATGTATCATGTATCATATATAGATATATAAAACATGGTCCCTATGTTCTATATGTAGTTGCATGATTTGCATCATTTGAGTGTCCATGAGGAGAAATCTCCATTATTGGTCTAGTGACCTCTCTAAATCCAGCACACCCCTTTTACTAATAATGATTTTATTTTTGTTAGAAGAAGGTTTCATCAAGCCATCACTGTCTAATATTCACAAGAAATCTTCTAGCCGAGTTTTGAACCTGTGATAATCAGAATCTTGCATTGTCCATGAGTAGTGTAAATTTAGGTTTCCCTATATATTAATTAGGAAAAATTATTTATGTGATAGATATGTATTAGAGTAGAACTAGGGTGTTTTTAAGGTCACCAAAGTGTTTCATAAACTTAACTTCAAAATCCATCAAATTGATTTCAAATGATGGATCCGAACCGTTAGAACCAGCATATCTTATGTGTGATGCGTCTATATGTGAAATTTTTAAATATTTGAATTAGTTTAGTATAAAGTCAATCGGTCAAAATTAGAAGGTTAATAATTAATTTTAGTTCATTCATTTTTTGAACGTTTTTTGACAGCTTGACTTTATACTAAATCAATTCGAATGTTTAAAATTTTCACATGTAGACTCATCACTCATAAGGTATGCAGGTTTTAACGGTTCGGACTCGTCATTTGAAATAGATTTGATGGGTTTTGAAGTTAAGCTCACCAAACACTTTAGTGAGCTTAAGAACACCCTAATTCTACTCTATATATGTATTATTTTCATTGAGAAGGATTTAATATTTTCATTGATATGTGTACAGCCTTAATGATTTTGAAAGGTATACCCCCACATTATATGTGTTACAGCCTTAAAAATTGGTGATATATAAGCTATTGTCCAAATAGAGTCAAATTAAAGATTAATTAACTTTAAAATTTGAAACTTCATATATTTGATTTTTAAACTTTATGAGACTGTTATGATAAGCCATATATTTAACAATTGATTTCGTTTGTCAATAGATCACATATGAATAAAGAAAATTAATTATTTCGCTCATTCAGAATTTACTCTTTCGAAAGATATTACATTTAATTCCAGTCTAGCCGTGCTTATTATTAAATTGTGGTATTTCTTGTTAACATGCATGAGTAATTATATATCTACAATAAAATTTACAAAATGGGAAATTACAATTTAGCAAAAAAAATAAATAAATAAAGAAGATGAAGAAGAAGAAAGAAAGAAAGAAATAACAGTAAGAAGACAACTAGGTACGTAGTTCACGTTAATGACGATGCAACATATATATATAATTACTAATATCATGTCTGTGCGTTGCAACGGGATATATTATAAGAGAAAAAAATATATCTCATACAAAATGACATATTTTCATGAAAAATAGACTAATAAAAAATAATTATTCAACAATAAAAGAATAGGCCAACGTATTCTCATATAAATAAAAGATGCAAGAGATGCATATAGATATCTGAAGAGGAGAAACAAGGAAACAAAGAAAAAAATAGCTAAAAGCCAAATAACTTGTTATCAAATATCCTGATATGTATAGAAATAAAATTGATAATATTTCTAGATTTTTTATGGCATAGCTATAGAAATATAGAAGAGAAATAAGTAAACATAATTATATCGCTAAATTGAGGAGGAAGAAATAAGGAATGAATAAAATAAGGAAACATATTATATTCCTAAATATTAGAGTTTATTTAATTTTAATGCGGGAATTTCACATATACCCCTCAAAAACTTCAAAATTACATATTCCCCCTCTAAAGTTTGAAATTACATATTTCCCCCTCTAAACTTCAAATACTCACAAATTTACCCATTTTATTGTCTTTTATATTAAAACTCATTCTAAATTTATAAAATACCCATTTTATCCTTTTATTAAAAGCATATAAAGCCCATCAAACTCAAAATTGAATCTGAACAATTCTTCTACCGTCCAAACTACTTTTAAATATGTGTGCGCAAGATCAGCACGAATCTTGATGCGAACACGCATGTATATTGATGTGATGTGCACAGATCTTAATGCAATGCGCACCAATCAATATTGCTTTAAAATTCGTGCATGCTAGATGAACGCGAAATTGAAGCACTGTGCACATATCTTAATGCGATGCACATAGATCAAATGGTAGAGGAACCCTTTAGATTTAAATTTGAGTTTGATGGGTTTTATATGCTTTTAATAAAGGGTAAAATGGGTATTTTAAGATTTTAGAATGAGTTTTAATATAAAACACAATAAAATGGGTAAATTTGTGAGTTTTTGAAGTTTAGAGGGGGGAATACATAATTTTAAACTTTAGAGGGGGAGATACGTAATTTTGAAGTTTTTGAGGGGTATACTTGAAATTTCCCCAATTTTAATTGTAATGTATCGTGTGGCGAGTATATTTTTAGCTAAATTTAGACTTCTACACATTATTCACATGCATTTAATCAAAAAAGTACATATTATGTAATTGAATGGTTGAGATTAAATCTGAAATTTCAACTTTCAATCGCAGCCGTTGGTAGATCGGTGTGCAGACATCTAACGTGCTTAATAATGGAATGGAGATGTAGAAAGCGTCAACAGAGCTTGAACAAATTAATTTGGTAAAGATAAAAAGGAAAAAAAAAATAATGACCAACAGACCAAGCAAGAAGTTGTGGTCTACACAAGACTCAGATATATAGCTAGCTGAAGTAAAACAATACATATACATATATTTTATTTGGTTGCTATCAAATTACAACTAACATTTAACCAACTGATGTTGACTACTGGCCAGCCTATGTAAATTATTGGAATATGTTAAGAGGAACATATATAATTCATAATTCAACAGGCCCAATTTATATATATTTTTCTTACAGTAATAATGATTAGAGGTACGCAATACTACTACTAAAGTACAGAAATCTGTACACCTTAATTTACACACACCCACACACACACACACACTCACACGAGTTAATTACAAGAGCTTTTAATTAATTAATGCCTGTGGATACAACTATTGTCATTTAACAAACTTTTTTCTAATATATGTAAATAGTCATCTTAATGTGACAAATAAACATGCATGGAAACAAAATAGCGTTTGTTGCTTTGTTAGGTACGTGGCTAGGATAATTGAACGCACTGCACCGCGTAGAAATATATAACACGTAGAGATACGTATGATATGCATGCATGTACGTAGTGCATATATACGGGAATCATACATCATAGAATAAGGATGAAACATATATAATATCATTGGAATATAGATATTATTTTTGAGTAAAAGTAAGGGTCAACCCATATTCATTTGATTAATATTAAGCTTGATTAAGTACATAAGGTTTGTAACAAGAAAAATAATATTACAAAAAATACTCAAAACATATGAGCTGATTTGAAAGTTTTAAAATCAAGTAAAAGTGAAAGAAAATAAAAATAATTAATCATATATATTGACTATCGAGCTGCATGGTAGCTTATAGCATGCCTTTATATGTATATGTATTATCACAATTTTGAGTTATCACAATTATTTTCTACATTTTTAAAGTTCAAATCATCGATCCAAACCATTCAACATGATCTCCACATTAATATGTGCTTCCATCAAATTTTATATTTTTTCTGAATTTTCTTTTTACTATTTATTAAGATGGATACAAAACTCAATGGTATAAATTTGACTAGTTTTTGTAAAATACTTAACAAATAGTAAACAAATTCAAAAAAATGTAAAATTGGATTTGCAAGTACATTTTATTGTGGAGATCATGTTGAATGGTTTGGATCGACGATTTGGACTTTAAAAATGTATAAAATAATTGTGGTAACTTTGCGGTAATCGAATCCCTCCTCATATATATATATATATATATGATCAATCACATTTTAATTACATAATTTGGTACATAACCTATCTATATTATAGAAAAGTATTTTATTTTTTTATTTTGTGACCAAATTTGTCTATTGTCACAATTATTATATTTGTTAATAAATTTGTTGTGAAAACAACTAATTATCTTTTGCTCCCTTTCACCCACATCACTTTATTAAATTTATGACCCAACATACATCATTGCTTTTGATTTTGCTATTAGAACTCCTATAACAGGTCCTACCTTTGATAAAAAGAAATTAGGTAAATCAATGAAAGCTTTAACAAACTTTGATTAATTGTGTCTTCTTACTGAAGTCAAATAGAGACAGTTACCTGTCAAAATAACTTATTCTATTATGGTAATCTAGCTCTACTTTTGACATTGGCCAAGTAAATTTGTTAATTAATTATTAGTTTACAAATAATGAAAGCATCGTTATATAAAACAAGTGCTTTACGTTGAGTGATGATTTAAGGCTTGTTGAAATTTGGTAATTTTTTGCTGATTTTTCGTTGAGGAGTTTAATTTAGTTAGAGGTGGTTAATTAATTAATCTATAGTTGAATGCCTTTTTAAGACACACACAAACACTTCAAACATGTATATATATAAAGATGGTTTGGTGTCAATTAATATTAGAGAAGGGTTCAAATGCTTCATTTTTATGTCTTCAATTATATGCCTCGATTTTTAAGAACTTTAATAACTCAAAATTTAAAACTTAAAAGTCAAAATAAAAACCATTGGATATGATCTACATCATTTTATCTATGCATGTGTAAAAAATTATGACAATTCAACTTTGTTTTGATTGTCATCAAAAGCTTGTAAAAACGTACTAATTAATGCAGATAATTTTTAGATGTTGATTTTTTAAATGATTGATTCGCATAAAAACAAAATCAAAATGTGAAATTTTTTATGAGCACATAGAGAAAATAACATAGATCACATCTAACGGTTTTATTTTAACATTTATGATTTAAATATAAATTTGTTAACATTTTTAAAAATAAAGGCATGATGAAAACATAAAAAATAGAGACATTTGAATTATCTTCTTAATATTTATTTTGGGCTTGTGAGCTTCGTGAAATTGCTAAATTGATTTGTGGTCACTGGATTGTAAATTTGTTAGTTGTGGTCATCAGATTTTTGTATTATTTTTGGTCTTTTTTGACATACCAACAATGCATCAATATGCACATAAATTTTCATTTTTGACCACTTGATTTGATACTAAATGAATGCACGACATGTCACGTGAAAAATATAATTATGGCACGGCACGGCACGTATAGTCACGCGAGATGTGAGTGGCGTATAAATAGGACTATTAGATATTGATTAAATGATGAATCTTGAATAAACTAATTTAAATTATGATTAAATGATCATGGGAGTCACGTGAGGCACGTTTGGTCAAGGTATGTTTGGGCATGGCATGACTCACGTGGTGTGGCCATTCGTGTGCTGTGATCACCTCTTGATATTTTAGTCATGGTACAACACATGAAAAATTAACTTGGTCATGACATAAAAATCATGACGTGTTAGTCATGGCACAATATGACACATACTCTAATGCTACACGTAGACTATTTAGCTTGATTAAATTTGTAATATAACTTATGCATTGGAAATATTTTATGGATTTGTTGAATTATTTTTTTTCTGATAAAAGTGGAGAAAATATCCTACCTATTGCATTGAAATCATCATATCTGATGAGAGGTATTAAAAAAATTGATACCTAACACCAATAAAGTCTATATTACATTACACTACATGATAAAAAAGAAAGAAAAAAAAAAAAAGCAAATTACATTGATTGATTAGACACCTACAAACGAAGCCAAAATATAAAGGGTTTTACAAAGGCATTGGTAAAACAAAGTTTATTTCCAAGTTTGATGGAGTCCGTTAGGTGAACAAATGAGGTAACAAATCTCCTTTTTGAATGTATGAATTTGCTGAAAAGAAGAGATCTCTCTTATTATTCTCTTGCAACAAAACAAGCATATAAGACGAGGTAATGGTTGTGGACTTCTCAAATTTTAAAATTCTTAGCAATTTCTCAGCGGCCACACATTTTGAATGCTTGAAAATAACTAAAATGTTGGTCAACACTAAGATTTGGTTGTTTTTCTTTTTAATTAAGAATACTCCGAAAGTTTTGTTACTTTTTTGTTGTTATATATTTATTTTTATGGGGAGAGAGAACAACTGTTTTCCTTTTATGTCCAAGACTACTATATAATTAGAACACAAATGGGTGATTGTGCAAATAAGGAATTTTATCAGAAAAAATAGAACACAAATGGAACCTCTCTTCGGCCTTTCTTGTCTTGGCTACCCTCATGCATCACGCTTAAATTTACACTTCTGTTCCTTAATGGTACAATGTTTATATCTTCTTCTCGTCTTAACAAAAAATAAAATAAATAAATAAATACTATCAATTAAAAGATTTCCATAAGAATTCGCCTAATAAAAAATCCTGATGGGCCTTTACGCAAACGAAGCCTTTTAGAAGCTAAGTAACCAGCAGCCCGTTTATCAAAGAAATGTCATTTAGATTTACACTATCTGGGAGCTTGGGATATTGACAAACCGGGATCAGCTGTAAACAATTTAACCAACTGGGCCTACTGGGCCTACTGGGCTTTTAGTAATGGACTCAGAGCACCGATGAACAATGCGACGTTCTCGTATGTATATTTTACAATTGGGTTTTTGACAACAATTGTAAGAAGAACAAAGAACAAAAAACCTTACTCACAGGTCGCTTGGGCATCAGATGAGACCAATTTCGTTATGTTTGTCTGGATATCATACATCCGTCGCTGGTTATTAATTTTTAATTGAGTTAGTTTATTTAATTCAAACAGCAATTTTTAATTTGGCGCCCCTAAAAATATAAACCAGAAATAAGACCTTTACTTGTATGGAACAGCTTAGACACACACACACACACACACACACATATCAGTATGCTTGTTACTGGTAAGCCACATTTTCTTCTGGTATGGCCGTTTTTTAGATTTCACATCATCAAATCATCCGGTACATAATTCATGTCAACATACAATCTCAAACTATTGGCAGACTTCTTTTAACATTACATGTTAGTCAATTGAACAGTCCTCTCCTTTTTTTATTCTATATTCTATTTTTTTTTCTTCAATTATATTCCTTTCATATTTTGTATTTTTTTTAAGGAAATTAAATAATATAAAAATGTTAAGGAAATTATAATGGAGCCAAAACGAACAGTTGTAAGCAAATATTTCACTTAATTATTGAGAGGCCCTGCTACCGTTACTTTAACTAATGGCTAAATAACCTATTTCGATGTAGAACAATTTTCAATTTGTTACATTTTGCGCGAATCACCAAACGGAGTTGCTAACTTGTGTAAGCATCTATTTCGAAATGAGGAAAGCGTGATCAAGTAAGTTGTTAATTACTTGCATTCATGCAATAGAAGTGACATTTACAATTTATAAAAGCTCATTAAGAGCTTTCTCCTCTAGTAATTAAGGCATTTATTTAACCTTTCTGTTTGAAAAAACGTCCATTATTCTCAAATTGAAATATTATGTCCATTTGTCTAAAGTATTTACTTAAAATAAATTAAGTTACAAATTAATTGTATATGAAATATTGGAGAAAACCAATTAAAATTAAAATTGATATTCAATATTTTTGGTATTAAAAAAACCTCTCATTAATTCAGAGAGTCTAGCTAGGCATGATCAATTGGAGTATTTTTCTATCTAAATATAGTAATATTATACTAAAAAAGGCAGTTAATTTGAAATAACAATTGGGTCATATGTGATAATTATTTTTAGAGTTATTCAAAATATAGTAACATAATAAATAGCCGAATAAATAGTGGAATACTAATAGTTGAAATATCAATATCAAATAAGTCATATGTATTTGATAACTTCATTACAACAATTATCATTAAAAAATTCATTACAACATAGAGTTATTGCATGGAGAGAATGACTCAGTTGACCAATAAAAAGGTTTACCTTTCAATTAAATGTCACTTCCATTAAAAAAAAGACAATTTATATATAAGTAATTGAATTATAATTAAGTATACTTAGAGATGAAAAACTTTACACATTTACAAATTGCAAGTTCTTGCAAATTTTTTCAATATAATTCTGTTAACCTCCAGAATTGGTCACACATGTAAAATTAAATAATATTAATGTTTAAAATAAATTATTAAATATATAATTCTCTTGAAATTAATCTTGTGATTGGATGTATCCTTTTAATGATCAATTAAACAAAAAGGAAAAAAGAAAAGAAAAATAAAAGACAAAAATAAATAAAAATAAGGAAACAAATAAAATGACTGAAAACAATTTTAAAAAATTGAAAAATAACAAGAAAAAAAAATGTAAATGGCTGTAAATGAATGCTAAAAAGGAGAGGAGAGAGGAAATAGAGAAATGCATTAATTAATCTTACGTATGGATTTCCATTATTTTTCTCATTACAATAAAGAGATATTGCATGAGAAGAATGGACTTGTTTACTAATAAAAAAATTTATCCTTCAAGTAAATGTCACTACGAAGGACAATTTATATATGCAATCGAATTATGATTAAGTATATATAGAGATGGGAAACTTTACACATTTATGAATTACAAGTTTATGCAAAAAAATTCAATATACCTATGTTGATCTCCATAATTAAATTTTATTAATTTTTAAATATACTTATGTTGATCGCCATAATATACTTAATTATGTTGATCTCCAGAATTGAATTTTATTAATTTTTAAAGGAAATTATTTAGTATATAATTCTCATAAAATTGATCTAGTGATTGGATATATATTTTTCAATGGTTTAAATAGCGTTTATCGCGAAATAGCGTACGGGTCAAAAAAATTGTGCTATGCTCAAATAGCGGCGCTATTTGGACATAGCGCCATAGCCTTTTTGGTCGGAAAACGCTATAGCGCGCTATTTAAAACACTGATCTTTTTAATGATCAACTAAACAAAAAGAAAAGAAAAAAAAAAAGAAACGATGAAAATAAATAAAAATAAGAAAATAAAATAAATGAGTGAAAGCAATGTAAAAAGAAAATTGAAAAATGACCAAAATAAAAATGTAAACGGATGTAAATGAATACCGAAAAGAGAGAGGAGAGGGAAAATGGAGAAATGCGTTAATTAATCTTACGGACGGGCTTTCACTATTTTTTGTTTCTTTTAATTTAAGCTTTGAATTCACAAATGCTTTTTACAAACTTGTTGTTTGGTTTACATGAACCGAGTCCAAATGACTGAATGAATCTTCTTTCCGAGACCAGAGTAGGTCTGAATCGTCTGTCCCTTGGGGTGCAGGAAATTTCTGTTCTCAGAGTCATTGTGGGGTGAGACCGATTACTGTTAAAGGGGCTAGTTATTGTTACTTTTTAAAATGGAAGTCCATCCCGTAGTGACCTTAAGAACAAGAATTTTCTGCCCTCAAGGAGCAGATGATTCGATTCTAGGTCCAATACCTATTGGATCTAATTTAGGTTTGATGTACATTATTTATGTCTGATCTATTTCAAGATATGTGCACGTGCATCAAATAGTGATGTTTTGATCTGTCAACAGCTATGATTAACATATGAAATTTTGAATTGAATATCAATTTTTCAATTAAATAGTTTATCTTCTGATTCTATGCATATTTTTTATGTTTTTTTTTATACGTAGAAGTCTAAGCATCGAAGATACCTCAAAGATATCTTCTCCAATATTCCAACTTTTGTTCGATCACGTGTTAGACGTTGGTTGGCCAAGACAGCTTGGAGAATTGGCTGTGTTTGAGTGAGACAAAGAATAATACTAATTCGAATATATTAGTAACTATTCCAAATTATGATGCACGAAAGATCAAGAAATTGAAACAAGTAATGAAAAGATAGGTTTGATTTTGAGATTATACAGATTCTCAATTCTTTGATAAAAACTGAAACATAAAATTAACTTCTTCTAAAAGACATCACGTCTGTTTAAATACAAACTCTCAAAACAGAAAATACATAAAAGATACATAAAAGACCCTAAAAATGCTAAAATTATAAAGAAATATCCAAAAGTCCATGAAGGAAGACTCGGATCGCGAATCTAAGTCCGAAATGGTGAAACGAATCTATAGATTGTTTCGGATCCGATTTTGGGTTGTAGAGTTCCTGTCAAAATTTCAGCCCGATCCGACGGACGGATCAAAAGTTACGTCCATTTTCGTAAAGCATGCGCATATTGCATCAAATTATTATTCTATGTTTGAGTGTGTTGAACGGTTCAACTTGAACCCATATCCTTTGAGACAACAAAATATTTTTTTAAGATCCGGAATTAATTTGAGCCAATCCGACCAGAGGTTAAATGCACGAGTGTCTTCAATATCTATGCAGATTCTGATCGGATGGACTTGATCTAAACATAACTATTATGTTACCTTAACTGATATGAATCATGGGATTAGCTTAAAAAAATAATACTGCGAAATAATTTGACCAACTGGGCCTACGGGGCTTTTAGTAATAGACTAAGAACATCAAATGAACAATGCAACGTCTCTTGGTGATACGAGGTTAGGTTGTATGTTTGTAAGCGGATAAAAGTTGATAAGGTATTCGAACTCTTTTCTACAGACATCTTGCATAAATAGAATTACCAATCTAAAACTCGGCTGAGTTTGAGGTCTTATATAGGTCGGTCTAACAGGTCGTCGTATGGAACATAGTGACAAATAAATTATTTGGATTCGGTTCGGTGAGATTAAAAATTTGTGATTCGGGTATAATTTGGAAATGATTCGGAATTATTCGGATCAGAAATCTCAGTCCTACAAGAAAGCAAAAAAATAATTGTTTTTGGAAAAATTCAGGAAAAAATTGTGAATAATTCATGAATAATTTGTAAAATTTGGAAAAAGTTCGTAAAATTCGGGAATTATTTGGGTTTAATTTGGTCAAAGTTCAGTCAACCGAATAATTCGGTGTTCAGTTCGACATCACCTCAAAAAAGAATTAAACGGATATAATTTGAGTATAATTCAGGTATCTTGTCACTATAGTATAAAAGCGGTGACACCCTCATAGTAGAGATCACCATAGTGTGTGATTGTCCTGAGCTTGGGTTGGATCTGCCTTGTGAGGTTTGCCGAGCAGGCTTTCATTGGACTGTTGCAGGATGTTTCGGGTCCAACAACGTAATCGGACTCGGGAGTCTTTCAACAACAAACAAATACCCGACCCACGGGTAGTCCATGGGCCTTTCACTTGGGCCGGCATCAGCTTTTAAAGGTGAGATTTATATGAAGAACAAGCCTTGCGTGTGCACTATCAGACAAAATATTCAAACAATTAAAGGATCATAATGCTTCAATTGAAATAAACAGAATCCAAATAATATGTTACTGAAACTAATTTCATCAATGTACAGTAGTCCAAAAGAATATATCCTTTCATGGTTTCTTTATAGTTTATACTCACCAACTAAAATAATAATTTTAACAAGTTCACAAAAAATAGAAAAAACAAATTATGGCCCAAATAAATCCTATATCTCCCTTCACACTTATAAACCATCAAACAAGCCCGTTTCCGTTATGTGATGATGTGATCCGAAAAAGAGCTCACTAATTGGTTCCAAATCTAAACTTACATTTACTTGGTTTATGGTTGTTGTTGCTGCTGTTGTTGTAAATTAATAAGTTTATAATAAGCTCCATTTTTCATCTCAACTAAACTTTCATGACTGCCTTGATCAATGATCTTCCCATCCTGAAGCACTGATATAACATCAGCATTTTTAATAGTCGAAAGCCGGTGCGCCACTATGACAGTGGTACGGTTCTTCATGACCCTATCTAGAGCTTGTTGTACCACCCTCTCTGATTCCACATCCAACGCACTTGTCGCCTCATCCAACAGCAAAATAGCAGGGTTTTTTATAATTGCACGTGCGATGGCAATGCGTTGCTTCTGACCACCTGACAGCTGGACCCCGCGCTCACCAACTTTCGTGTTGTAGCCCTCCGGCAGGGCACTGATGAAGGAATGTGCATTTGCGAGTTTCGCTGCCTCGATGACCTCAGCTTCAGTAGAACCATCCTTGCCATAGATAATGTTCTCGTATATTGTGGTTGCGAAGAGCGCAGGTTCTTGCTGTACCAGGCCGATGTGTCTTCTTAATGATTTCAGCTTTAGCTTCTTGATATCCTTGCCTGGAACAAAGGATTTACAATAATTTCAGATTTGAAGCTATTTAAAAGTTAAATAACATAAGGGATTAAGGGTGATACAACACTTGACAATTGAATTGTGTACAAAATTTTAGTTCTTGTTTCCAGACCAGGTCTATTTAAATTTATCTCAAGTAGACCTTCAAAATCTGTAAAACATCCAAATAAACCTTAACCCTCTCTATGTGCTTTTATTGTTCCCCGTTATTTTTGGAACTTGTGAGGGAAAAGGATGACGGAAGAGTGTTTGAGCAAATTAGTACAATATATGGAGTCTACATTCTCTGAGGTAATATAAAATTTCTGTTTAGATCGGAATCGTCCGATCAAAATCAGGATCAATCTGGTTCGAGGTGGAATGCACAAGCTCCCTTTAATATTTGTGATAATTGTGCGGATTATAATCGGACGGTCCAGATCTAAAAGGAAATATTATGTTACCTTAATTGAATGGAATTCCAATTTATAGAGAGTATAAAGTGTAAAATGGTTAAAGCAGAACATACCGTCAACCATAACCTTGCCAGAAAGGGGATCATAAAATCTCAGAATCAATGCCAGAACAGTACTTTTTCCAGACCCGCTCATACCCACCAGTGCCATGCTCTTCCCGGCCTTCATCTTCAAATTAAAGTCTTTAAAAATTACCGCCTCAGGCCGGGCCGGGTACCTGAACTCCACCCCTCTCAATTCAATCACCCCATCAACTTTGCTCAGCTCCTCTCCACTGTCAGCCGACACCTCGGTCTTTCTGTCGAGCACTTCAAAGACTGAGGCTGCCATCTGGTTCCCTTTTATGATGTCTGGTGCCAGTGCCAGTGTTTCTCCCATGGCAAGTGCAGTTACAATCAGAACCATGAAGGATTTCATGATTGATTTGAAGGTTGCTTCTCCTCTCCCCATCAGAACAGAGCCGTACCTGTTGCGCACATAAGGTGTTTGATGTAATGATTCCAATCACATTAACTTTTATGTTCATTTTTTTTTTCTCTCTATCTGTATCTTACCCAAGGTTCTAATGTCTGGCTTCAGTATTTAGTAGCCGAACGGTACTATTATGTACCAGCTCTCTAGATAGTATTGGTTTCTACTTTCTACCAATTATGCAGGCTGGTCATGGGCGGAGCCAGCTATATTCAGGGGTAGGCAGTCGCCTACCCCTGGATTTTGAAATACGGTACTAAGTTTGTATATAATTAGTTTGGATTTGTGTTTTGTCCACTTCTATCTGAGTCAAAGCTCTCAATTAGTGAAATTGGCCGAGTCGTTACAATTTTGGTAGTCTTTCATCAATCTATTTTGAAATATATCGACAAGAAGAAGGTGAATAAGAATGGTATGATAGTGGGACCATAATAAATTTGTTATTTTTTTGTGAAAGGAATGGATTAAAATATATTATAAAGCAATATAATGAAATTTAATGTAATGCATTAAATTATTTTTATTACGTTTAACTATTTAAAATGAGCTAAATTTTAATAGTAGAAAAGTATTGTGAACTATGCTTCAAAGTAAACTTTTGAAAAAATTGAGTTTTTGATCTAATTCGGTTGATTTCTACTGATTTTCTCAATTTTAATTCATGGTTAATTACCGATTCGGCTTCCAATGAAAGTTATTTAATAATAATAATTAATATAATAATAATTTATTTTGCCTACCCCTGATGAAAATTCTGGCTACGCCACTGAGGCTGGTACTAAAGTTTTTCAATACCACAAATCATTCAGTTTAAATTCTGAACTCTTGGTCTTACCATAGAGCGAGTCCATAACACGAGAAGAGAAAGAATTGGGAGACACCATAGAATATTCCTGCAGCCTGGCCCCGACGAAAAGAGCGTTTGGCTGGTTCCCTCAACTCATCGGCATACATTTTTATCACTTTCTCCTCAGAACAAAATGCAGCCACTGTTCTAATGTTGCTTACAGCTTCAGCTGCCAGCATGTTTGCCTTGAGGTATGTCTTTCCCATGTCCACTCCATATCCTTTCATGAATAGTTTCTGTTTGATGATTTGTTTAGAAGGTTGTTAGTACTGGTACACATTTAATTTCAATTTGGTGCAAATTTTGTAAAATCCTAAAATCCAGAAAAGAGCTAAGCACCATACACACTTTTTGGAACAAAAATACTACAAACGTACCACCAGTTTTTATTTCAACAGAAACATATCATTTTTTCAAGCAAATAAACAACATCTGATAAATCAAAATTACATTATCAGTTCATAACCCTTAAGACCCCTGTACCCCTGTGAGCTTCATGTCTTTGGTTGCAGCAAGATAAAAGCAGAGCCAGAAAGCTCCGCATTGTCCATTAAAATATAGAAAGTGTGGCATCACAGATTTATTCTTGGTATTATCCCTTAAAATGCAAGCACCACAGACACTAGTTCACATATATAAAATTAAAACCTATGTGAATCTAGTTGTCCGTATTATATTTGTATGAACTGTCTGTGAAGTTGAATGATTTTTTTATTCAAATTCAATAAGGCATGTCAGTCATTTGTGCTTTATTTGGTGCTTGCTTTATACTGTTCTGTGTCGGTGCTAATTGCAGTTACATAAAAAGGTTTGACAGTAAAATAAGTTGCTAGGGGTAATTTGCAAAAAATGAACACAAAAAAGAAAACATAAGAAAAAAATTAAGAGTGATAAAACTTGAATGGAAGTACCTCACTGATGTGACCGCTGATCATGAGTGGGTAGGTGGCAATGACAACAAGGGTGATACGCCAGTTGAGAATGAAGGCAATGACAAGAGATGTGACGATCATGCCAACATTTTGCAGCAGAATTGTTGCCCGGTCAACGACTATTGTTCGAAGCAGTGTTGCATCTGTCTCCAGCTGAGATGAAAGCATTGTGCTTGCATGGTTTGCTTCATCAAACCACCCTATCTCATTCTTCAGGATGGCTACAAATTAAGAAGAAATTAAAATCATAGTTAACCTACTTTACTTATTTTGGTGCAGTACTTTGGTGTACTAGTCAGTGGCATGATTGAATTAAACCAAGTCTAGCAGTCAACTTGTGTTTGAATCATAATGAAACTGTATCTTAGGAAACAAATCAGAAAATTGAATTGTCTATCCAATGTGCAAAAGAGAAAGAGAGAGTTGAAATGCAACCTACCTGCAAACATCCTCTCTCTGACCCTAAGAGTCAGCCTCTCTCCCACGATACCAAAGTTAAGGTGCACCAACACATGAAATATAACAGTCAACACTGCACCACCCAAGAAGAGGAATGCTATCTTTTTCACCTCCCTCTGTGTCTCCTCCCAGCCCATGTAGTATGATACAAGTGCTTGCGTAACACCAAGTGCGAAAAGTGGCATTTGAGCTCCGGTCACAAATGAGCTAAGCGTACCAACCATGCCGTACATCCAGTCAGGGCGTACCATCCCGTATAATTTTCTCATAGATACAGGGCGAGGCCTGGATGTGTCATAGCCGGGCTCAGCGAGTCGGCTGATTGACTCCTTGTCTGACCGAAAACTACCTCCCAAGCTCCGGCCTGATAGCTCCCTTGAATACTTCGAACTATTGGACAAAATTATAAATAAGAAGTCAAGAATTGAAGTTGGGAAAAAATGATCAATTAAAGGTCTTAATGAAGGCTTTATTAAATAAAGAACCAGTTATGCTTCAAATTTAAAATACAAAAGATCCTAATTATGTTTTTAATAGTTAAGGGATCTTACACAATATTCTAGCAGGGTTTCAAAGAAGTTACTGTGGTGACTCTATTATTGAAATAAGAGCATTGCAGTCATTCTTTTTTTATTTTCTTAATCATATCTGCTTTTAGAAAAACATGGATATTTACTATTTAGTCCTTTTTTTAAAAGAAATAATCTCAAGGTTACAGATTCCATTTAAAATGAAACCGTAATATTAAGATTTTAAATTGGTCCGTGGTTGTCCTCGGGCACTACACAAAATTATGATCTGCACATACTCCTAATCTCCCTTGTACAGTTGTACTGGCTGGTACCAAAAGAGAAAGGGAACATAGATACAACGACAACAGATATATAGTGGACTAGCCAGATCAGCTTCAGCACTCCTTAGTGCTTGAAAGCTGCATCTGATCTGAACCACCTAATGTAAACATAGAAACATTTTCCTCAAAAAAAACATAGAAACATAACGAAGAGTGAACGTAAATAAACAAAGAAATAAAAGTAACAGCTTGGCAACCACCACCACGAGATGATGTCAAGTTTCTACTATGGACTTTGCATCATACAGGCATGCTTATTTAAACATGAGGCATACCTTTGATGACGTATGCTGGCACTCTCAGAGAGAGATGGCCGCTGCTTCAGTTGTGCGGCCTCTTGCATATGTACAAGGGATGCATATGCGCTCCCAGGTGTTGCCATAAGCTGATCATGGGTCCCAGTCTCCACGATTCTACCTTCTTGAACCACAGCAATCATATCTGCATTTCTAATTGTTGATAAGCGGTGGGCAATCACGACTGTTGTTCGGCCTACCATCACTCGGTCGAGAGCCTCTTGTACACTTTTCTCAGACTCAGCATCAAGTGCACTTGTTGCCTCATCTAGAAGGAGAATTGAAGGGTTTTTTAGGATGGCTCGAGATATGGCGATCCGCTGCTTCTGACCACCCGACAGCTGGATTCCACGTTCTCCTACCTATCATAATTCTGTGCTATAAGCAGTAGGCATGCATTCTGTTTGATTTTTTTTTGTATGAAACAAAATGATTGCTAACATATTATCAATGATAGATGGTGGCGTGAAATTACAGGTGCACTGTGACTTATTATACTTTTATCATGTTTATATTTATATTTTTTGCATTCTTCCGTAGTTATTAAAAGTCAGGATCTAATATGAAATGGAAATATGAAAATTCTTTAGACTAAGATTCCTGTGAGAATAAATATTAGGGATCAGTAATCTCTGATTTTGTCACGTAATTGTTGAAGCTGTGCTCAAAATATTCAGTACACACAACATGAATTTCAGCATAAAATTTGTGTACCTCCTAGCAATCATATTTTGGGAACAAGCCCTGGTCAATTTATGAAAAAACACATACCTGTGTTTCATACCGATCAGGCAAGTGATTGATGAAGGTGATTGCTTCAGAGAGCTTGGCAGCATGGTTTATGTCGTTTATAGTGGCTTCATCCTTTCCATACAAAATATTTTCACGAATGCTGGTTGCAAAGAGTGCGGGCTCCTGGTTGACAAGTCCGATCTGGTTCCTGAGCCACTTAATGTCAAGCCCCTTTATATTGTGCCCATCAAGCAAGATTGATCCCGCCAATGGCTCATAAAACCGCTCGATTAGTGATACCACAGTGCTCTTCCCAGATCTGTTTAGAACAAAATGAACTTATTTGGACCTACTTCTCATGTTTGTTTTAATAATGTCATAAGCAACTGATGATATGAACCTAATTCTTATTGGTCCAACTGGAAAAATAGTAAACTAATTATCAAACTGGAAAAATATGAGTGATTATTCTTGAACGTGCAAGGAGCCAAAATAGTTATCTTCTCTTTTTTTTTATGTATTCAATGCAATAGCAATGACCCTGCTATGGTTTTCCCTTTGAGCGCCTTGCTCTTTTTCTTTTTCTTTTTCTTTTTTGTTTTGGTTTCCTTCAATTTTCCAGTGTATGTAGGACAAGGTTTATATCCATGCCATTGAATCAGCCTAAAACACTTATTCTAGAGGATAATTTTTGGCATACTTTTTTTAGTTTCACCAGTAATACTAGAAAAGTTTTTCTTTATACAGTAATAGGCTTATATCATACCCACTTCCCCCTACTAATGCCACGATCTTGCCGGCAGGTATTTCAAGGTTAAGCCCATTGAAGATGAGAACATCAGGCCGAGAAGGGTAGCTGAACTTCACTGCAGAGAACTGTATGCGGCCTTCAACAGATGGCAGTGTCTTTCCTGACTTGGCACTTGTCTTATTTACAGTGTTTCTCTCTATCATCTGAAATATCGGGTATGCGGCAGTTCTTGCACGGAGGAATGTTGAGATATTTGGTGCTGCTAGACCTAGAGACCTTCAAAGCAAAAAAAAAAAAAAAGGGGTAATACAAGTTAATTGATTGATTGATTTTAAAGAAGAAGAATCATATTAACAGCCTTTTTTATCATATTAAAGAATTTTGTTTGTATTGTAACAGTGCCTGCTGCAGTTGTGTTTTATGATTTTTTTTCTTCTTTTCTTTATTTTGTCATTTGAAATTTTCAGATTAGTACAACTAGATGATGCACAAATCTCTGGCTAAAGCCATTTCAATATATATTTTATATATTTAAAGGCAAGCATCTCACTCCCAGCCCTCTTCTTATGTATTGATCTTTAGTTAAAAACAGGGGCATTTCTTTTCTTTATCATCATTTGTTTCTTTGGATTCATTTTTAATCTACTACTATTTTCTATCTTTCTAGAATAAATTTCATCTAAAGAGTTTGAGAGAGAAAGAGAGCTTACAATCCGGAAATGACAACATTCAGCATAGTAGTGAAAGACTCCCCACCATTCGATATATTTTTGTGCACCACAATGCTTGTGTACCAGACAAGCAATGCCCATGAACAAAATAGTACGCAATGCACTGACCCAAGACCAAGCCCTTTCGCCAGCCCTCCCTTCTTGCCATACTTGTATGTTTTTTTCAATGCATCTCGGTACATCCGAACTGCTTTCTCCTCCCCAACAAATGCTTGTACTGTACGCACATTCCCTATCACCTGTCTTAATTGACTTGCAATTAAAATCTTGATTTGAGAAGAGTTATCACAAGGGTTTGCTTTAAACTTTTGAAAGTAACAATCATACCATATTTTTCTTGTTAATGTAACTTTTTTTGTTATCTTCAATAAGGGGTATAAATTAATGTGAAAGGAAAAGTATGCCCATCAAAATATGACAGTTCTATCTTTAAATAGCCATCTCCCCCGATCAAAACACATGTAGGATTAAGTTCTGATGGTCACTGATGGTCAGAATGTTTACTGCAACTTTGACAAAATGTGGGTGGTTGTTTGACAATATTCATGAAATTGCAGAGTTAATTTGCAGGGAATGCTCATTAACATGTATGTTTATGGTAATAACTAGAGACGCACCTCTTCAGCAATTTCTCCGGCTTTAACATATGACTTGCGAACACGCGCCATGAGCCCGATGGTGACGTAAGCATATATGCCACCAGCAATGGCAATAAGTGGGACGATTGACAGTGTAACCAAGCTGATCTGCCAGACGCGTGCAAATCCAATTGCAAATCCTACTATAAACCGGCTTATGTAGTGCATGAAGTTCCCAACCTAGAAGTGAAGGGAAATAAAAGTTACTGTAAATCTGTTAATAGTAAAAAATATGAGGTTGGTTTCTAGAATTTCACATGATGTTACTAATTGGTAGTATATGCGTTAAATGTGAGCATATCTACTCTTTCTTTTGACATTTTAGTGTTGCAAAGTGAAATTACTGGTAAACATAGATGCAGAAATATTGGCAATAAAAGTTTTGAAACTTAATTTTTTTTATTTTTTATGCAGTCTATATATTCTGCTTGAAATAGGAAAAGCTAATTGGCTTCTGTACCTGTAAGATTCTCTTATAATTAAATTTGAACATAATTGTTTTATTTTCTTTAATGCATGTTAGCCCTTCAAACTTTGCAATCTCACACATGAATTGCTCTTGTGCTACTAGAAACATCCTATGGTCTTAATAGATGGCACTCAGCCTGTTGCACTATAATGCTCTATTGTTCTAGCTTACCTTGATTTGGAATTCTTACTAAAGGTGGTAGTGTATGGACCACTCATTTATGTGCCTCTAATTAAAAAAAAATAGTGAAAAAAGAAATTGATGTAAGAAGAGAAATTGTAAGGTTTCCTTTTAGATGCTGAGTAATTATTAGGTTTCCTTTTGGGTACACTATGAAAGGAAAACCATATCATTTTCCTGGAAATTTGGTGATGTCTTCTTTGCTATGGCAGTAAAGAAACAGCCTGAATCTGGGAATAGGCTTACATGTTGTAATGAGTTACATGAGAGACTATTTATTACTGTTCGATTTAATTTTTTTTTTTTAGGAAAAGCCCTGAGGCGTACCGTTCAATTTAATGTAGTCACAACTTATGAATTCCCCTTTATGACTATTTATTACTGTTCGATTTAATGTGGTCACAACTTATGGAATTGTATGTACTATAGAGAGAGTTTGCCAATAAATATTCTCTGTAAGACGGTACATATGAAGCACAGAAGCAGCAATTGCATTTACTATGCAATCCATATCTAATGGTAATATGCCAACTGTATACAAAATAGTAAAAGCATATTGAGGGAGGCTATGGTACTACCCATAGCACACTTTAATCCGTACTAAGATCTTTATCTTTATTTTTAATGTATAAATAGTCGATCCGAAATGTACTTGGAGATTAAATTTTATATTTTTTATATTTTTAAGAATATTTTACTACTTTTTAGATGAGTAGAAAATTACTATTTTCGAATGATTTAGAATCTTTAAATCAAGTGTTTCTATAATTCAGATCCTCCCCGATACTGTAATACGGAATCTTTTAGAATTACTGGATTTGTACCGCTCTTTTTACCTTGGCACGAATCTCAAAGCCCAATAATACTGCCCATGTGCTAGCTCGAATCTCAAAGCAGTTGGGAGTTAATCCTAAACTATATAGTGAGGCGAATCTCAAAGCAGTTGGGAGTTAATCTTAAACTGTATAGTGAGGGGAATCTTCTACTGTACTTGAGAGGATACTTGCCCGTGTTTAATGGTGGAGGCAGCATGGACCAAGGGTAGGCATCCGCCTACCTCTAGATTTTAATAATTACCTATAAATCTGTATAAAATTAGATCATTGCCTACCTCTATTTCGATTCATTGCCTATCCATGCCGTGATTCTCTTCTAGTTGTGGCTTGATTCGGTCTTTTTCGTATCAATTTTGAATTTAACAAAAATGAGTTTTGTTGATTTGGAAAGAAAGTGAACAAAGATTCTTTGGAGAAAATTAACAATTAAATAAAAAATAATAACTATTTTTAATAATTTATTTTTTGCTTACCCCTGATAAAAATTCTGACTACGCCACTGCCCGTGTTTCTGTATCTATTTAAAAAATAGTAAATAATTCTAAAAAATATGAAATTGTCTTGAAGAACATTTTTATATAGAGATCATGATGAACAGTTCAAATCAACTATTTAAACTTTGAAAATAAAAATATAGATTCAAAGTACGGACAAAGGACGCTATGCATAGTATTGTAGCCACACTCAAAACATTTGTTCTTAACATCTCATTCCCTACGGGTTATTCTCACAAAAAAAAAAAAAAAAAAAAATCTCATTCGGTCCAAACTAACTACATTGCATACTTCTAGATATATTTAATACCATAATAAAATGAAATTACTTTTATGAAGAACTTTTATGGATTAACATTAAAACATTGTATACATTTTAAGGTATAAACACTTAGATTATCTTTTTCTTTTTTTTTCTGTAAAGTTTTGCTTATCTTTTGGAATTACATTATTGTTTTTTTCCAAAAAAGAAAAAGAACTAAAAAGAATGCATGATTAAGGATTGCTAGAATAGCTTATTCGGTATTTGGTTGGGTTAGAATAGTTAGAATAGGGAATTCAAACTTTTTTGTCTTATTAAAATAAACTATTCTTAAGAATTTTGAAATTTAATTATTTTAATAAAACAAACAATAACTATTATTAATTTAACTATTTTTATTTTGCAACCAAACATAACCAAGAGTATTATCCATGTTAGCAAGAATAACTATTATCATCTAATAAATCTGCAACATAATCAATGCATGTAGATTGGACAACACAAAAGGATCATAGGTAGGGTAGAAAGAAAAAGGTATAAATAAATAAGGACCAATTAAATCGGTGCACTGGACCTACAGCATATATAAGTTGTAAGATTGGTTGGGATATATAATAGCCGTTGATCAATTCTCAACTTCATGTGGGCTTATTAAATGTGGCTTTCTTAATTTTCGTCCTTTCTTCTGGTGCAATTTAACATAAGTTGCATTGTTTTTGTCAGGGCTTCTTGGTGGTAATTTTTTATAAAATTAAAGGAATATTCCAAAATTTTACAACTAGTACGTAACAATATATCTCGTGACAGATCAAACACCTTCAAATTGTCCGATTTCTAAGAAAGCTTTAGATAAATATTATATAATACAAACCATTTGTCAAGTTCCAGCTTAATTAATTTAATTTTGAAATATACTATATAGCTCTAAAGATATTGACAGAGCTTATTTGTCTTCATGCAGTGCATCAGTATTCAGTTATATTTTTTTTTTGTTTTGTCTTGTGCGCGTTATATGAACTGAAAGTCTGAAACAAGCTCTATCAATTTTTTATATTCAAAGTTTGAATGACTTCTCAACGAAAAAGTTCAGAAGGAAATAAAATTTTGAAAGTTAGCCAAAAGAGATAAAAATGTATGATGTATCTAATATTATATTTTCCCAATACCCCTCATACAATAAATATCTAGCAGGCTCTGCTAGACTTTGAAAATAAAATAAAATAAATACTCATACAATAAATGCTTCCAACAACTCTCTTACTAGTTACCTGTCCCCTTTTACTTATCTTTAATTAATTAATGCTATATACCCACAAAAAGGAACTTCCAAAGTAAGCCATTTTACATTGTATGCTTATTTAGAGCTTGTTAGGCGGACACATGGGATTGGAAACAGATTTGAAATATAAGCTAAAATGAAATATCAATTATTGTATGCGTGAGAAAATAAAATTGAACTGAATTTTTTTTCTTTCCACGCGAACACGCCCTTAATGTATTAAATAAGTAGATAAAATTATTAAGAAATTATTAGGTTATTATTACCTTCTTTAATCATAACAAGGGTTGTTTCAAAAAGAATGAGAGTAGCTTACATATAGTCCATAGAAGTAGCATAATTAAGCTCTAGCTAGGAATATGAATTTTCTAAATTCTAATAAATAATAATACACAATTATGCTTGAATAGACTAGACAATTATGCTTAAATTCCAAGAAATTTTTCTGAAGAGAAACGAAATTTTCAAAGTTTCCATACCAAAAATTGATGGAATTAAATTTTAGTGATATATAAAACAATTTGACTCAGAAAAATTATTCCAGGTTTCCCTCAAATTTCCCTCTAGTTGATTCAAATCAGAACAATACTTAACCAAACAAAATTAATAAAATGAATTAATGAGAGCAAAGCAATTTCCAAAATATGTAAATGTATATATTTGTGTGCATACCTTTTCAGAGATGGCATCTTGAACTATGATTATATCACTGGTGATTGCATTTATCACCTCACCTGTTGATGCCTCTGTGTCAAATACACTAATATCTTGATCAAGCATTGATCTCAAGTAAGCAAGTCGCATCTTTGCTGCTTGTCTTTCTCCTGTATACATCCAGCATGCCACCTCTAGGCTCCCCCAAAAAAAGGAAAAAAAAAAATTCAAATTTGCTTCATCTTCCAATAATTAATATGTTCTAAGCTTGTTATATATATTTGTTTTAACGTACCTGTCCATGACGAGAACAATATTACGATACTCAGATAGACAAAATCCAGTGAGTACTGCAAAAATTAAATAATGAAAATAAAAGTTTAAGAGAATTAAAATATTGTAATATTAAAGGCAATCTTTTGTATATATGTAAAACGGTTTATTAACAAATTAACTATGAGAAATTAATATCCCCTCGTTGTGTACTATAGTTTTGTTTCCATATTGATGAACAACAATATTTAATATTTCTTTCATTTTGGTATTGTCATTACCAGCCTTGTTGTACTGCTAATATGTAAATTTAAATCAGTTTAATTCTTGTAGAACAAAAGAACACTGATTTAAGCAAGACATTCTACCAAGTTCCTGTACCTTAGCTACCCGGTGAGAGACCGAGGCAGGGAAGAGATAGGCAATTCCAATTAGGTTTATGAGCTTGCCGAAAAATATGAAGAAGACGGGAACCGAGGCACCATGCGCACACGCACCAATCGAACCTATTGTCATCAGAAGATAGTCCCATTTGTCGGCGAAGGAAAACAGCTTGAGGAATGGCACCTTCGGCGACTTTTTCTTGCTACTGTTGTGATCATTTGCACTTCCATTTTTACCAGCTCCATTTGGGTCTTCATGGTTTTTCTCTGAGCCTACTACAAAGCTCATCCTCTTTGAGTCTTTGTTCCCTTTGGTTTTTGTTTTTGGTTTTTTTTTTTTATTTAGGTTTTTATTGTTTACTCAAGATCAGTGTTCCAGGGGTACAGATGGTTTTAAATAGTGCTCAGTGAGCTACTTAAATGTGTGAAGGCCAAAAACAGTCTGAGAGTGTGATGGAGAGAGAAAGAGAGGTACAAAAAAGAAAAAAAAAAAAGGTGAAGAGAGAGATTCAGACAGAGAGGTGCAATTAGTGTGGCTAAACAAACGGTTGACAATATAACTTTGTTAGCAACAGGTATACACATGCAGTATTGTAGTTGTTAGTTAAATGCTTCAGCAAAGTAAACATTGTACGCTAACACATAAAATTAATGATATCAGAGGAACAAAAAAGTTTCCTCAGATAATAAGAAATAACACTATTAATTGATATATAGGTGTTGAAAGTTACGAAAGATAAACTGATGCTCAAAGTCTGACCACTAATTAACCTACACACGCATATTTAATATATATAAGAGAACTAAGTTATATACAAACTTATAAAAATTAATTAAATTTCAATATACATAACTAAAAAAATTTTAATTATGAGGTGACTGAATGTAGTTGTTAATTAAATGTTGCAGAATGGAGATCTGAAAATGATGTTCTCTGTTGAATTGCCCAATGAAAATGTACATTAATTTCGACTTAAGAATTTTGAATTAAGGGTCTAATTATGTGTGAGCCAAATCAACATCTTTATTACGTAATTACGCCATGGTACAGAAGTGCATTTAATTTTAATAGCCTTTTAGTTGAATGTCTTTTTTTTGAGTAAAAATGAGGGTCTTGCCCACATTTATATTAACCTTTTAGTTGAATGTAATACATAATTAAAATGATTTCAAAGGAACAACATATTTTTCTGAAATGAAGGAATAATATTTTAGTTGATAGGTACTGTTGAAAGTAACAGAAAATAAATGAGGCTCAACGAAACAGTTGGACCCTGAAAGCAATGGCAGAATTAGAAAATAAAGATTGAAAATAATACTTAAAATATATAATGTGTGGCTATTTGAATTAGAAATTAGAACTCAATAAGTTCCTGCAAAGTGAATTTTTAATCACTTATAAATTATACACACATTTTTAATATTTTACGAGAGCTAAATTATATAAAAAACTTACAAAAGATTCAATAAAATTTTGTTATACATAATTACAATTTTTAAAATTATGAGGTGTCTAAGTACCTTCGGGCATTAATTATTTCCTGACCTGAGGGTAGATATGCCAAAAAAATTTAATTAAATATACCATTGTCAAAAAAAAAAATAAAAAACAAAAACAAAAGATCACTGAAATTGGAGAATTCGAAAAATATCAGGACCGCAATGACAAATGACAGCTCTATCTTTGGAGGTGTCATTTTTTGTTGTTGCGGCCCCTCAAAAACCAAAAAATTCAGCATATTTAAATGAATTATTTTATTTTTGAGGAGCTGCAACAACAAATGACGTCCCCCAATAATATAGCCGCCATTTATCATTACGATCCTGGTATTTTTTAAATTCTCCAAAATTTGTGAGTTTTTTTATTTTTATTTTTTGTGAAAATGGTAATAATAAAAATTTCCGGTAGATATGTCCTTGCAGAAAAGAAGAATTACTGGAAAAGCAAAGATAAACACAAGAAAGCAAGTACAATATTAAAAGCAAGAGATGGATTCAGATTAGCAAATACGCGTAGTTTGCTGCTTTATTTGTTCCCCTCAGCAACTATATCTGGTGTGCCAGCTCAGCAGACAACTTGTAAAGGTTTATTTTTTGGGGGGGAATTTCACGTATACGCCGCAAAAACTTTAAAATTACGTATTCTCCCCTCTAAATTTTAAAATTATATATTTCCCCTCTAAACTTCAAAACTCACATATTTATTTATTTTATTGTCTTTTATATTAAAACACATTCTAAATTTATAAAATACCTATTTTGCTCTTTTATTGAAAAGCATAAAATGCCCATCTTACTCTAATTTGAATATGAAGGTTCCTCTACTGTCTGAATTGCTTTAAGATTCGTGCACGCAAACACACAAATCTTGAAACAATGTGCACAGATTTTAATGCAATGCACACGGATCAACATTTCTTTGAGATTCGTGGACGCTAGATTAGCACGAATCTTGAAGCAAACACGCAATAATCTTATTGCGATGCGCGCGGATCGGACAGCAGAGGAACCTTTTAGATTCAAATTTGAGTTTGATGGGGCGTTTTATACTTTTAATGAAATGTAAAATTGGTATTATATAAATTTAGAATGAGTTTTAATATAAAAGACAATAAAATGGTTACATATGTGAGAGTTCAAAGTTTAGAGGGGGAAATACGTAAGTTTAAAATTTAGAGGGGGGAATATGTAATTTTGAACTTTTTGAGGGGTATACGTGAAACTTCCCCTATTTTTTTTAAACTAATTTTTCTTAATTAAGACTAGGGCTACTAATGATTAAGGTTCGGCTCAAACTCGGCTCGCTTTTAAAAAAAAAAAAAAGCTCGGCTCGGCTCACAAGCTCGCGAGCCAACTCGTGAGCCGACTCATATTTTTACAGTAAATTGAAATATTATGAATGCATTTAGAAGAAGATAAACTATACATTAATACATATAACAGATGCAACAGAAGGCTTGACAACTTTTGCAATAATAAAGACCACCAGATGTAACATGTCTTGTACCTATATATAAGCGTATTAATTAGTTCTCTGTCTGGTACACTATCCTTTTTCAATCTGTGTACCTCTTTTATTTTATGGACCTGTTAATTTCTTTCGGCTATCACTATCAAGACTCTTTAATTACTGTACTCAAAGTTGAAACTCAAAATAGAAACAAAATGCAAATTTGAACAAAAATTGAAATTTGGAAAATTTTGAAATTTGAAACTTTAAATTTTAAATTGAAATTTGAAATTTGAAAAAAATTTGAAATCAGTAATGTGAAAGCGGTGGAAAAATCAGCTCTTTATTGGTGACATCTACAAAAAACAATATTTAGAAGACTGAGTCTCAATTTTAGCTAACAATTAATATGTGACAGAGTGAAATCGATGCAGTTTTTGTGAATACCACTCTTTATGGAATCCTTACGAAATTTGGAGACTTGGCAAGTGTATTTTGATTGATTTAAGAAAAAATAACAAAAGGCAACAACATGTAAATAAACTTAGGAAAATAAGTAAGAATATGAGCCAACTCGCGAGCCAAGCCGAGCCAAGCTTTTTTCTTTCAAAAGCGAACCGAATCGAATTTGAGCTTTTTTTAGTTTCAAGTCCAATTTGTTATGAAATATTGAGCCGTTCAACTCATTAATTCACGAGCTGGCTCGACTCATTAGCAGCCCTAATTAAGACAGCTTTAATTTCAAATATAGAATTATTAATTTATTATATCAACTTCATAAAATTCAAACATGAAGAAATATTAGCTTTTGTATCACACATTTCCATTTATTTAAATTTGTGTGCAAATTTATTTTTAATTCTTAAAATTTAAATTATTATTTGCGTCAAATTGGTCCTCGATACTTTAAAATGGAATGAAGTTGGTTCTTAAACTTTTTTTACACCAAATCATCCTCTAAAATTTGGAGAAAAATATATATGCGCTGGTCCTTGAATTTATCGCAAGGAATCATATTATTCTTTTTTGGAAGGCCTAATATAGTTGTGCATGTATGTGTCTGAATATTGCTATGTATATTTAAGTAAAGAAATAAATCATTTGTTCTAAACAAACTAACCAGTTAGAAAATACAACAATTTTCTTACATATGCTACACAATATTATTTCTTTAAAAGATATAAAATGATACTTTGTAAATTTAAAATAAATTTTAATAGGAAAGTCAATAAATTGATAAAGTTGTGAGTTTTTAAATTTAAGAAGCATGAGTATGATATTATGAATTTTAGAAAAAAAAAATACATAATTTTCAATTATTTTAGGGATATACATGGCACTATTAAGCCCCATTATGGTACTAATAATTTTGTCCCAGCGATTAAGGTCAATTATTAGACGCAAAATCAGAAATTAAGTATATGATTTTCAATTCAGGTTGAGATGATTATTTTTTTAATTAAACCGTAGTCTAGTACTCAGTAGGTGCAAACTAAACATGGTAACTTTATCTGATATAAATACCGTTAAAGTCACACATATGGTACCGAAATTTTTTATTAATATCCAAAATTAATAATTAATTTACAAATTTACACTCTGTTGGACAGGATTCGAAATTACGAAACTATGAATTAAAATTGTGGTTTTGGGCCTACTTTCTGTTAATTTTTTTACGGTTTTAGCTTCTTTGTTTCTCGTCTAAACTGTGAAAGAGGAAGAAGACAAGAACGTGTATTCATAGAACAACTGCCGATTTTTTTATTTATATTCAGAATAAAATATAAATTTAAAAAACTAACCATCTAGTTAAAGAAATTGCAAAACTACCCAAACCGGTTAACCATTAACCGGACTCAAATTAAATTTCCGGTTATTGGTTTTCCGGATCCATTGAAATAGTCCGGTTAATCATTAACCGGAAATTTGATTTGAGTCCGGTTAATAGTTAACCGGATTTGTGCATTTTTTTTTCTTAAAACTGGTTCATGACTAACCGGAAAGTAAGTTTTTTTTTTTTTAAACAAAATTTTCGAATTTTTTTTATTTTTTGTATTAAAATATTAGAAATGTTGAATATATTTCTTTGAAAATAGATGAAATATAATATAATTTGATTTATTAGAAAGACTGCAACAAATAACCTGAATCAATATTTTTCAGGCCAAATTTTTCGCGGCTGTAAGAAAAATTAATATATTTTTTTATGTGCTATTGGAAAAAAAATAAAAATGCTTAGATTCTGAGTTATTGATCCTGGTTCAAAAGTCACTTCTAGGTAATCTTGAAAATATTGTGATCCATCTAGTAAATTTAATTAATAAAAAGTTATTTCTATTTTGAGAATTCTTTTTGAAAAATAATTATTAAATAAATTAAAATTTGTATTTTTTTTAAAATAGAAATAACTTTTTATTAATTAAATATACTAGATGAATCACAATATTTTTTAGATTACCTAGAAGTGACTTTTGAACCGGGATCAATAACTCAGAATCTAAGCATTTTTATTTTTTTCCAATAGCACATAAAAAAATATATTAATTTTTCTTACAGCCGCGAAAAATTTGGCCTGAAAAATATTGATTCAGGTTATTTGTTGCAGTCTTTCTAATAAATCAAATTATATTATATTTCATCTATTTTCAAATAAATATATTCAACATTTCTAATATTTTAATACAAAAAATAAAAAAAATTCGAAATTTCTGTTTTTAAAAAAAAATGCACAAATCCGGTTAACCATTAACCGGACTCAAATCAAATTTCCGGTTAATGGTTAACTGGACTATTTCAATGATCCGGGAAACCAATAACCGAAAATTTGATTTGAGTCCGATTAATGGTTAACCGGTTTTGGTAGTTTTGCAATTTCATTGGCTAGTTGGTTAGTTTTTTAAATTTATATTTTATTTTGGATGTAAATAAAAAAATCGGGAACAACTGCCCGAAACCACAAAATTTCCGGACTTAAAATCGCGAAAACATTTAACGGTTTTAGCCCAAAACCGCAAATTTTAATCCAGTCCCAAAACCGGAAATAAAATTTGTGGTTTTGGACTAAAACTGTGAATTTTTTTGTAGTTTTCCATTTCCAAAACTGTGAATTAAAATTGCGAAAAGTAGATCCAAAACTATAATTTTAATTCACGGTTTGGATATGTTTTGAAATCCTATGCAACAGGGTGTAAATTTGTAAATTAATTATTAATTTTGAATATTAATAAAAAAATCTCAGATAAAAAGTATACACGTATTGCTAGAATTAATAGAAAGACGTACAGAAAAGGAAAATCTAATTGGATTCATTTCAGGTACATGATCTTAAGCGGTGATATGGTTTATAAAAATAAAATTACAAGTACCGTATGAATTGTGATTCCATTATTTATATTTTCAGTATGATATAAGATTTTCCGGATTTCGGTATATTCCTAAGTTCAAATATTTGTACACATACACGCCCGCATATATTTCAAAATATAATTGATTGAAGCAACATATCCGAAAGTAATTTTCCTTGTAAATTAATTTTATATTGATTATTGAATATATATGATCGGGGTGCATCTAATTAATGATTGTTGGTATTTGTCGGTCCAAAGGATATATAGTACAATATTCAACAACATAATTGCAACTGTGGAAATAATTATGCACGTGAATAAATTTATGATTAGGATTATTATTAGTATATTATTATTATTATTATTATTATTATTATTATCATCATTATAATTATTATTATCAGTATCATTATTATTATCATTATTATCATCATCATTATTATTATTGTTGTTGTTTCATATGTGAATATCATTTATCGGTTTGATGGAAGGTTATCATTTGACATATTTTATTGCCAGTGTTTAATACAAACCAAGATATTACTAAGAAAAAAACAATTTCAACCTATCTAAGTGATTTTCTTCCTATCTAAAAAGTTAGTAAAAAAATTCAAAAAAATATAAAATTTGGTTTGCAAGTACATATTCATATGGAGATTATGTTGAACGGTTTGGATAGACCGTTAGAATTTTGAAAACTCAAATATTGAGCCGTTGCATGGAGGCTATATATATATAGAGAGAGAGAGAAAGAGAGAGAGGTTGGCTAAAATCAAAGTGGTAGTTCCTAAGCTTTGGTACTACCAATTCGTTTTTCAATTTTCAAAGTTCAAAACGTCAATCCGAACCGTTCAAGTTGATCTCTATATTAAAATATCATTGGAGACCAAATTTTACATTTTTCTGAATTTTTTTACTATTCATTAAGCCACTTTGAAAATCGTTGATCCAATGATGGCTTCTGATTTTACTGTTTTGTTAAACCACGGTTCCGATTGATATTTTGAACTTTGAAAATTGAAAAATGAATTGGTATCATCAAAGCTTAGGAACTACCACTTTGATCTTAGCCAACCTCTATATATATAGAGAGAGAGAGATGGGCTACGGTAAGTTGCGAAGTAAAGCGACTATTTTACTTCACGCTCATATTTTGTGATTTTAAAATTCAAAACATCGATCCGAACCACTCAACATGATCTCCATATTGAAATGTGCTTGGAGACCAAATTTTACATTTTTTTGGAATGTTTTTACTATTTATTAAGTCACTTTGAAAATTGCCGATCCGGTGATTCAGAAATTTTTACTGTTTTTTACTGTTCACCCGGATTTTCAAAGTGGCTTAATAAATAGTAAAATAAATTTCAAAAAATGTAAAATCTAGTTTCCAAACACATTTCAATATGAAGATCATATCTAACGGTTCAGATCGACGTTTTAAACTTTGAAAATGAAGATATTGCGTGAAAAAGAAACACATTTTACTTCACAACTCACCGTAACCCATCTCTCTCTCTCTCTCTCTCTCTCTCTCTCTATATATATATATATATATATATATATATATATATATATATATATATATATATATATACACACACACAGATAGATATATATAGAGAGAGGGGGATTAGCTAAGCTCAAAACGTTTTTTCCTAGCCCTCGGAACAAATGACTTGGTTTTCCGATTTTTAAAGTTCAAACAGTAGATCCAAATCGTTAGATGTTCACAATATATTAAAATGTGCTTGGAGATCAAATTTTATATTTTTTGAAAATATAAAAGGAAAGGCCCAGATTTGAATTCTTTGAAATAAATACTTCAACAATTTGATTGATAAAAAACATATTTACAACGAGTGAAGTAGGGGTGCAAACGGATCAGATATTATCCATTCGGATCTGGACCCGTATCCGAAAAATTGCGGATTCGGATATTCGGATACGGATACGAATACAGATATAAATTATGTAGATATGGATACGGATACGATTTCAATTTTTAAAACGTATACGGATAATTATCCGTATTCGTTATATTTCAAAATTCGGATATCCGTATAGACCTCCGCAACCCACTAATTTTTTTATTTTATTCTTTTTCTTACCTTCTCTTACTGCATAAGGTATTAAATGTAAACAGCTGGATATTCACTTTATCCTCCTTACACTGGGACCCAGTCACTACTCCTTACATTGGGATCCATCATCCATTCACCAAAATCTCAAATATCTAAAGGCTGACATTTGGACATAATTGTTTGACATGTATTATGATGTATATTTTTTTTTTTTAAGGTTGGGTATTATGAAGTATTGAAGCACATCTTTCCTTTACAGTTTCTTGTCTCGTACCAAAATTATTGATAATAATATATACTTGTAACAGGTAATTACATGACATTAATAATATATAAAATAAATTGTTTTTTACTGCCGCCGATCAAGAAAATTACCATTTTAATTATGAAATTAGTATTTTCAGTACTTTTTACTATCAGAAATTTTGTTTCTAATGACCTGATTATTGTAATTATGTACATGATTCTAGTAATTCTAAATCAAAGAAAAAAAAACAATCCAAAGTTTGAGTAGAATACAAGATGATACTGTGATTATTGTTTGAGAGACTCATAATTGCAATTATGTCTATGAATTAATTTTGTTTGAGAAAAATAATTTGTTGAATAATAAGTTAATTTTATTATAATATCCAAATGATATCCGTATTTGTATTCGTATCCGTTTAATATCCTATTTGTATCTGTATCCGTTTAATATCCGATCCGTATCCGAATCCGTTTAATATCCGATCCGTATCCGAAAATAAAAACGGATACGGCTATAGTTTTACTACTATCCGATCCGTTTGCACCCCTAGAGTTAAGCAACTCTAATTCCTAAATCTACTCATTTATTCTCATGAAAACCACTGAATTACTTAAAATTATTCTAATCCCCCTTAATCACCCTCTAAATTTTTAAATCTACTCTTCTAATCTTACTTATATACACTCATAATCACTCTAATACCTTAATCTTCATTTCGCTCCACTACCGGATCCGTTTTTCCAACCGCCGTCGCACTCCAATAACCGGATCTGCTCACCGTCGTACTTTAATCAAGATAAAAACTCTACGCTCCGAACTCCAATGATACCGCACTCTTGTCTCTGATCGGCTCCGCTTGATAAAAACTAATGGGTCTTATTTTACAAAAACTAGTGTTTTCTTATTAGTTCCCTATTCAGTCAGTTAAAACTGGGTCCTTGTTAATTCCCCATTCAGTCAGTTATTTCTAATTTAACTAGTTGATGTTGATGTCTGAATTTATTTCTAATTTAACTGACTAAATGGGGAATCAATGGTCTGAATTTTTTTTTTTTTTGAATTTTCTAGCTAAAATTCTTTGGGGAATTAATAAGGACCCATTAGTTGATGTTGATCCATTCAGTCAGTTAAACAAATAAGCACAGATTTCTAATTGTAGATAACTGATCCTGTTAAATTAGATACGAGTCGTAAGTTTGCATGAAATTAAAAATAAACATCATATACTTTCAAATAAATCCAAATTAATTTTAGCTCCATTTCAATTAACCTCATGTGTCAGATACCACATAGGATATTCAAAGGGAACAAGTCAATTAATTCTTCTTCTTTTTTTCCTTTATCTTTTAGTCGTGTTGGCTTGACAGCTTGATACGTTCACAAGTAAAAAATGAACAGCCTACGGATTTCACAAAAATAAAAATAAAAATATAATATAAGAAACATAACAAAAGCAAGGGCCCAGATTCGAATTCTTTGAAATAAATATGGACATGTCACAACATATGGCATGTAAATAATTTATATGGAAGTCAACAAAATATTTGGAGTTACCCGTTTTATACCTTTCAACAAAAATGTGTACGTATTTCAAGTTCCAAGAGAGAAATCCTATAAGATTTAATGTCTAACTGTATATGTACATTTATTTAAGACTTAAGGGAACACAAGTTTTGTAGCTTTTGCAACAGGTCGTTAGGTTGGAGAGAAAAATTGGGTCCGGATCCCATAAAGTAACTTAATTTTTGAGTTTTAAATTGGAACCGTCTGATTCGAATTCATCTCTCAAAATGTGTGCACCTACTTCGGATAGATTATCATGGATTCAAATCGGATGATCGTGATTTAAAACTCAAAGATTAGGTTACTTCACTGGATCTGAATTCAGGAATGGGAGTAATAATTTAAGGTTGAGAAATAATTAATGAGAGAAGCCAGAAACAGTTGAGCGGGGATAGTTGGAGATTTGAGAGATGAGAGAGAGCGAGCGGTGAACCGGTGATGGGTACATCAGTACATGGAAAAGAAAGACTTTAGGTGTCCCCATTTATTGCACATAAAGGGGCAAGAGAAATCTGTTTGTCATCATCTTATTATTATTATTATTGTTATTATTAGTTAGATTAGTTGATCAATGATCATGTTTGTTATATTTTTCTTTCAATAAACAGGAGCTGGTAGTACCTACCACCAAGTTAAAAAAAATTTAGTTACTCATAATTAATTTTATTAATTAATTATGTATATTTTTTTTTTTAAGATTTTATATAATTCAGTCTCTTGTAAAATACAAATTGTGTCTGTAATTTAAAAAAAAAAAAAATCTAACTAAAGATAATATGGTTAATTTTGAACTTCAGTCTTTCATAGAAAAAGTACAGCTGTAACAACATAATTCCAATACCTTATGTTTTTCATACTTCATCATACCTCATATTTTATATCTTTATTTTCAAAGTTTAAACTGTTGATCTGAACTGCTCAATAGGATATCCATACTAAAATATGCTTAGGGATGAAATTTTAATTTATAGAGACTATTACTATTTTTTAAGATATATATACAAAATCACTGTTTTTGGACCGTTAAAAAAACAGTGATTTCCTAACCATCTGGAAAAAATAGTAACAAATTTCCAAAAATTATAAAATTTCATCTCCAAGCATATCTTAGTATAGATATCATGTTGAACGTTTCGGATTGACAATTTGGATTTTGACAACGAAGATGTAGAATATAAGGTATGATGAGGTGTGAAAGGCATGCAGTATTGGAACCCTCCTCTTTCTTAATATATTAACACAAGTATTCGGTCAAATTGTTAAAAAAATTAATACATTAGCAAAACTCTCAGGATATATATTTATTTATTTATTTTCCTCAAAGCAATATTTCTCATCACAGTTTTTAGGTGGTTTATAAAAATTAAAAATTAAAATACATAGGAAAGAACGTTATAAAGGATCAATGAATGTAAATTGAATGTTAAAAAAGAAAATTAGTGTCCGATACTCTATTTCAACTAGAACTTGGTGTTCTTAATCAATCTCACCAAATCTATTATTGAACATAATTTCAAAATTTAACAAATTTGTTTTCAAATTCAAACTATTGAAACTGATTTGCTTTACAAGCAAATCGTTTACGTACAAAATTTATAAATTCTCAAGTTGATTTGGTATAAAGTCGAGTGGTAAAAAAATGATGACAAATGAATATATTATAATTAACTCGTAAACATTTTTTTTGGCTTGAATTTATACTAAATTAATAATTTTTATATGAAAACGTGTAATTCACAAATTAGATTGGTTTTAATAATTTGGACTTGTTGTTTGAACTTTGAAGTCAATCCGAGAGGTTTTAAAGTAAAGTTCTTCAAGATATTTGATGGAATTGTTCGGTAGGATTAAAAAAAAAAATCCTTGCCAAAGGAGGTGTTCTTTAAAATATGATAAGATTAGAAATGAAGGTTTAATGTGAAAGAATTATATATTGTTGTTGTCGTGCAAAATGATTTAGTAAAATAAAATATTCACGGAAAGTATTCATATTTACAGCAAACCAAAGAAAGAGTCTACTTATGCCAGTATGTGTACCGAAATTTTTATTAATACCATTGTTTAGAAAAAAAAAAACCAAAAATTATCGGGAAGCAAACTTAGGCTTGTTCAGTGCGCTACTGTGCATGGGAAAAAGAAAATTTACTCAGACTAAATTTTTCTTTTTTTTTTGTTTCCACGAGCACGGTAAAAATCAGTTCAATTATCATACTCATTCCCCAACTCATTTAAACGCCGAATATGCCCTTATTTTCTTCTTTCCATTACTGGTAGGGAAGTAACTTGCAAAAGAAACATAGCTATTAATGACATCTCACATCTCAAAAAGATATGTTTGCTTCACCAATCATGCTCAAAGAAAAACCAACACAATGTAAAGGCCTGTTCGGCGTTTAAATGGGTTGGAGAATGGGCATGATAATTGAACTGATTTTTATTGTGCTCGTGGGAAAAAAAAAATTTAGTCTGAGTGAATTTTATTTTTCCCACGCACACAGTAGCGCACCGAACAGGCCCTAAACGAGCTTCCAAAACTTTTATAAAGTAGATTCCATCATTCAACCTCCAAAAACCTAAAAATACACTGTAATGTAATATACTAATATTTAGATTTTTGGGGGGCTACAATTCAATTTGCGCTCCTCCAAGAATATAGTCGCAGATTGAATTGAAGGCTCTGATATTTTTCGAATTCTCTAATTTCAGTGGCAGTTTTTTTTTTTTTTTTTTTGTGAAATGGTATTAATATTTTTTTTTGGATATGTGTAAAGAGGCTAGTACTGACTGGCACAAGCACTAGAACAGAACCATCAATAGAAGGCGCTAGTAAAATATTGTTAAATATATGCTCAATATACACCTCAAATTATAACAGATTCATAAATATGTACTCTATTTGGAACAACCCCTGCCATTATTGAAAGAAAATGACCATATTTGTTTTTAATCTCCACTGTCAAAGATAAAACTACAAGAAAAGAAGAGGAAAGGAAAGAAGTTAGGTTTTGAGTTTGCAAATTATACTCTTACAAAATCACAAATTAAAATTGTACTGAGTCTTCTGATTGGTACAAGTGGTCCAAAGGCTTTAAAAATTTAATTATCTATTAATCGAAGACCTCATTTTAAATGTATATTGATCATTAGCAAAATTCAGCAATTAGTTAGCAAAAAAAAAAAAAGAACAGTACGAAAACTGTATATATTTAGGCACAGTATAACGGATAGGAATTAAGTTGAGGGTAACCATAAATTGACAAAATTTTCATAATAAAATTATATATTCTTATGAGTGTGGAAAATGATGGTTGTTCTTTTGTTATCTCTAAAAAAAAGACAAGATCAATAAAACATGAATATTAGAAAGAAATCTGAATTCTTGTTTTTTGTTTTCCCTCAATAATCCTCATCTTTATCCTTCCAAAATAATTTGAATTACACAAGTTACCATAAAATCAAAACAAGCGCATCTTAAACTCACAAATTCAAATTACACAAGTTAAGAACACTCTAGTTCTACTTCACTATTTCTTCAAATTAACATATTTGTAACTGAACTTCAAACATTGCAAAATTCGAATTACATTCTTGAAAACAACTAAACCAGAACTATTATTCCAAAACGACGCTACAAGTTGAACACCATGTTTAAACATTTTTGAGAGAAATTGAACCAAGTTTAACACCGAGGCCCTTCTTTTAAGAGACCGTTTGTAAAAAAATTCGGAGAATTTCATGTATACTCCTAAAAAATAAATCAAAATTTACATAGTTTCACTTCTAAAGTTCATGATATTATTTTTATCCTTCTAAATTTCAAAAAATCACAAATTTACTCTTCTATTGACTTTTCTATTAAAACTTATTTTAAATTTACAAAGTACTCATTCTATCCTCTATTATAAAAAAGCAGTATTATGTTTAAGAGAAATATTCAGTCTTCTAATTAATCAGGTGTGAAAGCAAATAGTTCATTTTCATATTTGTAACACATACAATAATATGCATAAATGCCACTGTGATGCGTCACAAGTAGAGAAATGAACCAATGCCCTCGAAAACCAACTAGTTAGAAAACATAACATTTTTCTTACACTGATTACATGTTTTTCTTCTAATAACCGATAAAATGGATGCTTTATAAATTTAAAATGAGTTTAAATAGAAAAGTCAATAAATTTGGTTAATTTATGATGAATTTTAGAGGGAGAGAACGTGATTTCAAGATTTTTGAGGGGTATACAAGAAATTCTCCCTTCTTAATTTAATTTTGAGATGTAACTGAGGCCCAAAGCTGCACATTGGGCCTATGAAAAAATAGCAACCGTATGAATACTAAAAAGTTTCAACCATGTTTCTTTTACCTACTTGGCTGTTTTCATTCAATAGACGACCAAATTTGAGCAAACAAGAACATAAATCTTGATTGAGATAAAACTTAAATTGTTCAACTAATGCGAAAGAGATTGTACCTTTTGGAATTTTAAGTTGATTTAAACCCAGTATGAACAGTGATGTTTGTCGGCCAACTTAAAATAGAGGCATGTGATTCAAACTATAGTGATCTAGCACCAAATAGTCCAAATATAGTGATAAAGCACCAAATATTTGCTGTTACTGTTACTGTTACTGTTACTGTAGGCTGGTTCTTCCATCACCAAATATTAAAACTAGATATAGCACCAAATATTTCTAGTTTCAAGAAAAGCCTGAAAAAAGAATCAAATCAGTATAACCACACATCACATGATGAAATTCAAAGCCTTAATTAATTTCTACTATTGCTAACAAAAGACAACGAGAAAAAAGAAGAATGAAAGGCAGCCTATGCCGCGAGTATGAGACAGGCATTGGCAGATTCACATAAAGATTGGGATAAGCAAGTGTCTATCTTTGGATTTGAATTTTTTATGTCGATTTAGTACTAATTGTTCAATATGCTTACTTCTGGTCCGATGTAGTGCCTATCTCTAGTTCGAGTTAGTATGATTCTTAAATGGATTCCTTCTGAGTTGTGGTCGATTCTGCGTATTTCATTTCTTTTTGAATCTACGATACTCTATTTCATAAATAGAATGAAAAAAAAAAATAAGAGAACAAGAAAGGTCTCACGGTGAGATCTATTATTACAATTCTAAGAAAATGAGTTGGCCAAAATTTTTGTGCATTTTATTATTCAATACTTATATTTTGGTTAAATTTTTATCTAATTGTTGACTTTAATTTGCTAATTGGCTAAGAACAATCTCACTTTAAACTGTGTCAAACAAATTTTTAATTGACGTAGAAAAAATATTTCAATATTGTATTAATCGAATTTATAATTATAATATATTTTACAATAAATATAGTTATAAAAATTGAGTTGTAATTGTGTACCTAATAAGTTGATGGGTTTGAATCCGATTAACTATTTGAATCCAATTAGTGCCCTACCCTGATAGATATCCTGGATCTGCCCTGATTGCAGATGCCACAACCAAGTACTATTGAAAGAGCAAAAGAACCAAATGGAAGAGTTGAAGTGACCAACTATCACTTGTTATACCATTTTGTGTTTTCTGTTTAGTAATTTAATAGTAATTTTTTTTTTTTTTTTTTTTTGCCTTTTTCCAAAAATGGCCATTTTCCACGAAGTTACTGTGATCTTTGTAGTATATGTTATACTTTTCAATCGATAGTGTGAGTATTGAAGATTTCTATAAACAAAGCAAGCTCAAGTTATAATCAATATTGATCAATGTTCTGGTGTTAGTAACTGAAACGGTTCTAAAATCAGATTTATTTTTTTCCCCCGTTAAGATTATCTCCTATCAATCAGCCTTTGTCAAGTCAATTACACGACATCTAACATTGTTACACTTAAATTTTAACTTGCTTTGTACTAGTAATGAAGCATTTATCTTTCTCTGTTTTATGGTGTAGAAGTAATAAAACATTCAATTTCATGTTCATTATAACAAATGATGCATTCAGTACTACCATTCAAGAAAAGAAAAAAAAACGCCCAGGGATGCACAGATCACGAGCCTTTGAGAGAAATGGCGATCTGTGACAGAGCCTCAGAGGCAGCTTGTTGGCTGTTGGATTTCTTTTGAACCTGCTACAACTTGATTTTTATACTGCAAGGTACTGATTCTTTAATCACCAAGTACAACAGACCATGACAATCTGTATCAGAGGCTTGTTGACGTCATGACGTGTCATGATGAAACCAGTAGCAGCAGGACTAATTTCCTTCACTAGACAGACACACAAGCACAATGGTGAACAGTGTTACCAGCACCAACTCAGTTGCAGCATAACAGAAACTGTAACGAAGTTGATTAGCACTGAGCTCAAGCAAATTGACAATTAATAGTGTGCAGTGCATAGTACCCACAAAAATCGAACAATACTATTCATTCCCAGAACCTGCGATCCCGCTCAAAATATTGTTTTGAAAAGAGAACTTCCTATGAAACAGGACCATCCAAAAATAAGCCACATCTCTAACGGCCTCCATAACTTCACACATAAAATGTTTTCAGTGCAAGCATAGTAGGATGTCAGTTGTATCTTTAACTTGAAAAATAAAGGCAACATTGATAAAAATGACAAAATTATACAATTGTACCACTATTTACCCATATAAAAAAAACCAAATGAATCATGTACAGAACCTGCCTTATCTTCATATGTCTTGCCCTATAACACAGTATTTTATTTTTCTCCTCTTTAAACATGCTGACAAGAGTCATCAGCACTGATTATTCTTTTGTTCTGATTCACCAAAAGGGAGTTTGTCTCCTTGCACCGGTACCATCTGGGTAGATTCTTGTTTGATTCAGTACGCTGCAATTTTGACACGAGCATCCGTAAAAAGCCCCTGAAGTACATGATAAATGCAGTCACTATTTCCCTGCATTTTAAAAATAGTTCTATTCTATGAAAAAGAAGTCCAGATATACTGTCAAAGACAAAAAAAATGTGAATTCATTTATCCTATTTTGAATCCCAAAATAATATTAACAGGGTTTTTAACGCTTTCATAAGTGGTCATTCTCCTCAGCAAAACTCAAAACTTCCCTGAATTCAACAGCAGGCAATTCTAAACATTGTTATTACAAAATACACAAAAAAGCACATTAGCCTATTATGAATACGTGTTTAGCAATTCTTATAATTTATGTATACAATGCATCAGAATTAACATCGAAGTTGTACAGATGCAAAGAACTATATTTTTATCCCACAAATTTTAACATGAAAGTTGCACAGATGAAAATTTGAATTATCCAAATTTCCAGAATTCCAATATACCTTTTTTACATTATAAGAAGAGAGATACTTACAAAGGTGAGCAGGGAGATCGGCCTCCATTGACATAGTATACAAACAAGTATGAATCATAGTGACAACCTCTTATGTAGTAAAAATGAGACAGCCTTCTAACAAGCCTAAAGAGCATCTTCTTATAGAAATTGATGGCAGGCTGGTTGTATGAAATAACATGCAAGTATACACCCCTGCAACTTGCTATGCTGGTGGCATACTTTATCACCTCTTGTACAAGAGAAGAAGCTGGAAAGGAATAACACAAAGATGAGAAGACTAATACAAGTGCAATAAAACAAAATTTGATAAATCCGAGCGTCTCCCTCACGATCTTAGGAATATTATGCAACCCTATAAGAATGAGAAAGCTCGTGGATATCCTAAAGAAATTTAACATGCATTTTCAATACCTTTTTCTGAAAATATTTTAATTTTTTCCCAAGCTACCCTGTTTTCATCCCCATGATGGAAAAAGAATGGAGAAGGTGGGTTTGAAGCCATCTTTTGGAACAAAACGAAAGAGAAAAGCATGTGTGATGCTCATAGGCATAAAGGCATATGATATAGTATTTCCTTCCAGATGCAAATGTAATATTCCTCTTTTTGCAGGGATATACATGATATTTTTAAGTCCTGGATTTAGTACTTGGGTCTTTATATCAACTCAACTCATTCATCAGCTATTCTATAACACAGCAAAAACAAATAAAGTATAAATAGAAAAGCAACAACTAAGCATGAGTTCAATATGATTAAGTTGAAGATTCAGTCGTCCTTGATTTATACCAGTAAAGAACTGATGGGATCAGTACCAAGTAAAAGTGACAAGTGAGGAGAGCTAACCTACTCCGAGACATCTATAATCATCGACTACACCAAGAGTTAGAATATAAACAAGACAGAGATCATTCCTCGATGCATTATATCTGAACAAATCTTCAATCTGTGATAAACAAAAGATTATAATTGCCACCAAATATATTTCCAGTTTCTCAATAAAACCAATGGCCTCATAATTACCAACTCCTGTATAGATCACCAAAGTAAAAGTTGGCAATTTTTCCTGTAATTTTCCAATCTACCATCTCACTCCTATTTACTTACAAAAGAACAAGTCCATAGAAATCCTAGTCAATGCTGGCCCTAATTTCAGTTAATCTTTGACTGAATTACTATCCCACCAAAATTGCCATTCTATGACAACTGACAGCTCAGAGTAGGGAGTATTTTTGTGTTTTTGAGTAAAGTTGTTAGTTGAGAAAAAAAATTGTACAAATTTGTATGTCCGTGAACTCACAGAACTTGAAAACTTTTTGAGGACCAAAACACAAACTGGGTGTTACTATAAGAACTATTTTAATAATTTTTACAATTTCTTATGTCACATTACCCCTTCTTTTTAGGGGCATATAAAATTGCTTAGAGATTGTTCTATTATTTCAAATTCTTATGTTGAGAACCTTACATCAACATTCAAAGGAAAAAGATCTCCAATTTTGATATCCCAACCAAAATTGCAACTGTCATCAAAATTCTTAACAATTCAATGTGACACATTTAATAACAGGTATCATATCAAAATAGTACCTCACTATCTTTTCCAGGGATGATACGGGTGGTGACAAAACCTATGAGCTCATCATTTCTTCCATCAGGTCTGTTTATGTCAATAGCACCCCAGGATACTATACCCCGGCCATGCACCACATCTAGGAAAAACTCCCTCTCATATCTTCAATATCCACAGAACCAAAAAAACAGAAAACACTAAAACAATTAAAATTCATCATCATATATATGCAATTTGTGATTTTTGCCCTTTTTCCAACAAAGGCCAATGTTTCTTTAAATGGTTTCTGTATGTATAACTGGCACTTTTGTCACGTATCTGGGTACAAAGCAGGTCAAACTCAACACATAAAAAAATGGTGTAGGTTACTACATGTACCCTGTCTAAGGTTTTCTGTTAAAATCACAAATCCTGGTACAAATCTAATTATACAACTATATTGGGTCAGTTGGAACTAAATCATGTGTTGATTGAGGCATATGTGCACAAGTAAGATTTTAATCGGAGCAAAAATAAATAAAAATTGAGGTCATATTTATTGAGGTTAGTTACTGTTATTTCAGGTGTTATGCTGAAATCACAAATTTTGGTACAAACTATTTGTACAACTATATTGGGTCAGTTGGAGGTAAATCATGTGTTGATAGAGGCATATGTGCACAAGTAAGATTTTAATTGGAGCATAAACAAATTAAAAGTGAGGTTATACTTACTGAGGTTTAGATACTGCTTAATTTGGCTTACAACATTTTATATCTACATCAATAACATATTAAGACTAAACATACCTTACAGGAAATAATGCAATATGGATCTGTTCTAGCACATCAAGATCAGAAGGCCGTATAGGCCGGTATACTATAGTGGGAGAGTGTGTCGAGCTAGAGTCTAACATGAGAAGTTTCACAAATTAAATATCCAAGCTATTGCCGCATTGCCTCCTGTTTTACGAAAGCTGTCAACTGCATAGTACAAACTTTGTGTAAAACAAACTCCTGCAAATCAAAATTTAATAAATAAGTAAACAAATATCGACAATATATGTTTTTGTTCCCATAATTAGGTAATGTTTTTACAATATCATCTATTTCGTGATTTTATTGAAAAAATAGAGTATATTATGTCTTATTGATATTTGCATTGTTTTCACTAACCAAAAGAGTAAAAGCAAATCTTTTCTACAAAATAAAAAACTATAAGAATCCTAACACATCCCTAAGCAATAAGAGGTATCGAATGTACAAGTGAAAAGCACAAGATAGACCATAGGCAGGCGGATCCAAGATTTTCATCAGGGGAGCAAAAAAATATCGAATTGGGTTTAAATAACTAATCAGATTTAAACTCATTAATTAATTGAGTATTCGATAAAAAATAATGTTTTGACTTTACTTCTCAATACTCTAACTTGTAATTTCTAATCCTTTAACTTATAATTGTAATTACCAATCATAATTTAAGAATTTATTTTGATTTAAACCGTAAATTTAACCCGAATTACGAATCAAACGTCCCAAAGGGCGGCAAAAAAAATTTCGGGGACAACATTGATCGGAACCACTAAATCAGCACTAAAAGCCGCCCCCCCTGGATACACCTGGGGTCCGTGCATTTCCATTTTACATGAGCACAAGGGTAGATACGAAATTTTTCCTTTTGTTTCAGTCTGAATTTGTATATTTTGAAAAAAGATTTTGAGAATAAAGAGCAGAGACTGAGAGAAGGGGTCTATTGTATTGTATGTTAAGTACCGTACTTAAAATTAGGATCTTTTACCGTAGCATAAGCAAGCAATAGTCACTGCCAATTTTCCAAAAAAATTCAAACCAACTGGCCGCGTTTTGGGCCAAAGAACGCTTTTGAATCAAAAGAGACTCACCTATTGTTCGTCCGACTTACGCCGATTCTTCCATTTAGTTTGTTCGTAACTGTTGACTCTCCGGATTTGATTTTCTCTACCGATCCTTCAATGGTGGATCTAATTAATGATCGGAGCAGAAACGACGGGCGAAGGAGGAGACGAACGACTGGGAAATGGGATTTGTCGTTGGTTTCCTCAACTGATTGGATTTCTTTTGTTAATGGAGACTTTGACTTTTGTGATTTTGCTGTGTTTACTGTTTTGGTGGTTTATCCGCCTTCCTAAAGAGACGCTTGCGTGATTGACCAACGACGACGGGCTACTGAATGGGCTCATGTATAATGGGCCTTTGGTTATAGTTAAGTCTTCTGATATCAATAGAAGCTAATAATGGGCCTTTGGTCACGGTTGTCTTCTGATATCACTAAAAGACTGTGTCACAGTCATTTAAGCTTATATAAATACTAATTTTAAAATTTATAACTTTAAACGGTGAATTCAAATCATTTAAACTAATTTACTTCATTAGTTGTGCAATTATATACAAATTTATTAATTTTTGAATTTATTTAATATCAAGTCAAGCTGTCAAATGAGTTAGTTTTTAAGTTAATTTTAATATATTCATTTTTCAACATTTTTACCGCTTAATTTGATACTAAAATAACTCGAAAGTATAAAAAAAAATTATATGTAAACGCATCACTCATAAAATAAATTGGTTTGAACAGTTTGAATTAATCATTTGAAGTCTATTCAATTAATTTTGAAGTTAATATCATACAACATCAATCTTATACTAGCCAGACTTTACACTAATATTATAATGTTTCTTTCCTTTTTATTTGAGAGGATTCATTCTTTTTTAATTTGCTCCCATACCAACGAAACAATTTCCTAATGTTCTGGTTCACAGTTTTAGTTTGCATAACGGATCGATGATCGGCTCAATCTAAGTGGTTAGGTCGGATATATGATTAGGCTGCCAAGGAAAACAGTTCGGACAAGATTCAAGAAAACTTCTCCAAGTCCAATTGGATTTGATTCTCTTGTGGATAAAACACCGGAGCTTCTCAATTTACGCAAGGGTCTACTCCGGGGAAGGAGGTGCGTCCGATGGTATCGGATCCAAATCTCTCTGATATCCGTCCATCCATTTCTTACTCTTTTTTCACTGATATTACTATGTAAGAACTAGTGTACCGGGTGAGAACTTCAATGTGGTTCGATACATGAGAATCGGTACAGAATTTGTTAAAATCAAGGTTCTAAATAGCGTTTATCGCGTCATAATGGGAAGCTGAAAAAAAAAAACTATATCGAATAGCGTCGCTATAGCGAAAGCTATGCCACATAGTGTTTTTTTATTTTTATAAAAATTATATCATATATTTGTATTAAATATCAACATTATCTAAGTCTCATAGAATAATAAATAACATCAAATTAATTAAAAAATTATAGTATTCATATTGAACCAATACAAAGTCTAAATTGCGACTCAAAATATCTATAGTATTACTAATATCATAAACTATCAATCTTTTTCTATTCAAAATATATTCAGCATCATGACATAATCTATCATTTTTCTATTTAAATTTCAAAATAACTTAGACATCATGGCATAATTAATTATCTTAATCTATTCAAAATATTCAAACTACCATATAGTAAGTATCATTTTGTTATTTCAAGAAATATCTTAATATATTTAATTTGAGCCTTTATTTAAAGCACATATAAATTTTAAAAAAAAAAACAGCTCATGTTGCATAGTGCGCTGTAGCTTCCTTATTTGATTTCATTTAATAATTAATATTTTTTTTATCAAAATAATAATTAATAATTTAATATAAAGCTTAGTATGTCAATTATAAAAAAAAATCACGGTTAAAATCCAATCTGAGCCTTTATTTAAAGCCCATATAAATTGAAAAGGAAAAAAAACCAGCATGTTGCATAGCGGGCGCTATTTGCACTACACGCTATGCGCTATAGCAGACCGCTATTACCGCTATAGCGTCTGTAGCTCGAATAGCGTGTTTTAATTGTATAGCGTAGCGTTTTGGGTCCAAAAACGCTATAGCGCCGCTATAGCACGCTATTTAAAACATTGGTTAAAATCAAAGTTCTAAATAGCTACTTATAGTTACGTAGTTATTATAGTTTTTTCGAATTTCAAAAGTTATAACGCTATTAACTGTTTTTTTTTAAATAATTTTAAATAGCTAACTATAATTATAGTATAGACCTAACAGCTAACAGCTATAATCTTTATTTAGAACTCTGATTAAAATCAAGCGGACATTATTGTCTCTATATCTGAGCCTGCCCAGTCTGGCCTACCGTGAGAAATAAGAGACAAAAATTGCCTCCTGTGTAAATCGAACTTGAGAGTTGAGACCTCTAGTTTACAAATCAGATCCATAAACATAATTTTTGCGTAATATATACTTGTAAGTACTAAGTAGGACATCCTTATATGTTAATGTTGCATGTAAATTGTTATTACATAATTAAGAACAAGTTACTGGTTCTTAAAAAAAAATCAGGTCTTCTAGTTTTGTAAATTTTTTCTTATTAATGCAATCGTTAGTCAGCCATTAGTTACTAACTTTAAACAATCACTCATTGTCTACTTTAGGTATAAAAAAATTAAGAATATAATTTTTATTCTTAAAATAATTTATCATTTAGTTTTTTAAATGCTCTTTATTTACTATTTGATCCTCAATTTTTTATTATAATATATTAGTTTTGCATTCACGTTTGATGTCATAATACTATATTTTTATAAAAATATATCAAATATTATTTTAAGAGTGAGGCTATGGTAATTTGCAAAACGTGAATGAACTCATATCTCTATTTTCAAAGTTTAAAAATTTCAACCAGAAGTATTCATGTGAAAATGTAGTTGAAGATAGGTAGAAAATCATGATCTTTACTTGTTTTTTAGAACTTTTGTACTATTTCCTTGAGATTTGTAGAAGATCATTATTTTTGAATGGTTCGTAGTTTTAGATTAGGTGATTTTATTTCTTATTTTACAAATCATAAAAGAATTCTAAAATATATAAAATTTGATGTTCAAGTATATTTTCATATGTAAATCATGTTTAACAGTTGATTGTTTGAAAACAAAAATATGAATTCATAGTACGGATCATGTGCACTTTGCAAAATATCATAACCTCACTCTTATTTTAATTAATTTATGATAACATTAATTTATACTTTTATGCTATGAATAGTTATCTTTATTTTTAAATAATTACTATTAAAGCAATGTTAAAAAATAAGTTTATTATAGATGAAAATAAAAATTTAGTGACAAAAAGTAATATTTTTCGTATGAAAGAAGTTGTAAGTTTGGAACTCGGACTGAGTAACTTTATTATCTCTAAAAATAAGACAAAAAATAGATGAAAATATTACTTTTTAATGAATGTTAAATATGATATGATATAAAAATAAACTTTTAAAGATTGAAACTTTTAACAATGAAAAGATGGCAACCGAGTCAACCAGAGCAGTCTATCTTGGCTGGCGATCTGAATACACATCCTTACCTGACGATCGAACGGTTGTTATAACCTGGCACGAATGTCAAAACGAAATCCTTACATTTGCCATAGGCACGGATTGAATTTGACCCAGATGAGATTAATCTGGGCCGTTCGTTTCAATTTTCCTGAGTAAGGTACCTGAGAGATACGGATCCCGACGCGCATGGGGTCCCTTTTCGAATTCGTATCCTCTGAGATATCTCAAACTTTGCGTGACTTTATGGAAAATATCAACCGTTTAAATACGTTCTGCACGAATCTCGAAGCACACATAATACTGACCCCCTACATCACCCCCGAATAGGCACCGGACACGTCGGTCACGCAAAAGTTGAGATATCTCACAGGATACGCACTCTCCCTTTTCTCTCCTCTACTTGACCAGAAGATTGGGTTTTTCCAAAGGACTTTGGACAAAGTCTCTTTCAAAATCAAGATTAAACGTCTGATTTGTATTAAGATTCGTGCAAACATTTTAAAACCTAATAAATTTAAATGGCTCCTTGAATCTAAATATTTATTCGAATTTTAATACAAATTAGATGGTTCAGATCAGACTTTGGATGAGACTTTGTCCAAAGCCATTTGGACGAAAACCCCACCCAAGAAAATATCAGGTGCGGTCGTGCTTCCAAGAAAGTAGCAGGTGTCGTCGTGCTTCTGATCTCACCAGTTCTATCAGATCATTACCCGTTAACAAAGGTAGAGAAGAGAGCAACTATTCTACTATGGCGCCTCCGCCGTTAGGGGTGAATGGTATCGAGATATCCGAATTGGGGGAGGGGTCCGATCATGGAAGGGAGCAGAATTGCGGTGGGGAAGAGGCCATGAAGCGATTGGAGAAGCTCAGAATCAGTGATGGAGATGAGGTCGGGATTTCGGAGGAACTGATTACAGACAATGATAGGAGGCAAGATGACGAGGTAATTAGCTTGACTGAAGTTAACTTTATTCATGTATTTATTTTATTTTCATATTTGTAGTCAATTAAAGGCACTGCCTTTGTTGAATAATTCTCACATGAGGATCGAGCTAATAAAAAGATTTATCTTTTTTGTTTTCTTTCATTTTTTTCTTCTTCAAAAAGTAGATGCATGATTCAAAAAAGTTCATATACGCTGACTAATATAATTAATGCTCTGTAAAGTTCTGTACTGCCTGTAAATCTGCAAATAAGGGGATAGCTCTACAAATGCAATCATCCACACTACATTCCATGAACAAAGAAACAAAGGGAGCTTAGTAGTATCTTATTTATTTTGGGAGAAGATGGGGTGGGGCATAGGAGACCATCTTTTTCCTTATTTGGTAATTCCAAATTATTTGAATGTCTCATCTGGACAGAACTCTCTATTATTTCCAATTCTACCCATCATGTCAATGTTGTTATCACCATTAGTTGAGGTCTGACATTGATTGAATTAGAATGAAATGGAGGATTTCAGTACAGATATGGTCATTAAACTGAATATATGTTGCAAAAAAATTGTTAAAACCAATAAAAATCAGCACCACTCATCAGAATGGTGTCACAGGAGCAATATGATGTGCCTTTTGGCCAGACCAGGAATTCAGAATATTGATATTACCAAATAAAATGTTGTGTCACAGGAGCAATATGATGTGTTCTTTTAAAGTAATGCAATGTTAGTTCACCGGCTTTCAGGGTATCTTCTTCAGGTGACTGGAGAAACACTTTGATTACGGTTCTTATACTTCCTATTTTCTTCTTCTCATACACTGCTTTGCTAATATAATGCCCAGGTTCTAGCTTTGGAGGCTATCTATCAAGACAACATAGTCATCTTGGATCACCAAGAAGGCCTTCGATCTTTTCAGGTATATTTAGCCTTCTTTTTTCAAAATTGGTCCCATTAATGGTTGCAACTTATGTGGTGTTTTGACACAACCCTTTAATAAATGCTCACTTGATCACCTACGCTGTACTATACCCCTAATTTATTATAATTTGTATACTGTGAAATAGATTTTTGTTCATTGCGAAGTTCCAGATGGCATCACTGTATCGGCCAAATTCCACTCGGGTACTGGTACCAGCAACATAAAAGGAATGCAAACTGAAGCTGAAGTTGCAAGCAGCAGTTCCTATGACGAGGGATTTCTATATTCATTCAAAGTTACATATTTACCCCCAATAATACTAACAATTGTCCTCCCCAAATCATACCCCAGCCACCATTCCCCACACTTCATGATCAGCGCACAGTGGCTCGACAAATCTAGGATTTTATCCCTCTGTGCCATGTTAGACACCATTTGGAGAGACCAACCAGGTCAGGAGGTGGTGTTCCAATGGACTGAGTGGCTCCATGGATCAGCCCTCTCGCACCTGGGGTTTTCTGAGGAAGTAGCCTTGTGGGGCCCAAATGATAACATGGTGCTTACAGATTACCGTGCCATCTCAGAAAATGTAGTACCAGAGCGGGTTATCCCTTTCTTGATGGGGTATAATGAGAAGAAATGTCACGAGGCTTTTCTCAGTAATATACACCAGTGCCTGATTTGTTTCAGCGAGTACTTAGGTGATTTTACTTATCTGGCATTAAACTTCTAGAATGATTTATTTGTTTTGGGTTTTTTCTTGTTTTTCAAGAAGATACTGTAGAAAACATAAAGTTCAGTTTATTTTTGGTTGAAAAGTGATGCAATTCAGGGTAATATGAATTACCAGTCATTGGTTCTCCAATTGTGAAATTGAGGTTTAATTGTGTCCTAACCAATACTCAGGCTCTATTAAGCCTCATTTTAACACAATTTTCTTGTTTCTGCAATTTAGCCTGATTTTCTGTTAATAAACCCTGTGATCATATTACTACACATTAGAATGTCAATTGAAGTATAAATTGAAACAAACAAAAAAAATGAGACTTTGCTTAAATGGTATTGATTATTATCTTACAAAAAAACCACAATACCATGCCTTTCATTCTTATTGTAAATGTCCAACTCAGAACTTGGTATTATTTCCAATTTCTTTATGAAAGAACTTTGTGAAGACCCTTGTTTCTAATTCTAATATTTTGTAATTCAAACACTTCTTTTTGATTTATCAGGCTCAGAGTTCATCAAGCTCCCATGCCAGCACATCTTCTGCTCGAACTGCATGGAAACATACTCTAAGATGCACGTGAAAGAAGGTTCTGTTACCAAACTTTCCTGTCCAACCTCCAAATGCGGAGCCCACGTTCCGCCCGTAGTCCTAAAGCGCCTTTTGGGTGACCAAGACTATGAGAGGTGGGAATCATTGCTTCTTCAAAGAACCTTAGACTCCATGTCAGATGTAGTCTACTGTCCCAGGTGTGAAACAGCTTGTTTGGAGGATTCGAAAACAAATGATGCACAATGCTCTAAGTGCCTTTTTAGTTTCTGCACTCTTTGTAATGATCGGAGGCATGTAGGGGAGAAGTGCATGGATGCAGAGGCCCGGTTACGAATTCTTCAGGTAACTTTTAAACTCTAAACCTTAATGGTTTTTCTCAGTTTGTTGGTGTTGGGCTGCATTGGATAAACGGAGGCTGGTGATGATAAAGTTGGGGAGGCTTAATTACTTGTTTGACTCATTGATACCTGATGTGATTTTTTTTGAAGAGGACCTCCATATTTTGTCAGCGTTTGCAATTGTTACATGTGAAAGGACCTCTACCTGAAATGAGCACTGTCTGGGTATTAGATAAGAAGAAAAGCTACCAGATTCAATAATGATAAGATGTTTCTATCCCATATAGAGAGCACATTTCGGTTCATTCAAATAATTTCTATTCTCAATTGAGTTCCTCACTTCCTGATTCCTTGCTCCACTCTGATTCTTGTTGCGCTTTTTTCCAAGGCTATATGGTAATCACTAGATAATTGCTAAGTAGAATAATATAAAGAATGACTTCTGCAAGGATAATGGTAGGGAGTTATATATACACAGCGAAAATTACAAAGAGAGCATCTTGATTCCTGATAAATTCCTAGCAATGCTGCTTTTGCTGATCGTAAGGCAAACTTTTTCCAATAAGCGAAAAAGGATAACTGTTGGATTATCTTTGCAAAAGGTAAGTAAAAAAGTAAATTAAGACGAAAAGAAAATAGCTAATTAAAATATTACTATAAACTAATGTAAACATTATTATAATATGACACTCCCGGCAAGGCACACCCAAACCTAATCTTAGTTCAACTTTTAGCCAAAGTTGAGATTGCAACATAAAAGTAATTTTATATGGGCAACAATAACTGAACTGAAACCTGACCTTATGCGAGACTTCACATGCCCTGACCTGGGCAGCCCATTTGGCCTGTAAACGCAAACCTAAAATATACCATCCTTCTAATTCATCATCTTTGACGTAATATATTTATATATTTTTTTAAAAATGGAAGGAACGGATGCAACCCGGCGGGGCAAGGACGAATGAGCAGCTGAGAAAGGAGAAGGAATTAATAAATGAATTGCTGAGTGTTAAGGAAGCTCTGAAGGATGCCAAACAGTGCCCTAGCTGCAAGATGGCGATTTCCCGCACGGAGGGGTGCAACAAGATGGTGTGCTCCAATTGTGATCAGTTTTTCTGCTACAAGTGCAACAAGGCTATTGACGGCTATGACCATTTCAGGTGATTGCTCAATTTTCCTATAATATGTATTAAGCTTAAGTAATGATTTTGGCATTACAAACTATCAATGCCCAATAAGCACTTGTGTAATTTTAGTGGGGCAACGAAACATGATTTTCGAGATATAAAACTGCACTAGAGAAGCAAGTTCCCTGTCTTCTCTTCAACTAAGCATGTACCTGTCTGTATCAGTTTTGAAGTGGTATGGTATCTGAAGTAGAGATATTTGTTTGTTTTTATATTATTTTAACTCCGTAAGCAGTCTTTAGTTAACTTCATCTAAAGACACCCGTAAAGATGCAAATATATTTTGGTTTCACGCTACTTCATTCTTGTGCTTGTACATGTAAGCTCGGCGCTGAGTGGTATGTGGTATTATCGGCTAGCCATACTTTAACTGACAAAATTGCCATAGAGAAGTTTATAAACCAATATTGCAATAATTAAATTATTAAACGTTTTAACATCAGTACCAAAAACAACGTTAAAATGTTTGACATTTTTGTTCCATAAAAGGCAAGAGTGTGAATTGTTCCCAAGTGAAGAGATAAACAGATGGGAGGCGCAAATGAATGCGAGACAGGTGGTTGCTCAGGTACGAGCTGAGCTTTTTGCAGGCCATGCAAACCACCCTTGTCCCAACTGTGGTCAACGCAATGCAAAGGTCAGAACTCAATTTTCTTTCTTTTGTTATTTTTTTTGGATGGAAGTCTGAAGCATTTTAGTCTGGACCCACCTTAAAGCTTGATCAGTCTAAATCTCTGTAATTTAGTATAGGTAACCTTTGTGAGAATTTGCTCGAACTACCTGCCAAGCCTTTTTATTTGAGGAGTTTATGTCCATTGTCTCATGCAAGCTATATTAGAAGTGTGAGTATATATGTTCGCATGAAATGTCATAAAATACATGACTATGTATCACACTTAAAGCACCCATAAATTTCGATAAGTTGACAACAGTTATTGTGGATTCCAATCACTCTAGTATGTCTTTGTCATTTTAAAAAATAGGTAGTGCCACTATGGTAGAAGAAACTTTCAGTTGTACAACCATTGCCGCAGTTTAAAGCAACATATTTAAATAAATTCCGGACATTTTAGGACTTTTTTTTTATTTGTAAGAAAATATTCAGATTTGTTGGATAACTTGAATTTGCAAGTTAAGCTAAGAGCAAAATAGGAGCAATTTAACAAGCCCAGATGTTTACAGTCTTGGCACATTTAATATTTTTTAAAGTTTTGCAAGGTTAAATATGAAATATACTGTTTTGAAAGGTATATGCAAAGATTTTTGTGGTTTTTGAGGGTTTAAGTGTAATTTCATAATTTACATTTCTAATAAGGGGAAAAATCGGCTGTTATTCGAATGGCAGCCGTTCAGATTTTCATGCACGAATCTCGACAAAGACACTTTTTCATGCACGAATCTCACCAAAGTTGAACGGCTGCCATTGGAATAACAGACTATTTGTTTCCTCTAATAAGAGATTGGATATAGTGATACAACCCAACCAGTGATATGTTAAAATTTATTTTTCAATAGCTAACATCCAAGAATTTTGCTCTTGAACAGGAGGGGAACAACAATCATTTGTTCTGCTGGGCCTGTCAGACACATTATTGTGCATTGTGCCACAAGGTTGTCAGGCGCAGCAGCGAGCACTTCTCCCGTAAAGGATGCAAGCAGCATACTTCTGGCCCCTAGTAAATTGATGAGAAGATTTCTTCAAATTGCACTACAGGGGTTTTTTCAAATTGCACTACAAGGGAACAACAATTATTTATTCTTAACAACATACAGTTTTCAAAGTATGTATGTCAGATAACAATAATCAATATAATTTCAATTTTGTGAGAGGACCATTTATAGGCACAGTACGAGAATAAATTAAAGGTTTTGCAATTTTCATATTTAACTAATGTGGGATCCTTGAATTCGTACCTGTTTGTGTTGAAAATGATTTTGTGTTGGAGGAAAGGGGATGCTATTTTCTTCACAAACTTACATAATAGCTCTTCTAGGTCAGTATGGAGTAGGGATAACGTGCCGTTTCTGTCCTGAATTAGCTTGCAGATGGAATTTTTTATAGAGCTAGTCTATGGTGCATATGCATAGCACCAGTCGGCATGTCAGATAAATCGCAAAAGCAGTTATTTTAGCTTTGAGAACTTCTCGCATAGCAAGGGGGCGAAAGGAAATAAAGATGATTGAATTTTTAATAAACTACCGAGGGAATCAATTCAAGCATTCGTTCAGCTGCTATTTTCCCTCAATTTATGGGTCTCAATGTCCTCTTTATCTCATTTCCATTTTTCACTCAATTTATGTGTAACGAGTTGATACCTAATTCTAATTGTCATTCCTTCTTTTCTCTATATTTGTTCGTTACTCGGAAGAAGATTTTTAAACCATTGGACCCACCTTTAGCAGAAGAAATCTTTCAGCATAGAAACGTTCTCCTTCAGATTCTTTAGAATTTTGGCGCAATTTTTAAGTTAAAGATGATACTAAGACTCATACATAGATATATTGAAATGTTTAACGCAGACAAAATTTCGAGTTCTGGTACCGAAACGGTAAATCGTACTGTCACTTTTGGTTAATGCATGTTTTCTCAAAAAATTAAACAGAAGCTGCAGGGGAGACAATAAAACTCGTAGCTTTGATTTGTTGAAGATTAGTTTGGAAAAAATAAATAAATAACCTCTATCTTGAATCGCTCTCACTTTCACTCAGCCTCTGCCGGAGTATGCTACCAATGGTCGTCTCTCCCTCGCTCTGCCTCGATCTGACCACGCCGCGCCTCCTCCCCACAGTCACGTCGAACTTCCAAACTTCCTCCGCTTTTAAACCGGAACAAGCTTCCTTTGACAGGTGAATTTTCAACAATTGTTGTTTAATTTTTGACGGCCTGTTGCAATTTCGGTTAATTTTTGTTTAATTTATAATATTAGACAGCTCTGTATCTCGACCCACTGACCCACATATTTATTTTTTCCTCTAAATTTTCCTCTTATTCAAAGCTTGTGGAAAAGCTAGATGCTTATCTCATCAATTAACCAAATTAGTAGAAATTAGTAAGATTTATTTGCATAATTGGGAGCTTATCAATTGTTGCAAAACTAAAACCTATATAGCCTGTACTAGCCCATACTGGTACGCATCTAACAGCCAGAGTAAGAATATGTTGGTCTCTACCTCATTTCCTTGTTCTTTGTTTAATTAGTTGGACTGTAGGGACCTAGATTATTGTTGCAAAATTAAGAGCTTTGTTTTGCTCTTTCTATTTCAGATTTTACTCATTGTTGCATGACATATTTGTACATTGGTTAGCCTCTCTTTCTGTCTCTGCCAATTTTCTGGAGATATGTGGGGGGAGATTGACACAAGGTAGGCTATGTACTATTGTATAAGGTTATCGTACCAGCTGGTATATTTCCTTTCAGTTCATTTATAACAACACCAAACCCAATTACCTCTTAAATTTATACTCCTTATGTTACTTTGGTCTATTAATTTGCATGTTAAATAATTTCTTATATTGTGTTTTAGAAAAATTACAAAGTGACAATGCTAGCAATATTGTCTTTTGTTTGAAACTATGATAAAATAAGGAAAACAAGCTCCAATAACAAAATAAGGAAAATGATAAGATAAAAATAAGTTAAAAATAAGTAAAAAAAAAATAACTTTAATTATCTTGCTTCTCCTCCTCAACAAACTTAGATATATATCCATCAGAACTTTCTGCTTTTCTATTTTCGTTGCATTATAATGTTAATTTCTGGTTTATAGTTTGTTTTTCAATGTGTAGGTATTAGGCGCAGTTCAGAATTAGATGTCAAGAGAGTCCCAGCAAGGGCACTGATGTAATTAGAGCATTATGTTAGAATTAGTTAGAAGAAACTGAGAGTTGTAAACCAAGAATCAGTGTCTATATAGAGACTCACATGTATCTGTATCAATTACAATGAAATAGAAATTACAATTCATTCTCACAAATCTCTCTTGTATCTCTTATCCTCTATCTCTTACAGCATGTCACATGGAGATTAGTCCCAAGTTATTGTGATTCTAAAAGAAACAACAAGCAATATGCCATGTGCGTGCAAGAATTTTTATTTTATATTATCATTTTCCTTGTGGATTTCTATTTCTCAAGATGTAAATCACAAGCAATCGATATAAATCACAGTTTGAAACAATCACATAACACAATCTTTCTATGACAAAGCTATATTATAGCGAAAGAAGAAGTAAATCACAAGCAATCAGATATAAATGACAGTTTCAAACAATCCCATAACACTATCTTTCTATGACAAAAGTTATATTATACATCCAGCCATTAACAAAACAAATCAAAATTTTACAACATTCCTTACTCAAAAATCTAGTACATGTTGCCACTCAAAAACAAAAGTTGCAACCCTAGTTCATATTGCCAAAACTGATACATAGATTTAAAACATGCTGTCATCTTCACTTTCAAATTCAATGTCCTCTTTGCCATCATGTACTATAGAAACTCATGCTCAACCTTTGCTTCTCAAATTTCATCGCTGATTCTCTATAATAAATAAGATAAAATCAATCAATTAGACAATCAACCAATTAAATGTTAAACTAAGATGCTAGAATCAAAATACTATAATCGAAACAGCAAAGAGAGGGAGATTAGAATCAATACGCTCGAATTATATCACCCAAATTCTTCCACTGAGAATATCCAGCACATTTAATTAGTCTAATGCATAGAAAATTTCAAATCAGCCCCTCAAATTTCTTAAAATTGCTCAAAAATATACAGTAACGCATTTTATAAAGCTGAAATAAAAGAATAGTATTTATCATGAGTTGCATATAACAAAAAAGCAAAAATAATTGAATATTCTCAACTTAAGCATCCAATAAACAAAAAAAACAAAATTTAATATTCTGACATCCAGATCTACTCACCCGCACTCTGATCAAGAGGACGTAGAGATTTAATATTCCGAGCTCCAACGATACAGCATTTTCGGCTCCGGTCCCTCCCCTCTCTCTCATTCTTCTCTCCACTCAAGAAAGTAGAGCTGAGAGAGAGGGGAGAAACTTTCTCTCATCTTGCGCCCTCAAAATTCATTTTCAATCCTTCAAAGAAATTTTCATCACTCATTCTCTACAAACAGAAATAAAAATGAAAGAATCACATAAATTGACAGAAAATTGAACTATGAAATGCATATTGGTACTTGTCTCACAAACAGAAATAAGAATGAACTATATATGAAATACATATTGACAGAAAATTGAATGTATATGAAAAATCCATTCTCTACAATTATGGAATGCATTATTTCCATCATTCATTCCATCATGCAGACTAGTACGCATCTTAATTTCATTAAAAAAAATATGAATTTTCTACAATTTTCATACTGGTAGGCATCTAAATCAGTCATCCATTCTCTACAATTTTTATTATCTCCATCATGCATTCTCAGAATTCTACAAGGATTTCGTCAGTATTTTTTCAATAAAAAATATATCTTTGCAATGTAAGACTTTTTCTTTCTAAAACTTGTCAGTAAGTACTGGTATCTTCATAAAAAATTTCAGAGCCTGAGCTATAGAGAGAGAGAGGGAGGGGGCAAAGAGAAAGAGACTCACGAATTTGTGGCACCTTGCTAGTGACAGCTAAGTAGAGCGGGAACCCCAGCGAGAATATATATATATATAATTAATTTGGTCGAGTTATGCTTGTTCTGGTAGTAGAGTCGCTTCATTATACCTCTTATGCTCACTATGAAAGCCTCCTTCAAAATAAATGAAAGATAGAAAGAAAGCCAATCATTACCACTGTCTGAAAAATAAATCAAGTTCTCCGCAGTTTACCTCACATCTTCTGCCACAATTATCTTTAACTATTCAATCTATCTTCTCTTTCTCTTCACCTCTTCTCTACAGTAGCATTTGTGTTCTTAAACTCCTTTCACAACAATTCAGATTTCCATTCAAACTTCGATTTTGGCAACTCTAATTACACCGTCCTTAAGCTCAGGGGCGGATCCATGTTGATTCAGGGGTGGACAAGTGCTCTACTCTGGATTCTCAAAATTAGTTTTCGGGTATAGATAATATGGGTTCTTGCTCTACCCTAAAAAAATGATTTGCCCTACCCTGAGCAGTGGATGAGCCAGTAAGGCCAGGACCTGAATTTTTTTATTTTGAAAAAGATTCTTATGTCACCATTTTCAATTTACCTTTTGTCTCTTCCTCTCTGCCGATTTTCTATTTTTTTCAAAAAAATTCAAGGTTTTGTTTCTGTGTGCTTTCTAATGAAGGAGACGATGGGATATATTAAATGGAAGCTGTGCATATGAGCCATAGAACCATTTCATAAAGAAACTATGTGAACCGAAATAAACTAGAAAATTTCAGAAAAGTGGGATCCGCCAGTCAGTTTTAATGTGAAAGAAGGCCCAAACTTTTATTTTTCTCTTCTCCAGTGCGGTAACATAGAATCAACCCATTCAATTCTCTGTCCCATTTTCTTTCACCCTCTCCATTTTGGTGGGAACATGATACCTCCATTTCCCCTTAATTTTGCTTTCCGATTTGCTTTTATTTTTTTTCATGTTTTTTTTGTTTATATTTTTGTTGCTCCTTATGTTCTTTATTTTATTTTTATTTTTTCTTTTCCTTTTTTTTACATTCTTTATTTTAATTGAAAGTATATGGTTAATCATGATTAATTTCATGAAAATCCTAATCTAAATAACTTTATGAATATTATCTTGATAGTTATTTGAGATTTTCCAGTTATCGATTTAGGAGTCAACTATATACTGTAAGACTTCAGGTTTAGAAATTAAATTTATCCTCATAATTATTGTTTGGTTGTCATAATTTTTTTTAGTATTTTATGAGAGTGCCTCTAATGAGATGTAATTTGTCATGAAAATCTTATCAATTTTTTTTTTTGTTACAATTAGTATTTTTAATTTTTTTTGGATATAGATTTTGAAAATTAAAAACTAGTGACTAATTTAGTTAATAACAAAAGTTTAGATGCATATGGAATATAATTTTTTGAAAAATATTTGTTTATCAATTTTGTCTGCCTTTCTATTAGAAAATAAATTTTTATGTAATGCCCGATTATTTAATGAATTCAAATCCGATTAGTGCCCTGATCGAAATCCTAGATCAGCGTAAGCTTCCTCTTCCCCCCTCTTCACATGAAATGGAGCGTGGAGCGTGAATTGCTGAAGCTCTATTAGACAAGAAGATTCAATTTCCAAAGAGACGAGACTACTATGGCACGACTCATAGCACAACTCATAGCACGAATAAATTGTTAACGAGCTGGCTCAACTCACAAGTCGAGTTCAATTTATTACTGAACCAAGTTGCCAAGTTGGTCATTCAGGCCTAAACTGCAATATAAACCAATTTTAGTCTTCTAATAGTCCCTCATTAACGTGGATCTGACCCTTCCTTGCCACCTCTTAATGTCGGTCCATTCCTATTGGTGCCGTTTGTTCTCCCTACAACATATACGCCAAGATATACGGTAAGATATTTTAAAACAGCACTAGGAAATTGCTGTATTCAACATCATTGACCGAGTCCAATATGAAGAAGAGATAGCTTTACAAATTGTTCCCCAGAAATATATACCCTTCTATCAAAATAGTACAGAAATAAAGAAATAAAAATACAAAACTGATCGTAGTACAGAAAACAAATAGAAAACTGAGGAAGTGTGTATCATAGAACAGCTCTGATCATGAATCAGTAGTTAAGATCATAGAATAGCTCCGGTTATAAATCGATGGTTAAGTACTGCTTCAGCAATAGGCCGCTTCTTATAATTAGGATTTAGCATTGCCTACACCAAAAGAACATGATTTTTATGACATTTGTATGAAGTACTAATTGGAATTTGCTGTGCAATGCTTGTACAGTACCTGGAGCAATTCCCAGCCAGATCCACCGCCTAGATCCAGAAATTTGACAGCTTCTGCTAACCGGTCATCTGCTAAACAATATCTACAACAAACATACATGCTCCTCAACTTATGAAATTGAGCATATAATAATTAGCACATGATGGTCACTAAAGTTTGTACTAACTATGTTTGAAAAAGGAAAAGGAAACTCCAAAGAAATGCAAGCTTCATATTGGTACCGAATGGCTCATTTGTATCATATGATTAGCATTGTAACTTAAAAGACTTCACTCTTAATTGTTTATGCAAGGTTTCTTCTTCTTCCTTTTTCCTTAAGATTCACTGCTAAAAGCTTCTTATGAACCCATTTACTCATAAGCCCAAGCAATAATTAATAAGAAAAAAAATAAAAGATGAATAAATACAAATTTGACTAATTTTCTAGCAGGTGCGCTTACTCTCTCATCGAAGAAAGGTCGAGCCGAAAGGTACTTTCAAGAAGTCTCTGAAATTAAGAAATTGTACAATCACTTGCAAAAAGATAAATATACCCATTGTCCCAATGTACGTCAATATGTAAGCTCAGGAGAAACCAAGTTATAGTATGGAAACATAATAGAATCTGTATAGTTGGTTGAGAAAAGCTTTTTTGTTAAAGTGAGGATAAATCATCATTGGGGATTGATTCAGGCATAATTGGGCTACCAAATTCTAAGAAATTAGGTACAGTGTAACTGCAGATTTTTTTAAGTCATCAAATAGTTCCTGTTGTTCCCTGGTTACAAAAGGCAGAGAAAACAAAGATCTGACAAGTGAAATTGTATCCTCACCTGCAATGAAATTGCATCTATGACCCCAGCTTCACAAAAGGGCACAAAGGCTAAATATGCAAACAGTAGTCCGGCTGCGTATCTGCTTGACAGGAGAGAAAAATAAAGTCGTAAAAGTTCAGTTCTTGCAATTTGCAATTAACTCAAATCATTAAGCTAAACCTTAACTGTGAAATTAAGCTTTATTTAGTGCTCATATTCTCAATTGGCCCTTCACAGAAATTTTAACTAAATATAGCTGAATTTGACCTCAGCTTAATCCAATTTTGTATCCAGGGATTAAAGAATCCCAATATTCTACAACCAGAATTTAACAATTGAATCACATTTTAACCAACTTTGCCTCATTTAACCTCTAATTATTCATTGTATGACTCAAACAACCAAATATGTAGCACAATCTACCTCAAATCTGCAGATTAAGCACATGCAAATACAGTTAATTGTCAACTTCATCTCACTTGACACTACAATTTTGTAAGTATTCCATAATCAACCCTCAATTTTAACTTGTGACATTGTTTACTCTGCATATTACAATATGCACCACAAGCCTCAACAGTGCTACTAAATCTCAAGATTGCAACTAGCCTCAATTTGACCAAATTTGATTTATTCAAGTAGAATTTTTACAAATAGAACTTATTGCAAATTAGCTCCATATTGTTCACCCTATGTAAATGATAACCGATTATGCTCCATTTTCTCCAATCAGTAAATTCTAACCCACCCTCAATTGAGATTAGTTTTGCCTCAATTAGCTTTCAATTTAGTAACGTATTATAAAATTCAGCACCAACAAAACCAATGACCAAATGATATGAAAACAAAGTAGAATTTAAGAAAGTTTGTGGTCATAACCTACCTAGACAGGACCTCACGTAAACAAAGAAGGTTGTTAATAAACCCTATTTACTGCCCATAATTCTAGACGATCTTACATGTCATCAGCAATAGCAAAAGCTCGCTTTTCAAAAGGAGCAATGGCACCTGCAGAAATAGCTCTACGCCACAGATCTTGAGACAATGGCCCATCACCAATTGCAGTATATCTGAAAATGTTTTATTGAAAAAATCTTTGTAAAATAAATTTTATCAATAAATTGCAGAAAAGACCCTCACCACTGCCATTCTTTAACAATATTATGGGTGGTGAGGAACTAGTTTACTTGAAGTATGATCAATCAGCTATCAGAAAATTGCAAAAGAAGGTCTGGCAGAATGATAAATTGCTTGACTTGATTTATTATTCATCATGAATTATTTTGAATGACAAACCTGTTCAATTTAGATAACCTTTGCCATAGCATTGTACAATATCCTTTCTCAATGCATTGCTTTTCATGGGTGTGCTGCATCCGGTACTTCTGGTGTTATCAGTAGGTACACACACAGAGGTACTAGAGGATTAGCAAGTTTGTGTTCATTTGTATGCATTAAGTGCTAGGACTAGATGTAGGAGAAACATGAGCAATATGTACTTTGTATACCGGTTTTAATGTGTCCTTGCCAGCACTGGCAAGTTCGAGAGAGAGAGAGTGAGAGACCTGACATCAACTGAAAAGGCTAGGTCACGCAAGCGAGGAACCAAAACAGCTGCATCTTTCTCAAGTATCGTACTACATTGACAAAAATAGAAGGAAAAGGTTATCCTAATTTTTACATGCACTTTAATTTGTACCTGCAACATTGAAAAAAATATTGATATGGATATTTTGTTAGCAATTTCAATCAAAACCCTATATCATGTTTTGTGGGGAAGGCATATCATAATAGCATCTTTGTAGATTTAGAAACGAGATAACTACAAACTTTAAAAGAAAGTTAGGAGAAAAGGGGGAAAAACAATTACTTCATGACAACAGAAGCAGGACCTAAACTCTGGTGCAACCTGTCATTTTTATGCATGTGCGCCAAACCATTCATGGCACCATTGAGCAGCTTTATGACAAAATATCTCTTCTCTTTCCATTTTTGTCCCACGCCAAATATAGGAAAATTATTGGAAAGGCTCTTGGAAATATTTTCACTTGCAAATTTTGCATAATCGGCTGCACTGAACCTCCCATCATTACGAAAAGCTAACCACTAAAATACAACAGAAAATGTCTTAAATGCCACAAGTATGATTGTGAAAAGTATTAACTGACAGGACTCCAGTAGCATACTGGTCAGGTCGAGTAGCACTTGGGAGTGTAAATGGAACAGATACTTATCTGTTTCGATTGTGTCTGTATCCACCTATTATCCGTATATGTACTGCCCATATCCACAAATAAAGTATCTGTATTTGTATCTGATCCGTATTCACAAAAATAAAGCGGATATGGATTTGGTTTTGGATTGCAAAATGAAGTATCCGAAATAAAAGCGAATGCTATATGATCTTATTTACAGGATGGTGCCAAATTATCAAAATTTCCATTTGTACACCTCATTTTTAGTTTTTCTTTTCCATTTTTTTTTTTTTGAAATAACCTCATGTTTGATATACTTGTCTATTATGTACATTAATAATATGCACGTTTTTATCAATTTATTATTTTAAATTGTGTATTATATTATTCTAAAAACTTGTGTTTATTATATATGCATAGCTGTTAGCAATATCCATTAAAGTATCGGTATCCAAACCCATATATGTCGATTATCAATTCCTTACCAGCATTTGTTTAAGGCGGATTTGATTTTTAATTTTAACATCTGTCTAATATCCATATCTGTATCCACTTAATGAAATATGGATATGGATATGATATGGTTTTATCACTATCCTCTTTGAATCTGTTCCATTTACACCACTAGTACCATTGCTCCAGACACCAGTGAGCTGATAATTGTTTATAATCAAGGAAAATTTTCATGTAAACCCTTCAAAAAACCTCAAAATTACATATTTCCTCTTCTAAAATTCATAATATCATATTTATCCTTCAATATTAAAAAAAATTCACATTTACCAATTTATTGTCGTTTTTATTGGAAGTCACTAATTCCGTTTTTGTAGCTTTTTCTTGTTGCCTGGTTTGATTGGAGTAGTCACACTGCTAACACTAATTGATGCTTTAATGAATGATGTTTAAATTAAGTAAAATTATTTGAGGGTTAATGGCAAAAAATTTCAAAAAAGTGATGATTAAAATATGACCAAACAGGCTTAGATGAAGGCCTAGTTGAGCTTAATAGCACAATTGTGCATTAAATCAGAACACAAAACATGTCAATTAGAGAATTGGATAAATGAGGGTCAGTTGCACCATACGGGACTAATTATGACACTTGACAGAGCCATACCAGACCAGTACCATGCAGGCAGCAAGTAGGGAATGCACTAGTATGTTCAAGTCTACAAACTAAATAATAGAACAGTGTTTCAAGTGTGTTCCTATGCCTTACAATGCACTAAAACATCACAATTATTCTCTATAAGATGAGAAAATACATACTCTGCAAAAAATTTAGATGCCCCATGAAAATGCAGTAAATTTCACATCTAACAGTATCCCTGTTTCCAGCAATAACCAGAGTTAACAGACTAACTCTTTACATATCAGTGTCGAATAAAAATAAATTTGGGAGATAGAATATAAATGAGATTTGTCGTACTTGAAAGGGTGTATAGGACATTTTCTTGTTTAATAGGGATTGCACGAGGTTTCTCATTTTTCCAGGTGAATGTCATATTTTTTTAAATTATACAAAGGCACACATGAAGGAAAGTATTTGTAAAGTAATTAGTAGAAATTGAACCTGCTCGCCTGTGTTTGTCTCAAAAGCTCCTAATAACAACTGAATGTTCTCAGAAATATTTCTTGGGTGTTCCTAGAAGTATCAGAAAAAATAACAAGGAAAAACTAAACATTGAAGACCCATGAACCTTTCAAATTTTTATTTATCTCCCACTGTAACATGTCATCAAATTGGTCTGAACTAAGAGTACAATGGTCACAACATGTGAAGCAGTTGGAAATATTTGGATGTCTTCAAAATGAATGTGCCAGTGTGGTATAATTTATAGTGCAGTAAGATCACGGGATGATCAGTGAAAATGAAGAAACCAAAATTTTGTATGTATTAAAGAATCAAAATAATTTGCTCACTTGAAGAGTATTATGGGAGATTAGTTCATTGGCTGCCAACAAATCCGATTCCATTCCACCAGCAATTCGTCCAGGATATACCTTTTTAGATATGAAATCACAAAATAGTTAGAACAATGCTAACAGGAGAGGATCCCGTAGTGCATATTACATTGATAGTATCCAAGTATATTTACATTATTACTCAAATCTTGTGATATTTTAGCATTTCACTTATTTAACATATTATATGGGTTCTACAAAAAATTTCATTTTTGCATCCTTTTGTTTGGTCAATATTGGATTTGTCGACATATAGTGCCGAGAACAAATTGCTAGAAGAATAATAAAGGATTTCTGCATAGTACAAACTTTACTAATGCATACATTTTGCAAAAAAAAAAAAAACACCCTTGTTTCTCAATATTGGATCTTTACAGCCATAGTGTGTGGCAGGTCACATAATGCAACAACTAGTCAGGGATGTGCCCAAGGCTAGTGGATAAATGGTACGATATAACATGTGGTACGGGTCTTCTCAATTCTGGTGGGTGTTTGTTGATGTAATGAAACTTGCTGGCGAGCCCCAATGCAGACAATAAGGCACCCTTTTTTACTTGCAATTTCATTACCATTTTTAGGGTTTTTTTTTTTTTTGGCTTCATATGTGCTTGCACCTCTTTTCTTTCTTTCCTTCTTTCTATGTCTAAACAATTTTTTGGGGTTAATAAATTGCTATTATGTGAAGCCTACTCTTCAAAAAAAACTAACAACTATTTAATTTGGCTTGCGAACAACATCCAGGAATCACAAACAAAGTTAAAATAAGACAAAATGACTATATGACCCCAATTTTTACTTGGAACTCAAATGAATCAACAGAAACTTTATGCAGATTTAAATTTCTGCAAATGAGAGAAACCAATTGGTAGAGTTAGGTTCAAATGATATCATGCTTGAGTGCATATGTCATTCTAAGAACTTGCAAGTATGAGAAATGTTGGATATTTTCATGTATAACAAAATAAGACATATTTCAGATAAATACCTTAAACTGGACATCCATTCCCTTAAGCCGACCTTTGATCACCCTTCCCTCATAAATCCTGTAATTGGTCTGTGATTAATAACCATTTATATTTCATCAGTAACATGTTAAAGTCCCGTGTAGTATCATGCTTCCTAAAAACAATAACCTTTAACTAAAACACATACTGAAACTACCCTATTTACGTTTTGCTTTTTACATTGATAGAAAAGAAGATATATAATCAAAATTAAAAAAAAAATTGGAGAAGAGTTGCAAGAAGCATTTCCATGTTTTATAGGGATATTAATGAAACATAATATCTCCTGCTTTGCTCAAATAAACAACAGTGCAATACCTTATTTTGACTTGGCCTTCTCTGACATTCTGAGCTCTCAACCTATCTTCTTGTATCATTTCATAATTTGAAAAGCCTTCTGTCGGAAATGATGAGTAGCTTTGGTTCAGGTAAACACCACATGTAAGAAAGCAACAGTAAATTCAATGACTACAATTGGTTGAAGCAGCAAACTGTTTTCTACATATGTAATGTCTACAAGGGGCATTGTGGATAAACACACTTACCTTCACTTTTCTGTTTTCACAAAATTATTTCCTTTCTTTATGAACTTGTCGGATATCCTTGGCGAGTTCCCAAACTAGCCCTAGCAGTCTAGACATATGAACCTATAAAACAACTACCATAATTCCTTTTACTGGTACCGGACAGGCTGACCTAACCGGCCAGTGTCAAACCACAAGTTCTGAAAATTAGGTAGACCTAAAAGTTAAGAAAAAATAGTGGAAATGCCAGACAACCAGGCGCTTATAGGCTTCTTATACTCAGTCAAACCATAAGGATGCTTCATGCTTGAACAGTGGTTACCAAATTATCTCAAGAAAATGGAAACTAAATGGAACAAAAACTAAAACAAATCAAGCTACCTAGTAATATTCATAAATCCGTAGCTTCCAATTAATCTTCCCACCTCGAAAAAATTCGAATCCGTTATCAATGCCACTACAGAGACAGTTGAATGGAGATGACACCGGCGCCTTCTCATACGAATTTTGCAGGATTTAATTCCAAAGGGAGATTCTCCATTAACAAAGCTGGAAATTTTCCAGGAATTTCTTGGTTGGACGAAACGGGAAGTAACAGAAGTATGAGAGATTATCATCGCATAGAGTAAGAGGTGAAGAGGGTTCGTCTGTACGAGGCGCGAAGCGTAGAGGTCGGGTGGATGAAGAAGGATTTGGGATCCCGATCCCCTAAAGTAACCCAATTTTTGAATTTTAGATCCAGACCGTCCGTTTCGAACCCGGGCCAATTCGGCCTGAGGTTGAGCGCACGGGGCCCTTTAATAATCGTATCAGATTCGAATCTGATGGTCTGGATTTAAACTCAAAAATTGAGTTACTTTAGGAGATCGAACTCAAGGAATTTGCGGATGACACACCCAAGAAACGAGCTCACATCCTCTCCAATACCTGATAAGGGAATATTTTACATTTACTAGATCTGAACCGTTTTTTTTTAACTTGGAAAGAATCTCAAAGTCCAAAAATACTGGTGGCCCGAATATCATGTAAAGTGAGAGTGATCCTCTACAATACTCCCCAAGAAACTCGGACGTGACATGAGAAGATTAAAATCCGACTTCGCTCGAATCCAGAGCCGATCCGATCTACCTCACTACCTGACATAGTGACATATGAGACGATTCCGAAGTTAAAACACGGATAGAGCTGTAAACGATTCGGAATTTAAACCGAGTCGCTGCAAACGAGCCGAACCTAGCCAACCAAGGTAAGTTTAATTTGGAATTCGCATCCTCTGCATTAACTTAAAGAGGAATCTTTTGAGTTAATCAATCTCAACCGTTTGATTATAAACATAATTAATTAGGCTGTTGCTTATAAAATAAAGGTCTTTCAAAATTTGTGCACATCTTGTCTGCACGAATCTTAAAACATGTCGAACGATTTAGATTGATAAACTCAAAAGATTCCCTTTTTAGTTAATGCAAAGAGGATACACATTCTTTAATTTGGTTCATGTGAGAACGAGTGAGTTAAGCTTGATCTGAAAAGGCTACAAACGAATCAAACTTAATCGAACTTATCTCAGTTTAAGTTTGGTTTGAATTAATTTTAAATCGAATTTCTTACGAACTCAATTTCAAATCTTTAACGAACTCTTTTACGACAGATAAGAGTGAACATAGTCGCCGAAAGCGAGAGGTCAAAGTTGTCTAGGGTTTTAGAACTGAGAGTGAGGATTACGACTTGCCAGTTATCAGCGAACATAAATCATTAGCAAAAATCAACGATTCACGTTACTGTGAGATTCGAACTAGAATAGTTTGAGAACCTATTTCAAACGAACCAGGTCCAGTTTGAATTAATTTCAAACTATTTAGAATCAAAATTTTTACAAACTTTTTTGAATCAAACTTGAATCAAATCACGAACTACGAATATTTTGTGCAGTCCTAATCCGAACCAATCACGACTCGAGTTGAACTAATTTGTTAATGTTTTGTTTACTGAATTTTTTATTAATACCCTAAAAAAAGTTTTTAATGAAAATACCCTTGATTTAAAAAAAAAAAATGCCACAACCGCCCCCTATAGGGGGCGGTTTAATTTTTTTTTAGATCTTAATATTTTCATTTACAAATTTTTGTGGAGTTTTAGTTTTCTTGTTTAAAGTGTATGTCAAAAAATAAAATATTTGATATATTTATGAGTGATGTCGTAACTCTTTATAACTTTGATTTGATTTGTTAGTTGGATGTCACAAGTTTAAAGATAACACTAATTAAGAACTTAGTCTTGATTTTTAATAATTTATTTTATTCAAATATACACAAGAAAATATGGTTAGATTGCCTCAATGATGTCAACTTTTTTTTTTTTTTAGATAATAATTGGAGAGCGAGAGAGAGAATAATTGGATTATTTGATTATTGTCAACATATACTATTTGGTTGAATAATCAAATGCACACAATAAATAGTAAATGCATTTTAAAATAATTATATGGATAATTTTTGAATAATCTCTTAGGCTTTTGAAAAAATTAATACCGGCCATTATATGTCTACCATTGATAAAAAAAACTTAAACTGAATTTTTAAGACACTAAACGATATTTTTTTGCAATTCTGATTCCGTCAGATGTCCGAGAATGTTCCCCAGGGCAAAATCTAGATTCATCTCATCCCCCATTTCCAAATTGGGATGCACAAATCTGTCTTTCCTAGCCAAAGTTATAGCTGTTTAAAGTTATTTTAGAAAATAATGATGCTTCCGTCCAAAAGTATCGATAACGCACCAGTGCTTTATGCCCGGCTTAACGACGACAGAAGTGCATCGATGTTTCATTGGCAGAACATCGATGCTCTCTAAACTACCATAACTTATTATTCAAAGATTACTGGAATTATCTATGATTGTTCAATATATGTCCTTTACAGGGTAATTATATTTTTTTTTTCAAAATCCAAAAAACTTCTCCTCTTATATTTCACAATCTTGTTCTAAATTTTTTTGTTGATGTTTTTCATGAATTATGGTTATATTTATGATTCAAAAATTATCAAAAACATCTTGTTTGGAATAAAAAATAGTTACATTTATGTAGTCGAAGGTCATTGAGGCAATATTCTAACCATATTTTCTTGTGTATATTTGAATAAAATAAATTATTAAGAATTAAGGTCAAGTTCTTAATTAGTGTTATCTTTAGACTTGTGATATCAAATTGACAAATCAAATCAAAGTTATAAAGAGTTATGACATCACTAATAAATATATCAAGTGTCTTATTTTTTGGCATACACTCTAAACAAGAAAACTAGAACTCCACAAAATTATTTAAATGAAAATATTAAGATCTAAAAAATAAAAAAATGGACTGCACCTATGGGGAACGGTTGATAGGGGTCAGATAAGTCGTTATTTTTCCTATCACTTAGCCTAAATTATTGCCATTTATTGTATTACAATTATCTATTTTCTTAAGAATCAGATTACTTTTGTCATTTTACCCTAATTATGAAGAATTGTACATTTCTATTACTTTTAGGCCTAAAACAGGAGTAAAACAAAGTATTCTGAATAACAAGTATTTGCTGTATGGTTTGGACGCAAACCACATGCAAGTGAAGTAAGGAACTGAAGCAAGAATTCGAAGATTCTCAGTAGCACACGGATGAGTCAAACTGCACGCTATTGAAGAAGCCATTTGCTGTAGGCCGGAGTCAAACTTTTGAACTATAGATGTCAAACGTGAATGAGAGTTAATCATATAAAATATTTGTACTACGAATGAGAGTCAATTTTACAGTATTTATAGTATTTTACTCCAAACTATATATAATATTGTTTATAATTATAAAAATTTAAGAATACATTGGGATTAATTAACTGTGTCTCCGCCTCTGCTCTACTGAGAAACAATTTTCTACCAATCATATTATCATGAAATATTTGCCATATTATTCAATACCTAGTTGGTCTCCTATCCACGAATCTAGATCGATCGCATACTTCTTTTTTCCCCGTTACACTCCACCCATGCCACCCATGCCAATTCCAAAGCACCCCTATTTGTCCATGTTCCTTTTCCTTAATATTATAAAAAAGACACCTTTTTGAGCTAATGCATGTTTCCACTTATTAGGTAATTTCTAACATGTTAATAGTAATTCAAATATAATATCGTTTTTTTTAAAGAATCATCCAATTTTATTAAACTCTAGAAATAGAAGTTTCTGAATTTTGATTTTTGTCATGATTTTTGTCATGGTGAGTAGGTTAGAAGGAACAGAGCTCAAGTGATATTGGAAACAAATTAGCAGGTAGGAATCTCCTTGAAGAGAAACTGGAACGCAACTCTTCGAATTAAGTTAGCTCACCTCAATACCGATATCAGGTTAATTTTATTCTCCGTTATTTTTCACTATGTTCCTTAATAAACCAACATAATGTCATTCAGTGTTCAATTTATGTCAAAATTTGTGAAGAAGATGAACGAGTAACGTTGACACAATCACATAAAATTAATTGTATTTCATTTTTTATCCATAACAACTGATCGCAACATATTTGTTGTTCTAGTACTTTATATCGTTGAAAAAATATTATTCTATGTGATGAGGAGTCAAACAATTCCGAATTTATTAGAGTTTTGATTTCTAGACAGTCTATCTGATGCTCTTAAAATTTAATTGTTTTTTATTTGACTCTTAAAATTCAATTGATTGGATCGATTGTTTGTCACTACTGACCTACAAGTTCGAATCAGGGACCCCATATATAGTTAAGACAAGGATCATTCTTTTGGTCTCAATTGCTGAAAATTGAAAAGCTTTTTCAAGTGGTGGTGCATAGATTGGAGTATCAGAGATGGTACATCCTTGTCATTTTGGTACAACAAATGGCAACAGGAAGTGATAAGATGGCACGCCGATGGGCAGCCTAGGCTTACAAACATCTCTTCCAATCGGGGGGTAAAGTTCGATGAGGATTCTCAATTCTCTGGTCCACTAAGTGTCTGAAAACAACAAAAACTTTATGTTACTTGTTTCTAAGGGATAGGATACTCACACTCACACAGGATGTTCTGTGCAGAAGAAAAATTCAGTGCATTTTCGGGTGCATGATGTGGAGAGCATGCCCGTTAGAATCAATCTTACACAGTTACACCTTCTTTTCTTGTGCCCTTGTGTAGTAAATGTGTGGTGGATAGTATCAATGTGTTCAGGTGTCACTCTATATTCAAACCTGATCTAGGAGTTGAACAGATTTGACATCAATCTTCGAGGGCTTTCAAACAAACCGGTACTGACAACAGAAAAGGAAGACAAAAGGTCTGGGCTACATGGTTCATTTGTGTGACATGAGGACTATTGAAATATCGAAATGAAAGGATTTTCAGGGGTTTCTAATTTGCCACCTTGGATTTTGGCAGAGAGAGTTTTGCAGGAAGGAAGATTGTGGTTGAGTTACTGTTAAGAAGAAGTGCAACAGATCGAAACCAGAGAACCTTTAGTTTACTGAAATAGTAGTTTTATCATAGTTCATCTCTGTTTGCACTTTGATGTTGTCTTTAAATTTCATACTAACTCAGATAAGAGATGTAATTCAGTTTTGAAGTATCATATAACTGGCAGCTTTTACCACGATTTCTCAAAAAAAAAAAAATCTAACTAATTTGCCAAAACATAAAGATATCAAAATTAGAATTCAGGTTAGGTAAGATACCGATTTTTTTTTTAAATAGTATTCCTTTAAATTATTTTAATGGAACAAGTCTTGTTTAGACGGATTTTTGAAAATTAGTCTCCACCTATCCCTAGGATTGGTGGAGAAAAAAAAACCCCACCTACACTGGTTTTAGAGACCGATAGAGTCAACATTTACCTCGCCACAGATATGCTGCATCAAAGATCACATCAAATCTTACACCGATCTACAGAATCGGTGTAGCTTGAAAAATTATCTCTACACATAGGCTTGAATTCATATCTCAACCTTTTAAATAATACTGCCCCTGCGTGACTTTTTGGAATCTCTTTTTTAATATTTATATTTTGAGATATCTCAAAGCTATGCTATGGTGTTAAAAATTTTCTGGGCAAACAAGATCTTGTGAGATTTGATAGGTTGGATTTAGGTCTAGGCATAAAGCATAAATAGCACAGACCACAAAGCATGATGGTCAGCAATAATTTCCAAAGGTTTCAGCTCAAAAAAAAAAAAAAACCACTTTCCAAAGGAGAAATCTCAAAGCTGTGGTGTTAAAAATTTGAAATCAAACTTCCACCGGTCCTAGAAATCGGTGGAGGTATAGATAAGAGATCTTCTGTGGTGAGGCTATCTGTTGGTGTAAAACTGACTGCACAGATCCCTAGGACTGGTGTAGATGGAGTTTTTTTTGCTCTATTGATTTTAGGGATCGGTGAAAGCTAGTTTTCGAAAATCCGTTTAAAGAAGACTTATTCCGTTGAAATAATTTCAATGAATGCTATTTAAATAAAAAAATCTAAGATGCCTGACTCCGTCGTGAGATTAAATTTGAATTTTTAATTCTGAGTTTGTATGAATTTTAAAGTGAGTTCTCTTGTATTTAAACTCGACTTTGACTAACCTCGTACCGTCAGACATCGGATAGGATATTTATTCATAAATTTAAGCACAAACTTATACTGTAAGAGTTAAAAAGTTACGCGTGTACAATTCATTCCAAATCTACTTTTGCAAAACACGAGCAAATCATTAATCACATCACTTACATTGTAGTATACTATTTAAATCATGTAAACATAAATCCTATTATATAGATAATGTACAACGACAGCTCAGACAAGGTCAATTTTAGGCTAGTTGGCCTGTACTTGTACCCATTAATGCAATCACAGAGACACCACCAAAAAGAATATCCTAAAACAAACAGTACAAACACCTAATCCAAAATAGTGACACTTTTTATTTATTTAATGACAGCTTAATTTTATACTAAATTAATTTGAATGTTTAAAATTTTCACACGTAGACGCATCGTTTGTAAGGTAAACGGATTTCAATGGTTCGGATTTATCATTTAAAGCTGATTTGACGGATTTTAGACTTGAGTTCACCGAGAAACTTGATGAACTTAAGAACACCCTGATTCTACTCTCTTTCTCTGTATATATTCAAAGGTAGTCATCATTATTAGCATTCAGTGTTCAACTAGCATATAGTAGTCAATACTGTTATTAGTATTTAGTGTTTAACTAGCATAAAAATCAATGTAAACTTTGTTCTTGCATTAAGAATAAAACTGTAATTATATTGCAGCTCGTTATGTCAAATTGAATTTATTCACTGCTTAATGCTGTCAAACAAATTAATTAATTTGCACAAGTCTTGAAAAATAAAATCTCACATACGAAGAAACAATATGACTTAAACATTGTCAGTCTCGTTCAATATCAATTTCGGCCACTTTAATTAATAGGCTCACCGATGAACTTTAAAAAAGAAGTGGGTTTGTTTGAATTTTTTTAATTTTTAGTTTTTTACTAGAAACTTGAATGAAAGATAATATTTGCAACATAATCTCCATATTAAAATATACTTGGAGATCTAATTTTTACATTTTTATAATTTATTTATTATGTTTTGGATAGGTAGAAAATCTATTGATTTTGAAGAGCCTAAACCATTTTAATGCAGTACTGATAAAATATCTACATAAAAATAGTAAAAACATACTTATTAATAAAATATTAAATTTGATTGATCTTCAAGCACATTTTTATATGGAGATCATGCTGAATAATTTTGAATCAACTATTTGAACTTTGAAAAAAAAAATAGATGTGAAAAATATGGCCTTTACAAAGTAAATTAAGAGTATCTACATCTCTGAAACTATTAGAGTTTCTAATCTGACGTGGCAGTTTCTAATTTAGTTTCAAGGATGTGGGAGAGTTTTTAATTTAGAAACTATGCAGAAAAGTTTCTTATTAAAAAACTATTTATAAACTCTATGTTGGCCAAATGATTGGCTCAAATTGTTTCTCCTTTTTAATTTGTTACTGACGTGACTTAATAGAAACTCTAAAATGAGTTTTAGAGATGTAAGAATTAGAAACTTTAAATACCATAATTTCTAAAAAGTAGTTAACAGTCATTTAAAAATTCTTTTGAGTTTTAGAGATGTAGATGCTTGAACCCATATATGGAAAGCGATGGCGAAATAATACACATCAGAGCAGTTTCTGGTTGCCATCTAATTAAGGTGAATTAATGTCATTTGGATATAGAAAAAGTTCGATGTCAAGAAACAGGTTTGGATAGGAAACAGTTCGCTAAATTCCTGCCACACATTATATATGTCACACAAGGTTTGGATAGGAAACAGTTCGATTGTGAATTAATGTCACATCCGTAATTCAAATTCGGTAAATACCAAGTTTGTGGAGAAAAAAAAACATATCAGAACTGCGACCAGAAAGCAGAGATAGATGTTTTGCCTCAAAATTTTCAAAATCCAGAACACAAAAGAAAAAAAAATTGAATACTGGACTATACTACTTTTATAAAAGGGGAAGTACTATGACAAGGTTTATAAAGATGTGTTACTTCATATGAGCGGAACTAGAAAATTGATATTATTGGAGACTGAAAAATAATATAAGTGTAATTTCTTTTTTTATAAGAAAGCTGAAAAATATTGATGCATACAAAAACATAATTTAATCATTAGTATTTAGACAAATGTAAGCTTTAGTGTATTAACAAAACCCTACACAACTATTTTGATAAGCTAATTAGATATATATCTTTCAACACTGGTAGATGGTAGCTAGTCATCATAATTATTTTATGGAAAGGACACTTAAAAATGCATGTATGCCTTTCCATTTAAATTTCATAAAACCATTTGGATTTTGGATTTCACTAAAAACCATTTGGCTAGCCTCTTGGCTTCAGAAATCCTATAAATACCCAGAATGCCCCCTCATTTATCTCATATCTCAACCTAACCTGGGTTCTTTCTCTCCTGGTACCAACAATTTAACCATGGAGAATGACAAACAAGTTGCTTCAGACCAAGAAGAGAACTTCCCTTTTAAAATAGCCCCTCTTCAGAAACCACTGCAGCAAACACGTCAATTCACTGGCACCGCATATTTGCACCACTCCGTTTCGGGACCAAACCAAAACCAATCAGTAGTTGTAAATCCAAATCTCCCATATTCATTTGGCGCAGTCACCGTTAACGATTGGCCCGTGTATGATAGTCTTGGTGCCGGTGCAAATCTCGTCGCACGTGCACAAGGTATGCACGTGCAGGCTGCTATGAGTTACAATCAGATATGGTACAATTCTTTCAGTCTAGTGTTCGAGAATTACAGGTACATATATAGATTCAAAATCTACATGATTTTAGTTTACGTTTTTTTTTTTTTTAATATATATATTTCTAGCTTATTGGGCAATTTGGTTTGTTTTGTTAATTTGCAGCTATACATATAGATGCTTTTACACCAAATTCATTCATTTATGTATTTACGAGTCTAATTAATTTGCTTAACAACTAATAAAAACTTAACAAGTTCATAACAAAATGTACTGCACACCCGTAAGATGGCGACTTGCCACTTTACCCTAAAAAAAAATGTATAGCACACATATACCTATTTTGATCTGGTATAGGACAAAAGTACGAAACAAGAAATTTTAATTTAGATGGGCTAAAACGTAATATATATATGAGGAGGGATCAAGTTACAACATTTTTTGAGTTACAACAAGTTACAACAAGCTTTTTTTAAATTTGAAAGTCCAAATCGTCGATCCAAACCGTTAGATATGATCTCTACAATAAAATGTGCTTGGAGACCAAATTTTACATTTTTTGGAAATTTTTTACTATTTATTAAGATGGGTACAAAAACTAGTCAAATTTAAACCATTGAATTTTGTACCCATCTTAATAAATAGTAAAAAAATTCCAAAAAATATAAAATTTGGTCTTCAAGCACATTTTATTGTAGAGATCACATCTAACGGTTTGGATCGACAATTTGGACTTTCAAATTTAAAAAAAAAGCTTGTTGTAACTTGTTGTAACTCAAAAAATGTTGTAACTTGATCCCTCCTCTATATATATATATATATATAGGAACATGTTAGCAGGGGCGGACGCAGGATTTTTGTCAGGACGGGGCAATAATCAGATGCAAATAGCTTATCGGGTTCAAACCCAATAGCTTATCGGGTACAATTCAACATAACAAAAAAAATACCAATCAATATAATAAAAATCCTAAATTACTTGAAAAAAATCAACAATTCAACATTTTGGTTCAACTTGGCAGCCTCTGCCTTTGAATTCAAAAAAAGTAAAAACATTTTGGTTCAACTAATTTTCGATATTTGGTATCAGCACCTATTTGGGCTCCGCTAATTTGTTTCGCTCAGAGTTTATATTGGCTCTGTTCTGTCTATTAGAATTCCAGAATGGGCTACAGGGGGGCAATTTGAATTCCAGGGAGGGGCAGGGGTCCGAAAAGCAGATTTTTAGCACTATTTTTGAAAATCCAGCGGGGGGCAGCTGACCCCCCCTGTGCTACAGTAGATTCGCCCATGCATGTTAGCATACTATGCATAGCATAGAACCCTTCTGTGCAAACTTATGTGTAGCAAGAATTTGAACTCAAATTTTCACAATCAAAAAATATAATTCTAACTACTAAACTACAAGCACACATACATTTAACATTTTAGGAAAGCTAAATTTATAAAACAATAAAACAAATAATTAAACTTTAATATACATAATTAAATTTTTTTTAAATCATATATATGAGTAATTAAGGAATTCAAACTTGACACCTAAATCCGCCCCTTAATATCTATCAATTTTACATGCTGCAATTAAACAGCACCATACTTCAAGATCTGTTGGCTTAATTATATCTATGAAATAGGTTTAGGGGGTCCACACTTCAGGTGATGGGGATTGGAGTAGAATTTCCGAGTCCGGGGGAGTGGGCCATTGTCAGCGGCACAGGGCAGTTCACTCTGGCACAGGGAGTCATATACAAAAACAAAGTCACGTCCACTGCCGGGACCGATATCATCGAGCTTCGTATCAATGCATACTATTCCCCTATATATAGCGAATCAGAGACAAAATTAGCCCCTGCCCCCTGATCACTTGATCAGCAGTGATCAATATATTGTCATTGCGTTTTTATTATTCAATATATGTTGTTTTGTAACATGGATGATTGCTTTAATGTTCTTCTTTTGTTTTGCACAAATCAAATAATGTAAACTTTGTTGTTTAATTCGTTACATATAAATACTAGTTGAACTTTCTGTACTATTTAATTCGTTACAAATAATGTAATATTTCATCTTTTACAAATTCTTTCATATTTTACTAGTTGTTTTTCATCTTCTACTAATTGTTTTTTATCTTCTACTAGTTGTCTTTTTAAAAATTTTGATTAATCGATGGTAATAACTAAATTCAATTATTAATTTCTCTATGTTGTTTGATACAAAGTGAGCAGCAGAATATATGCTAACCTATATATGTGCATAGAACCAAATGTTCGATATGAAAAGCTTTGGAAAACCAAATGTTATTACATGTGAGTAATTGAGAATTTATCAAATTCGTACCAAATAGTAATAGTAGATGACTTCAATTAAAGAACCAAAATAGGTAGTGACAACTTAGACTGAAGATATATTAATGTGAAGACATGAAATTATGAATGATATATGTTATGAGGTAAATAAGCCAATTCCTATTAAGACACGACATGGATTTAGAGAATTCCAAAAGTAAATAGATTGACCAAGTGATTGTTGACCAAAAGCCCTTAGACCTTGTTATCTTGATTCACAAAACCCTTTTTAATTTACATTTAATTTAGTCTTTTGTTACAAACCAACCACTTCAGGTATTGAACCCAAATTTAGTTTATTTTGCAACTGTGTTACTCGGATACGGCTATTTAGTCGCCGTACCCGTATCCGATACGTATCGGATACCGATACCCATCCGATACGGCCACGATACGTATCCGATACGCCAGCTGGTGTATCGGATGACGTGGCGTATCTCTAAACTTTCTGATACGGTCGCGATACGCGTTGACTCGTATTCGATACGACTATTTTAGCTAGATACGGGCGAGATACCGCTATCAGCGCTGGTGAACCGTGCCCGCACCCGTGAGCCGCGACTTTGAGCTGCGCCACACCTGTGGACCGCGTATACACCAGTCGAAATATTTTTTTTTTGCCAAAGCTGTGGTTCGAACTTGGGAAGGCCCAGTCCCAGCCAAAAGCTTTATCCACTCCGCAAGATTTTGTTTGTGTTATATTGCAGTAACTTTGTTATTTAATATCTAATCTTATACTAAGCCTTTAGTTTTTTATAGCTTGATTCAGTTTTTGTAATATATTCATCTTTTTAATTATATTTTTTATGATTATTTAAATGTAATATAAATATACAGATTAATAAAAAATAATATATATATATATAACAGCCGTATCGTATCCTTCGTTTTTGAAAATTGCTGTATCCCCGTATCTGTATCGTATCCGATACGATACCCGTATCCGTATCCATGCAACATAGCTTTGCAACAACCTCCCCCCCCCCCACACCCCCATTTACTTACTTGTAATTTATTTAGTTTTAATTTAGTTTAAATAAAAATTACAACTCCATTAGTCTTTGGATCGACACCTTAGTACTACAAGGATAGATTGTACGCTTGCAATTCAATCTTCTTTGCGTATTTAGGTTTATAAATTTAAAGCAAAAGTGTACGAATTAGACCAAAAATAATTACACCTAAAATACACAACAGTGGAGCACGAGGATTTTGCATAAATTGGCTCAGCATTTTGACTAAATAGGTGATATCGGGTCTCGTGATGGTAAGGTAGATTAGACGACCCACAAGACGTTGATATGTACTTAGATCAGGTACAAGGTCTCCACCATATGATGTGAGAGGGTGGTGTTGCTCCATTGAAAAAGAACACAGTTTTACACTGAGCATTCCAGTATCAGCTAGTATGTCTAATGCATACTTTCGTTGGCATAGAAAAATGCCTTCAGAAGATTGAGCAACTTCAGTCCTTACAAAATTCTTTAGAAGCCCCATGATAATTTCTAAGAAAGAAATGACATGAAATTTTATCTTTTAGGAACACAATTAAGAGCTTGAAAAAATGTACTAATGTGAATAATTTCTAGACGTTGATTTTTTAACTTATTGATTTATATAAAAATAAAATTGAAATGTCATAGTTTTTTTACATATGCATAGATAGAATGATGTAGATCATATCCAATGATTTTATTTTGACTTTTAAGTTTTAAATTTTGAATTATTAAAGTTTTTAAAAATAGAGGCATGGTGGAGGCATTTGAACCCTCCTCATATATATATATATATATATATATATATATAGAGAGAGAGAGAGAGAGAGAGAGAGAGAGAGAAGGGGGGGGGAGGGGGCTTGGCTACTCTACTTCTATAAGCATATGAAGGCATATGCTTATAAGTCATTTTTATTCTTTTAATGTCCAAATGGTCGATCTAAAGCACTCAACATGTTCTCCATACTAGAATGTGCTTGGGGACCAAATTTTATATTTTTTTTGAAATTTTTTTGCTATTTTTTCATAATTTTTCAAAAAGTCTCAATTAAAGGTTTTTGCAGTACATTAGTAGTGTTATGACAATAGAAGAGGGTAGTAGTAACCTTAATACAATACTCTATATGAAAGTCTTTGCTGCACATTAGTAGTGCCTCCATATGGCAATAGAAGAGGGTGGTTGCAACCCTATTGCAACACTCACATTGAAGGAGTTTGGGGCACTCTAGTAGTGTCTCCAGATGATAAAAGAAAATGGTAGTAGCAACCCTAACCAATACTCTAGTAGTGTCTCCAAATTATAAAAGAAGAGAGTAGTTGCAACACTAATACAACACTCTAATTGAAGATGTCTCCATATGGAAAGAGAAGAGGGTAATTGCAACCGTAATACAACACACTAATTGAAGGTGTTTATAGCACTCTAGTAGTGTCACCATATGGCAAGAGAAAAGGGTAATTGAAACCCTAATTGTTGTGTATTTTAGGTATATGATTATTGGGTTAATTGAATGTACTTTTCACTTTTAAATTTATAAACTAAGATACACAATAATAGGTCAGTTGCAAGCATACAACCTATCCTTGTAGTAATAAAGGTATCGATCCAAAGACAACATGAAATATTACTTTTTACTAAATTAATTAGTTCTAAATTAGTGCAATAAAAGTAAATGGGCGGGGAGTTCTTTGAAAATTAGTTTTGTGGGTTCAATACCCGAAGTGAGAGTTGAATTGAAATAAAACAATTTAAGACAAATAAATAAAAGGAGTTTTGTGATTTAATGAGATAGAAGTCTAGGGGCTTTTGATATACAATCACTTGGTTAAATCAACACTTAATTGGTTTCTAAATTCAGGTTTGCAATTATGGGGTTTCTAAGTCTTAAATATAAAAAAAGGTCACTTTCATGAATTAATGACGTGCCTAGATAATTCAGATTTCACGATTAAGTTCTTCACCCTAACTATCTAGACCATAAGCACATGTTAGCCTAGTTTATCCCTAAATATCAATACTTCACGATTAAGTCATTCATACCAATATTTGGTTCAATTCTAGGGGTCCCAATCAAATACGAGGCTTCACGATTAAGTCTTTCACCTCAATTCAACATTTTTCCTTGTGGTTCTGAACTAAAAAATAGATTTGGTCATTTCTAATCTTAATCCTAAGGTTATTCATGTATATAATTTGGTACCATCAATTCTTTGATCTTGGCACCTTAAGTTTGTTAAACCTAAGCGGGACACTAATTAACAAGCACACAAATCATATAAGCACATGAATTATAAAATCAACAAAAACAAACATATAAGCAAACAATCCTCATAAAGAAAAATATCCAACTAAAGTAGATTTTAACACAAGTTCATGTTTAAAGCCTAAGAGAGGAAATCTAACCTCTCATGGGTGAGCTAATATCCAAAAGAAATATAAGAGTAAACATGATAAAAACTGAGAAAAATAAGAAAGAGAATAGAGTACACCCTTCTCCTCGCTCGCTGCACCTTGTCTTTACCTTTGCTCGCTCGAGAAAGCTTTCAATCCTTCACTCTAATCGCCTTCAATCACGCAGAGAAGAGAAAAACATTAAAAAAAATGTGTCGAATAAACACTAAGTTGAAAGTTCTCTTTCCCTACTGTCTCCCTACCAATATATAGATATTTTTGTGCCTTGGAAAACAATCCCTTGAAATCTAGAAGCACACCTGAGAAGATATGGCGAAATCAAGCAAGATTGGCATTCGTGCGGCCTTCACAAATTCTCTGCTGCCAGTGCAAATTTCTTGAGGCCTGCAGGCTGGGGATCATGAAGGATTTTGTGTGGCCTACACAAAATTTCTTAAAGTCGCACAAAGACCCGCACAACTCTTTGTTTTGAAAAAAAAAAACTTGATAAATTCTGAATTTTATTTTCGACTTGAATTTATTTTGTGTGCCTCGCGCATAATTCCTACAGGCCACACAAACACCCATAGAATTGCTCCTCTTGCTCGATTTCTACAATTTAAATAAGGCAAAGGCAGTAACTTGGTTCTTTGGTATATTCTATATTAAACTAAGCTAATATACAAGGGATTTGGTGTAGTTTTAGAGGTAAAACCCTAACCGAAAGTATATTGAGGCTTATCACTAATATAACACTCCCATTGAAGGTGTTTGTAGCACTCTAGTAGTGTCTCTATATAGCAAGAGAAGATGGTAGTTGCAACCCTAATATAACACTCCAATTGAAGGTCTTTGCACCACTCTGGTAGTGTCTCCAGATGGAAAGAGAAGATGGTAGTTGTAACCCTAATACAACACTCAAATTGAAGATCTTTGCACCACTCTAGTAGTGTCTCCAGATGGAAAGAGAAGATGGTAGTTGTAACCCTAATACAAGACTTAAATTGAAGGTCTTTACAACACTCTAGTAGTGTCTCTAAATGGCAAGAGAAGAGGGTGGTTGCAACCCTAATACAACACTCTGATTGCCCTTTGTAACATAATAGTAGTGTCTCCATATGACGTAAAAAGAGGGTAATTGCGACACTAATATAACATTCCAATTGAAGGTCCTTGTAGCACTCTAGTAGTGTCTTCATATAGCAATAGAAGAAGGTAGTAGCAACTCTAGTACAACACTCTAATAGTATCTCTAAATGACAAGGGAAGAGAGTAGTTGCAACCCTAATACAACACTCCAATTAAAGGTCAATGCAGCACAATAGTAGTGTCTCTATATTGAAAGAGAAGAGGGTGGTTGTTACCATATTACAATACTCCAATTCAAGGAGTTTGCAGCACTTTTGTAGTAGTCTCCAGATGGGAAGAGAAGAGGGTGTTTGCAAGCCCAATACAACAGTCCAAATAAAAGCCTTTGCATCACACAAGTAGTGTCAATAGATGGCAAGAGAAGATGGTGGTTGCAACCCTAATACAACCCCTCAATTGAAGGTCTTTGCAGCACACCATTAGTGTCTCTGTATGGCAAGAGAAGAGGGTTGGTGCAACACTCTTACAACACTCCAACTGAAGGAGCTTGCAGCACTTTAGTAGTTTCTCTAGATGGAAGGAGAAGAGGGTAGTTACAACCCTAATATAAAACTCCAATTCAAGGTGTTTGTAGCACACTAGTAGTGTCTCCACAGGGCAAGAGAAGAGAGTTGTTGTAACCCTAATCCAACACTCCGATTGAAGGTCTTTGTAGCACACTAATAGTGTCTCCGGATAGCAAGAGAAGACACTACTAGCGTGCTCCAAACACCTTAAATTGGAGTGCGGTATTAGAGTTGTAAATTCCTCATTATCTTGCCATTTGGAGACATTGCTAGAGTGCTCCAATCATCATGAATTGGATTGTTGTGTTAAGGTTGTAGATACCCTATTATCTTGTCATATAGAGACACTACTCGATTGCTCCAAGCACCTTCAATTGAAGTGTTGTATTAGGGTTGTAAATGCCCTACTATCTTGCAATATAAAGACACTACAAGAGTGCTCCAAACACCTTTAATTGGAGTGTTGTATTAGGGTTGCAAATGCCCTATTATCTTGCTATATAGAGACATTACTAGAGTGCTCCAAAAATACCTTCAATTGGAATGTTGTATTAGGGTCATAATTGCCCTATTATCTTGCCAAAAAGAATCACTACAAAAGTGCTCCAAACACCTTTAGCTGGAGTGTTGTATTAGGGTTGTAAAATGCCCCCATTATCTTGCCATATAGAGACATTACTCGAGTGCTCCAAATATCTTCAATTGGAGTGTTGTATTAGGGTTGTAAATGCCCAACAATCTTGCAATATCAAGACACTACTATACTGCTCCAAACACCTGTAATTGAAGTGTTGTATTAGGGTTGTAAATAGACTATTACGTTGCCATATAGAGACATTACTAGAGTGCTCCAGACATCATCAATTGGAGTGTTGTATTAAGGTTGTAAATGCCATATTATCTTTCCATATAGAGACATTACTAGAGTGCTCCAAACACCTTTAATTGGGGTTGCAAATGCCTTATTATCTTGCTATATAGAGTTCCTATTAGAGTGCTCCAAACACCTTCAATTGTTGTGTTGTATTTGGGTTGTAAATACCCTATTATCTTGCTGTATTGGGACATTGCTACCGTGCTCCAATCGCCATCAATTGGAGTGTTGTATTAAGGTTGTAAATGCCCTATTATCTTGTCATATAGAGAGACTACTAGAGTGCTCCAAACACCTTCAATTAGGGTGCTGTATTCGGGATGCAAATGCCCAATTATCTTGCTATATAGCGACATTACTAGAGTGCTTCAAACACCTTCAATTGGGGTGTTGTATTAGGGTTGTAAATGCCTTATTATCTTGCTGTATTGAGATAATACTAGAGTCCTCCAAACACGTTCAATTGTACTGTTGTTTTAGGTTTGTAAATGCTATTATCTTCCCATTTGGGGACGTTGCTAGAGTGCTCCGAACACCATCAATTCGAGTGTTGTATTACGGTCGTAAATGCCCTATTAGCTCGCCAGGTAGAGACACTACTAGAGTGCCCCCAAACACCTTCAATTATGGTGTTGTATTGGGGTTACAAATGCCCCATTATCTTGCTATATATAGTCCCTATTAGAGTGCTCCAAACACCTTCAATTGGAGTGTTCTAATAGTTCTGTAAATGCCCTATTGCCAAATAGAGACATTACTCGAGTACTCCAAACACCTTCAATTGGATGTTGTATTAGGGTTATAAATGCCCTATTATATTGATGTATTGAGACATCACTAGAGTGCTGCAAACACTTTCAAGTGAAGTACTGTATTAGGGTTGTAAATGCCCTATTATTTTGCCATTTGGAGACATTACTAGAACACCCAAAACACCTTCAATTGGTGTGTTGTATTAGGGTTGTAAATGCCCTATTATCTTGCTATATTGAGACAGTACTACAGTGCTCCAAACGTGTTCAATAGTAGTGGTGTATTGGGGTTGGAAATGCCCTATTATCTTGCCATTTGGGGACATTGCTAGAGTGCTCCAAACACCATCAATTGGAGTGTTGTATTAAGGTCGTAAATGCCCTATTATCTTGCCATATAGACATTACTAGAGTGCTCCAAACGACTTCAATTGGGGTGTTGTGTTAGGGTTGTAAATGCCCTATTATCTTGCTGTACTGAGACACAACAAGAGTGCACCAAACACATTCAATTGGAGTGTTGTATTAGGGTTGTAAATGACCCATTATATTGCCATTTGGAGACATTGCTAGAGTGCTCCAAACATGTTCAATTGGAGTGTTGTATTAGGGTTGTAAATGCCCTATTATCTTGCTATATAGAGCCCCTACTAGAGTGCTCCAAACACCTTCAATTAGAGTGTTCTATTAGGGTTGTAAATGCCATATTATCTTGCCATATATAGACATTACTAGAGTGCTCCAAACACCTTCAATTCGGGTTTTGTATGAGGGCTGTAAATGTCCTATTATCTTGCTGTATTGAGACATCTCTAGAGTGCTCCAAACATGTTCAATTGGAGTGTTGTATTAGGGTTGTAAATTCCCTATGATCTTGCCATTTGGAGACATTGCTAGAATGCTCCAAACACCATCAATTGGAGTGTTGTATTACGGTTGTAAATACCCTATTATCTTGCTATACAGAGGCATTACTACAGTGCTCAAAACACTTTCAATTCGGGTGTTGTATTAGGGTTGTAAATGCCGTATTATTGCTATATTAAGACATTACTAGAGTGCTCCAAACACGTTCAACTGGAGTGTTGTATTAGGGTTGTAAATGCCCTATTATCATGCCATTTGGAGACATTGGTAGAGTGCTCCAAACACCATCAATTGGAGTGTTGTATTACGGTTGAAAATGCCCAATTATCTTGCCAGGTAGAGACACTACTGGAGTGCTCCGAACACTTTCAATTGGGGTGTTCTATTGGAGTTGCAAATGCCCTATTATCTTGCTATACAGAGTACCTATTAGAGTGCTCCAAACACCTTCAATAGGAGTGATCTTTTATGGTTGTAAATGCTCTATTATCTTGCCATATAGAGACATTACTAGAGTGCTTCAAACACCTTCAATTGGGGTGTTGTAAATGCCCTATTATCTTGCTGTATTGAGACATTACTAGAGTGCTCCAAACACGTTCTATTGGAGTGTTGCAATAGGGTTGTAGCCTAATATCTTGCCATTTGGGGACGTGGCTAGAGTGCTCCAAACACCATCAATTGGACTGTTCAATTAAGGTCGTAAATGCCCTATTATCTTGCCATATAGAGACACAACAAGAGTGCACCAAACACACTCAATTGGAGTATTGTATTAGGGTTGTAAATGCCCATTATATTGCCATTTGGAGACATCCATCATTTGTAGTGTTGTATTACGGTTATAAATGCCCTATTATCTTGCTATACAGGCACTACTAGAGCGCTCAAAACACCTTCAATTGGGGTGTTGTATTAGTGTTGTATTGGGGTTGTAAATCCCCTATTATCTTGCCATTTGGGGATGTTGCTAGAGTGCTCCAAACACCATCAATTGGAGTATTGTATTAAGGTCGTAAATGCCCTATTATCTTGCCATATAGAGACACAACAAGAGTGCACCAAACACACTCAATTGGAGTATTGTATTAGGGTTGTAAATGTCCATTATATTGCCATTTGGAGACATCCATCATTTGTAGTGTTGTATTACGGTTATAAATGCCCTGTTATCTTGCTATACAGGCACTACTAGAGCGCTCAAAACACCTTCAATTGGGGTGTTGTATTAGTGTTGTATTGGGGTTGTAAATCCCCTATTATCTTGCCATTTGGGGATGTTGCTAGAGTGCTCCAAACACCATCAATTCGAGTATTGTATTAGAGTTGTAAATGCCCTATTATCTTGCTGTATTGTAACATTACTAGAGTGCTCGAAACACGTTTAATAATAGTGTTGTATCTGGGTTGTAAATGCCCTATTATCTTGCCATTTCGAGACATTGCTACAGTGCTCCAAACACCATCAATTGGAGTGTTGTATTACGGTTGTAAATGCCCTATTATCTTGCCATACAGAGGCATTACTAGAGTGCTCAAAGCACCTTCAGTTGGGGTGTTGTATTAGGGTTCTAAATGCCTTATTATCTTCCTATATATTGAGTCATTACTAGCGTGCTCCAAATACGTTCAATTGTAGTGTTGTATTGGGGTTGTAAATTCCCTATTATCTTGCTATTTGGGGACATTGCTAGAGTGCTCCAAAAACCATCAATTGGAGTGTTGTATTAAGGTCGTAAATGCCCTATTATCTTGCCATTTAGAGACATTACTAGATTGCTCCAAACACCTTCAATTGGGGTGTTGTATTAGGGTTTTAAATGCCCTATTATCTTGCTGTATTGAGACATTACTACAGTGCTCCAAACACGTTCAATTGGAGTGTTGTATTAGGGTTGTAGATGCCTTATTATCTTGCCATTCGGAGACATTGCTAGAGTGCTCAAACCACCATCAATTGGAGTGTTGTATTACTGTTGTATAAGCCATTTTATCTTGCCATACAAAGGCATTACTAGAGTGCTTAGAACGGGTTCAATTGTAATGTTGTATTGGGGTTGTAAATGCCCTATTATCTAGCCATTTGCGGACATTGCTAGAGCGCTCCAAATACCATCAATTGGAGTGTTGTATTAAGGTCGTAAATGCCCTATCATCTTGCCAAACAGAGGCATTACTACAGTCCTCCAGACACCTTCAATTGCGGTTTTGTATTCGGGTTGTAAATGCCCTATTATCTTACTGTACCGAGACATTACTAGAGTGCTCCATACACGTTCAATTGGAGTGTTGTAATAGGGTTGTAAATGCCCTATTTTCTTGTTGTATTGAGACATTACAAGAGTGCTCCAAACAAGTTCAATTGGAGTGTTGTATTAGGGTTGTAAATGCCCTATTATCTTGCCATACATAAACATTACTAAAGTGCTCCAAACACCTTCAATTGGGGTGTTGTGTTAGGGTTATAAATGCCCAATTATCTTGCTGTATTGAGACATCACTAGAGTGCTCCAAACACGTTTAATTGGAGTGTTGTATTAGGGTTGTAATTGCCCTAATATCTTGTCATTTGGAGACATTGCTAGAGTGCCCGAAACACCATCAATTGGAGTGTTGAATTAAGGTCGGAAATGCCCTATTATCTTGCCATATAGAGATATTACTAGAGTGCTCCAACCTCCTTCGATTGGGGTGTTGTATTGGGGTTGTATGTGCCCTATTATCTTGCTGTACTCAATTAATAGAGTGCTTCAAACACGTTCAATTGGAGTGTTGTATTAGGGTTCCAAATGCCGTATTATCTTGCCATTTCGGGACATTGGTACAGTGCTCCAAACGCCATCAATTGGAGTGTTGTATTAAGGTTGTAAATGCCCTATTATCTTGTCAGATAGAGACACTACTAGAGTGCTCCAAACAACTTCAATTCGGGTGTTGTATTCAGGATGCAAATGCCCAATTATCTTGCCATATAGAGACATTATTAGAATGCTCCAAACACCTTCAATTGGGGTGTTGTACTAGGGTTGTAAATGCCTTATTATCTTTCTGTATTGATACATCACTAGTGTGCTCCAAACACGTTCAATTGGAGTGTTGTATGAGGGTTGTAAATGCCCAATTATCCATTTGGAGACATTGCTAGAGTGCTCCAAACACCATCAATTGGAGTGTTGTATTACGGTTGAAAATGTCCTATTATCTTGCCAGGTAGAGACACTACTAGAGTTCTCCAAACACTTTCAATTGGGGTGTTGTATTGGGGTTGCAAATGCCTTATTATCTTGCTATATATAGAGTTCCTATTAGAGTTCTCCAAACACCATCAATTGGAGTGTTGTATTAAGGTCGTAAATGCCCTATCTTGCCATACAGAGGCATTACTAGAGTGCTCCAA